>CM076583.1:333808149-334220289 GCA_034641835.2 Pinus albicaulis
TCTTTGCTTTTATTTTGTTTATGTATACATATTGTTTTATTTTCAATCACCATTTTATTTCCTTTTGGTATTGTTTCTTTGTTTTTACTTGATTTTTTTTTTTTTCGTGTTTTCCTTTGCATGAAAGATGCTCCTGTTTGTATCAAAAGACAATGTGGAAAAACTTAAAAAGGGAAATTGTGATGACGAAAAATTCTTGAATTATCTTTCATCCTCTTCTCTATATTGGTTTTACATATCTTTAAAGTCAATGAAGTCTGAACGGAAAATATGATTCGTTCCAGAAGAAATTTCTTTGGTCGAATTTTGAAGCCTGTATCTTTATTAGGATATTTCATTCTAACTCAACCTTATATTACATGGTGTTTTGACTTGTCAGCTTAATCAAGTAGAGAAGGGAAAGGATGAAAAATTTAAATGAGCATATTAAGTTTGGTTATATTTAAAATCCCTTAAATAAGGAACCAACCTCTCTACTCTCAATAAGTCAAGATCCCTCTTCCACTTTCAAAATAAATAAGTAACTTTGCACATTCTATTAGTAACTAAATAAATAGGCAAAGAAGAGAAATGATTCTTGCACAGAGAGTTGGAGCAAGCAACTTCATCAGGGCATTGTTCAGGTTCACTGGTAGCAAAGTAATGCTTGTAGTTCCTTAATGTGACTTAGTCGGGCTATTGTTTAGGCTTTCTAGTAGCAGAGAAACACTGGGGAATGTGCTTAAAAGCTTGGTATGCTTATTATCGTTCTTCCTTATATAAATAGTTGAGGTGTGACTAGTCTTATGTTTATGTGTTTGAAGTTGAGAAAGGAATAGAAGGGACTATATCTTTAACCAAGATAAGTGGAAAAGTGAGGGAAATCCACATGGTGAATCAATAATTCCTAAATTATTGAGACCTTACACTTAAAGATGAAACCTTGTCAGAGAAGATGGAGTTCTACTATTTTGTCATCAAGTGTTGTCACTGCGACTAATATCCTCCAAAATTTTTCTTACACTTGAATTTTAGAGCCTACTAAGGATCTTGTGATTTGTCACTCTATGGTCACTTCATGGTCATATAATGTTTGTAAATTATTGAGTCTTCTTCTAAGTGTAAAATTCACTTTCTTATGCATGTTCATCTTTTGAATAATTTACAAGTGTACTTTTGATGCAAACTTACATAGGAACTATGCAACCCTTAAAGATAAGGCTTGTGTAATCCATGGTGACAATGAGTGGGAAATCCATAAGCATAGTATACTATTCAACACATGTCGACAGTTAGTGTGCATTCTCCATTAACAATCCTCCTCACTTCAATTGCAATTGTACTTCTATTTCGGTGAGTTTTATCAACTATTGCTTGAGTGCACCTTTATTTTCACAAGTGTCGCTTTCACATTCACAACTGTCATTTTGAATGAATTTCACTATAAAAAGTGTTAGTTTCATATTATCTTCACTCTATCATGTGTCAATTTTAATTTATTTAAGTCTTTTCAAGTGTCATTTTCACTTTTCTCTTAATTTCCAAAGAGAAGTGTCACACATTGCAAAAAGAAGAGTCATGGTTCATTTCAAGGGCCAAGTTTTGTGTCAATGGGTCTAATTTACCATATATACATGTATTGTATCCATTACCAATTTTTCATGCATTTTCGTACTAGTGTCATAATTTTTGTTACAAAGTGTACCATAAGTGTCACACTTGGAGGAGAGTATTGTTTCACTGTCGCATTAAGGGGACCGTGTTTTTTATAAGTGTTGAGTGTTCAATCTTGGGTCTTTTTTTGTTTTGAGTGATTGATAATGTTAAATTATTACCTTGGTTTCATATCTACTTTATTGATCCCATACTTAGCCAAGTCTTGTAAGATCTTCTTCCCAACTAAATTGAGCTCACTTTAACCTCTTTCAACTGCACATTGCATAGTGGAAAGCTCAAGTATGAACCCTTACCTCCTAGAACTACACAATGAAAAGTTTCTACCTCTAAGGAATGTGCATTGCATAGTCATAGTGCTCAATCTTGGCATCCTAACCTCTACAGTTGCACAAACAAGCCTCCCTGTCAGTCCCCTTTTGCACATTGTGCAATCGTAGTCTATAGCCTGCCTCCCTAGATCCTTGAACTACACAATTGTGAAATCTAATGGCATCCCTCTCTCCTGGACTGCACATTTTGTAGTCTCAGTTGGCGAGCCTCCCTCACTATATTGAACCTAAATTGTGGAGTATTCCTTCCCATGCCTCCAGGTTTGCACATTTCATATTTACGAGCCTCAAAACCCCACTCCTGGCCTTTGGAACTATGCACTTCCCAATCCCAAATAATTCCTCTTATTCCAATACTCAGTTCCAACTCAATTATTCATTTTCATGAATCAGGCTAGAGTAGGACTTTTCGAGTTGATGTAATCTTGTCATGAGTTATTTCCAATTGCATGTATTATGTCTTAACATGACAAGATGATGACTGAAGAAAATGACAAGGAGACTATGCTATAAGACACTCACGAAGTTGTAAATACAAGGTTATCATTTAACAAGAACATGAATGGGGCACTAGATTGTGACAGAAGTTGGAATATCAAGATCATAGTAAATAATCCATATCATTCACCTTTGGAGGGTGAAGATGAAGAACAAAGTATATATTTCATGAATATGAAGTACCGAGTAGACCTCTCATGAATATCAAAGAAAAAGTAGAAAGAATAACAACTTGGCATTTCCATCTCATCATGAAGTCCATGTCATCATTGTGAAGTTGTGACATGTGCCAGTGTCATCACAATTTCATGGGTGTCGATGTATCTTCCCACATCATTTGTGGATGTAATGATGTAATTATCAAAAGGAAAGGAAAAAATGTAATGTGTGGAATTACAAGAGTCATATGTGGAATATGAAAAGTCACATAGTCATATATGGACAAAAGAGTCTTTATGAAAAGTCCAAAATTCATATAGAAGTCCGAAGGTCACATTAGAAGTCCAAGAGTCATGAAGGTAACTCAAGGGTCATAGGGGATATGAAAGGTCATTCCTATTGCTATAAAAGAAACCTCATGACTCAAGTGAAAGGATTTTGGAGGCTTAGCATTTGGAGAGCTATCCTTGGCTTCTCCTGGGGGCTTACTCAATGAACCTCTAACATATCACGTGCGATCATAACATGGTAAAAAATACCCTTAATTTGAGTACATATTGGAAAATACCTTTAAAAAATCACATTATTTAACCCCCTCCCAATATAAACCCAATAAACCTTCCCAATTTAAAAAACCCTACTTTCACTATATATTGTAGGTATCCATTTTTTCATTAACATTTTTAATACCCCTTTATATTTTTTCATTAACTTTGAGCTCCATTTTTTATACTTTTTAATATAAAAACCCTTTACCCCCTATATATCCCCCAATATATAATTTCAATTTTCCTCATTATATATCCCCCAATGCTAGACCACGTGTTATGGTATTGCTCATATTAGTGAAGCCTTTGTGAGCTTCTCTAGCTTAGCATAGGAGAGAATATCATTCTTTGGAGAATCAATAAATAGCTTAATGTTCCACTACTAGAGCTAGTGGTTGTTAGATCCCTAGAATAATAGTGTATCCCCTTATTTATTGTTAGTGTAGCCACCTTATTTTTACTGTTGTGCCCATGTAGTCCCCATATTTCTATTATTGTGCCCCATAGAAGCCCACTATTGTTATTTTTGTTCCCTTACATTATTATTTTTATGTTGACTCTGATTATATTGTGACCCCTTAGATCCTATATATAAAAAGGATGGTTTTTCATTTGAATCATCCAATAATTGTTCATTTATGTGATGTAAATGAGATTTTTTCATTTGAATCATCCAAGAATTGTTCATTTATGTAATGTAAATGAGTTTTCCCCCTTAAATAGGATATTTCTAAGTCGTTGATCTATTATTTCTATTTTTTTGTGAGATGGTTACATAAAATTTGGCCTGAGAGCTTAGGATTCTAGGGTTTCACTTCTTCAAATAGGCCATATTGGAATTATAGCTATAAATATTTTTCTACGAGGCTTCAGAAGTGGAAATTATTACTATGTAGAGCCGAAATCTTGATTAAATTTGTGTAAATATTTTAGATCTTAGTTCGCTATAGTTTCAGAGATATGATTCGAGGAAGTTAGGGTTTTTGCACTCTCCAAAATTGAGTCTAAAACATGTGACCTAGGGAAAATTGTCATAAATTTCGTTTCAGGCATCAGATTTGAATTCTATAAAAATTGGCTGAAATCTCACGGACTGTCATTTTTCATGTAGAAATTTCAGGGTTGAAGGCCGAAACAATGACACGTAGAAATCCTTACAAGTTCTCTTTACTGATAAAGTATATAATCAGGTCATTGTGGAAGATCAGACAGAACTCTTTCTTGAAGACTCCAATCTTGGTCTGACCTATGGGGTTGGAAAGAAGAGGCTACTACAGGATGAAATTTTAGACCTTGGATATTCAAACTTATAGAGATACAATAGATTCAACATCGAGCTCATATAAAGAAAGAAAGAGGTGTGTATTTTTTAAAATTTGCATAAGTTATGTTTGAAAAATTAGTTTGAAGTGATTCAAAGGGCATAGTGAAGCATAAATATCATTAACTGATGAACTGAAGAAATAAAATCGAAACACCTAGTAATAAATCTGAAATCTCTACTATGACACATGAAGAAGAGGAAGAAATGCAACATGATATATCAAAATTATGAGACCAAGTGCAAGAAAATTTTCTCTCACAAAAATTAACAAAAGCTAAGATGGATGGTTTGAAGAATGACATGGAAGCTAGGATCGATGGTATAGAATAAAACTGAAAGGCAACATGGTATATTTGAAGAAATACATATAAGGTTTGAAGGAATGTTTGACAAAGTTCTTACAAGAAAATCTTCCTAATGGCCAAAAGGTAGAGAACAAAATAAATTTTAATCATGATTTCATAGACTCTAACATTGGATTGAAGACCCACCATATTCCAAAGATCAATATGAGGAAGTTTTATGGCAAGGATCCCATAACATGGATACTAAATATGGAGCAATATTTTGATCTTTGTAATGTGAAAAAAACACAAAAGGTACGCATAACAACTTTATATTTAGAACCCAACCATTTTTTATGGTATTGATGGTTTTTCTCTCATAAAAAAATTGTCATATGCTTAATTTTTGTGGAGGAAATGATAGCACATTATGAGGATACAAAGAGCAACACCTTCTTTAGCCAATTGATAAATCTCAAACAAAACGGTTCAATGGTGGAGCACATTGAGGACTTCCAAAAATTGAATATAAGGGTAAATGATATTACAGAGGAGCATAAGAATGATGTCTTCATAGGGACTTTAAGGATAAAATCCAACATGAGGTTCACCTTTGGGAAATTTATTCATTGAAGAAGGCATTCATGTTGGAAAGAAAAATTGAAAGAAAAATTATGTCGACAAGGAATCCTACCACACACAACTATAAAGATGTAAGTGTTGCTAATCGTAGCCTTCCACAACCTACAAGGTTGACACCACAAAAATTGGAAGAAAAAATAGCAAAAGGACTTTGTTACAATTGTGATATAAAATACACTAAACATCATAAGTGTGTTGAGAAGAAATTATTTTACATAGATTGTGAAGAGGAGGAAGAAAAGGAACAAGAAACTTCAAAATAAGAGGTTATACGCTAGGAACCAACCCTAGAGAAAGAAGAAATGAATCCAACCATGTCTTGTAATGCATTGGTAGGAATTACCACTCCTAACACTATTAATATAGAAGGACATATCAGGAAGAAAAAGGTAATAGTGATGATTGATTGGGTAGTAACCATAATTTTATTAATTGTAAGACAACCAAGGAATTGAATTGCTTCCTATATCCAACACTAGAGTGTCAAATGATGGTTGAAAATGGAGGAACTATAAATTTCTCTAGAAAGTGCCATAATATCAAGCTAACCATGGGGGAATAGGTATTGAATATTCCAATGCTTTCCATTCCAATGGGTGGTGTTGATGTTGTACTAGGAGTCCAATTCTTACAACCTTTGGGTATGATAAATTTTATTTTTTAAAGAAATTTTCTTGAATTTTTTTTGGGGAAGGAAAGGAAGTTGATTTAATGGGTACTTCAGGGAAACCAAGAAAGATAATAAGCTCTAATGGCATGAAAAATCTTCTAAATAAAACACAATGGGGCATAATTTCATAATTATGCTCACTAGAGGTTCAAACATCGAAATCATATATTTCTCTATATCTCCAGAAAGTCTTGGAGAATCATTTAAAGGTATTTGAGACACCCAAAGGCCTCCCACCTATTCATGATCATGATCATGGTATTCACTTGAGTCTAGGAAGTGCTCCTCCAAACATTAGGCCTTAAATATATCCCTATGCCCAAAAGAGTGAAATTGAATGTATGGTTGCAAAAATGCTAGAGTTTGGTATAATTCAACCTAGTGATTTTTTTTTCTCTACTCCAGTAATATTGGTGCACAAGAAGGACGGATCATGGCACATGTGTCTGAATTATAGGGAGCTTAACAAGGTCATTATTAAAGATAATTTCCCATTCCTCTCCTTGATGAATTATTCGATGAATTACATGGAGAAATTTACTTCACCAAGTTGGATCTTCGTTCAGTATATCATCAAATTAGAATGAAGACTGAAGACATTTTGAAAACAACATTTAGAACTCATGAGGGTCATAATGAATTTTTGGTTATGCCTTTTGGCCTTACCAATGCACTTTCGACATTTCAAGGTTTGATGAATTCTGTTTTCAAACCATTCCTTAGAAAATTTGTGTTAGTATTTTTTGATGATATACTAATCTACAACAAGTATTGGAAGGATCATGTTCAACATGTTGAAAGGGTGCTAAAACTATTGGAGGAGAGATAATTATATGCAAAAACCTCCAAATGTTTCTTTGGAGCATAGGAGGTGGAATATCTAGGTCAGATTGTATCTCATGAGGGTGTTAAGGTAGAACCTAACAAAATTAAAGCCATTAAGGAATGGAAAATCCCCACAACCATAAAGTATCTGTGAGGATTTCTCGGGCTGACAGGGTATTTTCACAAGTTTGATAATAATTATGGGAGAATAGAAGCACCTCTAACAACATTACTGAATAAAGATGCATTTTCTTGGACATAAGAAGCAACTACGTTGTTAATTGAGCTGTTAAACTCAACAATGGTATAGGAATAATAGGAAAGATAAGTGTGAGATACATTTCGTATTCATAATGATACATATATAATACATTGGAGTGACCCTTGGTTTCACATTCCAAGTGGTCTCTTGGACTCCTCTTGACTGTTCAACTCCCGCACTAACCATTAGAGGATTAGGTGTCCAACATTCCCCCCTTAATCCGAAGGGGTATGATTAAGTCGAAGAAGAGAGCTGTAATACAAATGTGTAAAGTATGCATGGCAGCACTAGGTTGAATGAGATCTCTAAAATGTTTGCATAAGGAGGTGGTTTAAGCATGACCACCAACATTGGAATGCTTAGTGCAGTTCCCAAAACTCTTCCAAATATGGAAAGAATTTGAGGTGTTCTGCTAGAGGAAGTGCTCCTAATGTTTTGAAGAGGGAGACCTTCAACCTGGAAAATGGAGGTCTGCAACCTACGATGGGTTAAGGATGACCACCAACTCTAGAATGATTGATGCATTTCTTGGAACTCCTCCAAAACTAGCAAGAAGTTGAAGTCTTCTGCAAGAGGAAGTGTCCCCATTTATTTGAAGAGGAAGAATATTAAACTCACATAGATGGTTTAAGGCTGACCACCAACAAAAGGAATGTTGATGGGCATCTGTGTCTCTGGCTACAACTTTGAATCTGATATGGCAAGTTGTGGTTTAGGCTTGCTTGATGTGGCTCTGAAACTTGTATATGATCATCATTTCCCCCCCTATTAGATACAAGTTGAGAATATGGAGGAATATCAACTGCAACATTGTTCAATACTCTAGAGCACGTTCTCACATATGACTGAAATATCTTTTTGGCTATTGTTTCCCATTTCTAAGAAGCGATCCATCCAAGATGAATTTTGTTCTTGCAGGAGGCTTGCTTCTAAAACATCTGTGTGAAGAGTGAGTATTCTGACCACACTGTTTGCATGGGTGAAGATCAAAACATTGATCTTTCATATTGACAACTCGATCACAATGTTTGTATTTAACAATATATTGTTGCTGTTGTGGAAGAGGAGACAAATTTGGAACAACTGAAGGTGAACTATCATAAATAAATCCAGCACTTTGAAACTGGATGGACTTGGAATAGTCTGGAATATGAAAGGAAACCTTCTTGTCGTATCCAAGACATGTTCTATGCTTGTTGTGGACAAGATTTTCCCAAGGTCTGATTATGGGTTTCGGAAGTGCAAGATGGATTTTTGCTTCTACATTCAAATTTTCTCTTGTAGTGGGCTAAGTGATCTGAATAGTTTCTTGTTTCTAATAGGAGTTTTTCTCCATGTTCTGAACAAAAACAAGTTCAGAATGACAACTCTTCTATTGAAGCCCTTCTCATTGTAACTCTGAATCAAACTGCAAAAATTCAATCTTGTCTAGTACATTTTGTAGACAAGTTTGAATATTAAAGAGAGTTTCCTTGTTGATGTTTACTATCTCATTACCAGTGGAATGTATTAGAGCATTTAGTAATTCTAATACATCATCAATTTTAGCCATTTTCTCAACAACTCAAACTTACACTTCAAACACTGATCTCAACTATGAACCCACTCACAATACAATCTCAGTACAATTGGATTATACAACATGCTACAATTGTCTTCAAAAACAATGATGGCTCTAGATTTTAGTAATGTTATGTTTGACCAATTCTTCAAGATTAGTAATTAATCTGAGAAATTGAGCCCACAAGCCACAGTGAGACCAGACTTAAAACCTAATATACAACAAATTTAAATCATGTCTTCTTTCGTTGAAGCAGCCACAATGCCAATACACCTTCCCCAATTTGGGAAAACAAGAGCATATAACCTTGCATCTTCTTTATCCTCTTTGGATGAGACAAATAACAACGACTAATATGCACAACAAACATATTTTTATTGAAAGGACGTAAATCAAAATTCTATATTATTATGGTCATATAACATTTTCAGTTCATTCTATCATCAAGATATTAAACACCAAATCCTAGGAATAAAGCTCAAGCTAAAAAAGGATTTTAATATAAACTGGTCCCACATAAGCTGCAGTCCCGTCCAAATCCACTGGATCTTGCTCAGTAACAATACATGTGCTCAAGAACATACAAATTCCATACTAAAAGGACCTTAATACTCTGCATCTTTGTATTGATTTACATAATGGTGCATCTACATTTGTTCTTCATTGGAGCATTCGCCAGTTGTTTCTCACTGTTTTTTTTATTTGATGAAGGAGGGTGCACAAAAAAACGCATTGTAATATCCCCATCGGGAAGCTCACCGATAGGAACTCTAGACTATGTAAGTGTCTTGTTGAAGGTCTTCAAAGAGTGGAAATGGAAGGGATATGTGTATTAGAAGTGCGGGAGCTCGGTGTGGTATAGTTGAGGTAATATAGGGAGTGATACGATATAGTGGATGTGATATATGTGACTATTCCAAAAAGGGAGAGTCGATATATATATATATATATATATATATATATATATATATATATATATAACAGTTGATATATATATATACCCGTGCTAAGATAATGCACGATGGAGATACCACTTTTCAGAGTATGGAGTCACAGGGATATACGAGCCAGTGGTCTGTAGGTATGGTGGTGGTATGGGATGTAAGAGGTATTAAAACAGAGGTATAACGACCGTATAGTATGGTCCAAGGAGCGATGGAGGAATACGTTTGAGATTCAATGCCAACGTATGACCGGTATGTCACAGACCGAATGTGGTATGGGAGAGTCGGTTCTACAGTGTGTAACACAACGGATAGACCACAACTGCTTTGGTGGCATTATAAATTTTTGAAATAAATGTCTTGCATGGTTATCGGCCATGGCTTGTATAATTTAAGAGCATTTAATACTGGCACATCACACTATTCAACACCAACGCATATATGAACTATTAAAAAATACTTCAACCGATATTTTCATATATCGGTCTTCAAACGAGTCAACAGATAGACAACAAGTGTATTTTATCATACCCGACAATTCAAACACTCATAAAACCAACGCACAAAGCATACCATGAATCTAGTGGAGATACTGTAAATCCATCCGCATCATATTTTAGTCATCTGGGTAGTGCTGCCAGCAGAGTTTCAATATAGCATACAGCTGTTGTCGTGGGACTAATACCAACGTAGATTCAATGCAAAGAGAAGAGAAAATGGATGGTAGAATTTAACAAGAATATTGTAGATCATTTGCACGCATACCTCCAAGCACATGGCATACGGTCTCACAAGGCTTTGCAATGAAGCCAAGGGACAGATAATAAAGGCATAATCGGAGGGGAAAAATTTAAGGACAATGGCCGTAGTTACAACACAAAAAAAACTATTTTCAGAGAGCAGCGTATTCCATCAACTGTTAAGGTAATGCTGCGTATTCCATCAACTGTTAAGGTAATGCTTCAGCAGGAGGGACAAAGTAGTAGAGATAGAAGCCTAAGCGTTACTACTAGTACATTAATGATGTTATAAGAAACGTATTCATATTGATTTTCACTCTAATGCATGCGCAATGAATAGTTTCTGAGGGTCGCTACAGTAGTAGAGGAAATATTCATTAGCAGAGTGTCAGTCCAACAAAACAATCTGACATTCACTAAGAGCCAAACATTATAGGTAAACTGTGAAATACAACCCTAGCCAGTTATGGAAAGCATTTGGTTGAATATGAGCACAAAATTAATGGTCACAGAAGGCCACACATTATGGCTTTGATACCATGTTAAACTCAGCAATGGAATAGGAAGAATAGGAAATATAAGTGTGAGATACATTTATTATTCACAATGATACATATATATATATATATATATATATATATATATATAATACATTAGAGTGAACCTTGGTTTCACATTTCAAGTGGTCTCTTGGATTCTTCTTGATTGTTCAACTCCCACACTAACCCTAGGAGGATTAGGTGTCCAACATCTTAAGGAATAAATGTGCCAAGCACCAGTCTCAGCTACGCCAAACTTCACAAAAACCTTTATTTTGGATTGTGATGCCTCAGGAAATGGAATTGGTGTCATTTTAATGCAAGAAGGAAGACCCATTATTTTTTAAATTTGTCAAATCAAAGGAAAGTATTTACACAAACCTATTTATGGGAAGTAAATGTTGGCAACACTACATGCACTAAAGCAATGGAGACCTTACCTAATAGGAAGGCACTTCAAGGTAAAAATAGATCATGATATTTTTAAATACTTTTAAGAACAAATATTATCTTCAGAAGAGAAACAAAAATGGGTCCAAATATGTTGGGTTGTGATTTTGAAATCGTATACAAAAAAGGGAAGAAAAATCTTGTTGCATATGCACTCTCAAGAAAGGATGATGATGTGGAAGCATTTATTTGTGCCATTTCTATTATCAAACCAGATTGAATAAGTGAAGCAAGGGATGAATGGAAGAATGATGAAGAAGTGTAGACATTAATTCAAAAGTTGTAGCACGATCCCAATACATTTGATACATTTATTTGGAAAAATGATTCATTATGGTAAAAATATCGCTTATATATTTGTAAGAATTTAAAACTCAATCAAAATATTCTTTTGGAATTGCACACGTCTCCCTTAGGAGGGCACTTTGGGATTTTAAAAATCTTACGACACAGTCAAGAAGGATTTTTTTGGGATGGCCTTAAATATGATATTCAAAATTTTGTGGCAGAAAGTTTGGTTGCCAACAAAATAAAGTTGAGACAATTAAGACCCTTGGTTTGCTATAACCTTTATCCATTGCAAGTCAACATTGGGAGGAGGTTTCAATGGATTTTATCATAGGTTTACCCAAGTCCGAAGGAAAAAATGTCATGATGGTGATAGTTGATAGACTTAACAAGTATGCAAAATTTTGTGCATTATCTCATCCATTTAAAGAAAACACAGTTTCTACCGCATTTATTGAAACAATTTAAAAGCTACATGGAAACCCAAACATTATTGTAAGAGACAGAGATCCCATTTTTACTGGAAATTTTTGGACGAAATTATTTTCTTTTTTGTCTACTCAATTAGCTCATAGTTCATCTTATCATTGTCAATCTTATGGGAAAACTGAGATAGTGAATAAATGTTTGGAAGGATATCTTCGTTGCTTTGTATTTGATAAAAAAATGCAATGGGTCAAGTGGTTACCTCTGGTTGAATGGTGGTATAACACTTCCTGCCATATTGCAGCAAAAATGACCCCATTTATGGCACTTTATGGATATCAGCCACCTTCCATCACATCATCTTTAAAAGAAAATTCTAAGGTTCAAGCAGTGGAATATGACATTGAGCATCAAAAATTTCTCTAACTCTTAAAGGATAACCTCACTTTGGTGCAGGATTGAATGAAACAATAGGAATATTAGCATCGCATCGAAACACATTTTGGTGTAGGCAACTAAGTATTTTTAAGGCTACAACCATACTAACAAATGTCCCTCAAGCAAGCTAATAAGGATAATCAATTATCACCGAGGTACTATTCCTTACAAGGTGTTAAAAAAGATTGGTACTATGACATCCAAACTAGAGCTTCCCGCATCTTCCCGAGTGCACTTAGTTTTCCATGTTTCATGGTTTAAGAAGGTTATAGGTGATAAGCTTCCAGTTCAAACAATATTTCCAAACCTTGATGAGGAAGGAAAAATCATATTTGAACCTGAAGCAGTCACAGAAAGAAGAACTCGAGAGTTACGAAATCGGTCAATTTCATAGTATCTCATCAAGTGAAAGAACTTACCTGGTGAAGATTCGACATGGGAGGATGAAAATTGTATATAGAAGCATATAAAACTACTCAAGCGTTGAGGACAACACTATTTTGAAGGAACATGTTAGGTCCCTATAATACTAGTGTATCCCCTTATTTTTATTATTAGTGTAGCTCCCTTATTGTTATTGTTGTGCCCATGTAGTCCCCATATTTCTATTATTGTGTCCCATAGAATCCCACTATTGTTATTGTTGTGCCCTTACATTATTATTTTTATGTCAACTCTGATTATATTGTAACCCCTTATACACCTATATATATAAAGGAGGTTTTTTCATTTGAATCATTCAATAATTGTTAATTTATGTAATGTAAAAGAGGTTTCCCCCTCGAAGAGGATATTTTCTAAGTCGTTGATCTATTATTTATATTTTTTTGTGAGTTGGTTGCATAACAGTGGCTTGTTTTCGTAACTATGTATTTGGATCTTTCAGCTAATATTCAAAATCTCGATGAGGCAACACTTTTTCATGCATGTATCGTGAATTTAGTAAGACTATTGTTTTAGGTATGTATTTTGTTCACGTGTACTAAGGAAATTGAACTATTTCGATGTCTTTGGTACTTATCTTGTTGAATGTGTGTTTTATTTACTTTAATGATCGTTGTGTCTATGTGAAATAATTCACTAAATACCTAATGAAACGTTTCATGCCCTTGTGTGTCTCTCTTAGGTTAGTACTATTACTTCCTCCCAAAGACTCACTCCTCTCTATCCGCTTGTGAAAGTCTCCTTTTACATTGCAATTGGTGTTTCATAGTGTCAACTTACTTGTTGATTTTGTGGTGTCAATATGTTCAGTGATAAAACATGCTCTTTCAGTTTATTTGCTAATAGTCCTAGGTCAATTTTTTTTTGTTTTCAAACAAGTTTTCAAATAAATTTTGGTCACTGCATATGGTTTAGGTCTAAAATGCTACTCCCCTCATCTCATTCATGGCAATCATCATCTCATAGGTCACGTCATTCATTGTCATCTAGGGTCATATATCAACCACTCCATATCCATCTAGGTCTATGTGTAGGTGTCCTTGTTTCGCAACTAAAAGTCCAATTATGTCATCAAACAAGGAAAACAAGACTTCATTTTCATCATACAAGTCATTTAAAGGGAGTTAGCATAGGTAGGGAAATAAAGTAAGACTTTTTGTCTTATTTCAAACCTTGTTACATTGTCAAATTGTTTCAAAAAGGAAAAAAATTCCTCAAAGTTTTGGTTTCAATAAAATCCAAAAAGCAACCATTTTTCTATGCTTCTGCCAGTATTCTTGATGAGGCACTACGCATCTGGAGTAAGATTGGGAGAATAAAATTTTGGAGTCCTTCCCATGGGTCATTTTTAAAAATCCAAGATGTTATGGAAACTATACACACATTTCTAGTGGAACTATCTTCCATATTTGGATTTGGAGTACTAAACGTCCCTCAAAATCAGCTGCAAAAAGGTGTTACACATCTGTAAAAAGGTGTTACACATCTGCATAAGATTCCTTAGGACACTAGTTGAGGTTTTTCTATCCTTTGAGCTGGAATTGGAGTAACTGAGTTGGTTTTTTCCTCTTATCATGAGGAAACATGTAATTTAATGAGGGGGGCACACACTCCTAGTCTTTAGCTGAATTTGAGGGAATGGTTCCTAACCTCCCTAAATTTTAGGAAGTGACTCATCTCATGTAATTATGATGCATTTTGAATGGGATTTAGATCTGATGATGTGTCATTGTTCATATTTTCTATAAATAGACCCACTTTAGTATTTTCTTGGGTTGGATAGTTGTTTTTGCAGTGGATCTATTGTACAAGACTTTTGGAATGAAATCAAAGACAATGTTGCAGAATTTGTGTTGGGAATCATGTGGTATGCCTTGGAGAATTTTTTCTTTCTCTGTATGTTTAACTTATCATGTTGAATGATATGTTTTCCTCTTTCATATACATTCTTCTATGTTTTTATCTTGTCAGTCTATAAGAAGAAATCATGTCTTTTCATGCTCCGTTTTAACAAGATTTACATTACATGTCTATGTTGTTCTAAATGAATGAATTGACCTCAGTGCTCATTTATATTTTCTATCATTTCATCCTATACACAATGACAAACTAAACATGCTTTCAAGCTACTTACCTGGCCTCATTCATATTATTTTCAAATTTATCTTGAATTCAGACCTTAAACCCTATACCTAGTCTCCTTATTGTCATTCCTATCCAACACACAAAAATTAAATAAAAACCATATTTACTGAGTTTACATACCTAGCCTAGGATCATTAAATATTAATTCATTTAATTAACTGCAATGTGACATTGAGAGAGCCCTCTCTAGTCCTGGTAGGGCTAGCTACCTGACCTAAAGCCTGGTCTATGGTTACCTTCCTTCAATCCCACTCTTAGCCTTGGGAAGTTGGGGGGAGAGATAACATATTTCAAAGGTTATGTAAATACTCTATTATGTTATCCATTTTAGCTAAGTCAAGCCTTAGAGTTATTGTGGTCAGGCCTATACTCCGGATGGGACTCCAAATCTAAACAATGTGAGATCTAAATGACACTTCACTTTGAGGAGACCCCCTTGGTTGATGAATTTCCAACACTGTTTTATAGGGTCAGATAAAACCTGTTTTATAGGGTCAGAGAAAATATTACAGTTGGTGTGTAGTGATGTGTTGGACTAATGTTGGTTCCATCACTAGGTAAATATGCGTATTATGCCTCATTTATATATTACTTCTTGATGAAGACATGGATTTATTTCCTTAGGAAGAAATATGAAGTCTTTGAAAAATTCAAAGAGTTAAGGCTCTTGTGGAAAATAAAATAGAGAATAAAATTAATTTAATGAGGATAGATATGTAGGTTTTAACCCTGTATAGAAATTATTTGTAAACGAATCTTAAAAATAGAAAATAAACAATAGCGAGAGCATAAAACATAAAACAAATATACACAGAGATTTTCCTCTAGATCCCAAATTGGGATGACCAGCTTGATTTTTCATTATATTCCTTTTAGTGTTACAAAACATATATATACATGCAGAAGCATACATAAACCCAAATCCATTAACCCTGGATTAGAACATAACCGTAGTTCCCTTGACTGGATCTACAAAATACCAGGGGCCGAAAACCATCATGCCCTAAAACCATGTGCAAAACCATGCAAAAAACCATGGGCGGGTCTTCCCACCAAAAAATAGGGTCCAAAACACATACACATACCATATAACACATACCCAACATTCTCCGCAGGGGGGCACGAGAGAGCTTAGTCATCAGCCCAACTCTGCAACACCCATTGTTTCTCTACACCAAGAGAACTTCTGAGTGCTCATAGACTTCGTTAATGCATGTGCAACATTATTCAAAGTGTCCACGTTTACCAACAACACTCTTTCAGCCTCAACCATATCTCTCGCAAAGTGATATTGAACATCAATGTGCTTTGTCTTTGAATGATAAGCAAGGTTCTTAGCCAAGAAAATTTCACTTTGGCTATCACAGTCTATCCTTATAGCTTGCTGCACCAACCCCATACTTGAAGACAATCCCTGCAACCAAAATGCTTCCTTGCTTGCGGGATCGGCTGCCATGCATTTTGCCTCCGTATTTGAAAAAGCCACTATAGAATGTCTTTTACTCATCCAACTGACTGAAGCTCCAAATAGGCTAATCAAATACCCACTTGTAGATATTATTTGGTCCAGATCTCTAGCCCAGTTTTCATCAAAAAACCACAAATTTCCAACACTCTTTCCAATCCTGGTCTTCCCTGGTAGCACAAGCCATAATCACTAGTGCTAGGCAAATATCTGAAAACCCGCTTCACTGTTGTCCAATGCTCCCTCCCTGGGTTTCACATAAACCTGCTCAATACTCCCACTGCATGTGCAATGTCTTGTCTAGTACAAACCATTGCATACATCAGGCTACCCACTACACTTGCATATGGAACATGGGACATATCCTCCTCTTCTTCTTGTGTCTTGGGACACTGTTTAGCAGACAGATTTACACCTACAGGAATTGGAACATTCACCGGTTTACTATCCTGCATATTGAACCTCTGCAATATAGTCTCGACATAATTCCTCTGGTTTAACCAGAGCTTCCTCTTTGCCTGATCTCTCTCAATTTCCATGCCCAAAAGATAGTTTGCAGCACCAAGATCCTTCATGTCGAATTTGAAGGAAAGTTGGGTCTTCAAATCTTGGATAATTTCTTTGTCATTTCAAATCAACAACATATCATACACATACAAGACCAAATAAATAACATGGTCACCAATTAATTTAAAATAAACACAATGATCCTCCTTGATTCTGGTGAAGCCAAGTCCTCGTATATAGGTATCGAATTTTTGATACCACATCCTTGGTGACTGTTTTAACCCATACAAATACTTTTTTAACCTGCATACCAGTTCATTTTTCCGCTTCACCATAAAGCCTTCAGGTTTTTTCATGTAGATCTCCTCTTCCATATCCACATGAAGAAATGTTGTCTTCACATCCATTTGTTCTAGCTCAAAATCAAATGCAATAGAAACAGATAAAAGTAATCTAATAGAAGTAACTTTGGCAACAGGAGAAAAAATATCACCAAAATCAATTCCCGGCACCTAGGAATAACCTTTTGCTACCAACCAAGCTTTGTATTTCTCCACCTTTCCTTCTACATTCATCTTATTATTAAACACCCATTTTCTCCTGATGGGCATCCTTCCAGCTGGCAACTCCACCAGATCCCATGCCTCATTTTTATGCAAGGATGCCATTTCATCAACCATGGCCTCCTTCTAGAGTTTTCCATTCTCTGAATCTACTGCCTCCCTGATGGTTCTAGGATCATCATCAGTTATAGTTACAACAAAAATTGAACATAAAGTAGATGGACTATACCTTTCTGGTTGTCTTATTTCCCGAATTGATCTTCTCACAACTGGAGTTTGTGGCTCTTTCTCTTATGAGTCTTCTTTTGTTGTAGAGTCTAATTCATCCTCCTTTAGCTCAAACTCTATCTTCTCAGGTTCCTTTGGTAGGACTTCATGTTTAACAACATCTTTCACCTCTCTAAACACCACATCTCGGCTGTACACAACCTTCACAACACATTTAGGGTTCCAGATCTTGTTTCCCCCAAACCATCCTTATATTGATAAGATGTACCTTTCGGTTATTATCCAACTTGCTCCTTTTCTCCTTTGGAACATGTATATATGCATCACATCCAAATGCCCTCGGATGTGAAAGAGAGGGTTTCTTACCAGTCCATACCTCATGTGGAGTCTTATCCTCCAACACCGATGAAGGTGATCAGTTAACCAAGTAACATGCAGTCTCCACTGCCTCTACCCAGAATTCTTGTCATAACCCAGTACCACTGAGAATGCTTCTTTCCTTTTCCATCAACATTCTATTCATTCTTTCTACAACTCCATTTTGCTGAGGTTTGTATGGAGTAGTCTTTTGTCATGATATACCACACTTACTACAGAACTCTTCAAATTCCTTCCTGAAAAACTCTTCACCATTATCTTTCCTCAACACCTTTATATTCTTCTCTATCTAGTTTTCCACCATAGCCTTAAATTCTTTAAATCTATCAAAGACGTTAGATTTATTCTTGAGGAAATAAATCCGTGTATTCCTTGAGAAGTCATCTATAAATGACACATAGTATACAGACTTACCCAGTGATGGAACCAACACAGGTCCAAACACATCACTGTGCACAAGCTCTAATATCCCGTTTGCCCTCTTAGCACCAAAAGGAAAACTCACCCGATTCTGCTTCCCATATACACAATGTTCACAGAAATAAAAATCCATAGAGCTATTAGACATACCTTCTACAATACCATTTCCATGCAGTATCCGAAGGCTATTCTCTCCAATATGTCCAAGCCTTTGATGCCATATCATGGTCTTTTCTCTAGAGACCGCTAGGCTTTCCGCTCCACTTTCGGGAACCACATAACTGTTGCACCCATCAATAACAGTGCTACCCTGATGCTTGTATAGATTTCCAATGTGAACTTTCCGCATTAATACCAGTGCTCCCCGAACCATCTTACAAGTATCTTTCTCGAACACTGTTTTTACACCTGCATCATCCATCATACTTAAATAAGATTTGCGATAATGCGAGATAGTACACACCATTGGATAAGTATTCTAATCCTTCCACCTTGTAGCTTGACTTTACTTTTCCACGTCCCACAGGATTTTTGGCCTTCCCTATCATCACCTAAAGACATCCATGTCATCATATTTTTCATACTCTGAACCATTCCTATGGGAAGTGAAGTGAAAGGATGCAACCCGAGTCGATCAATCATGACTCATGATCTACATGTTTATTTGAAGAAGAAGCCAAATACACATTCCCACCTTCATCCGAGGTGGTTTTTGCCTTCGTAGAAGGAGCATCATTAGATCCCTTTCCTTTCTCAGGAGCTTTAGATCTACAGTCCTTTTTGTAGTGTCCTTCCTTTCCGCATTTCCAGCACACCTTTACAAACTTTTAGGGAGATTTAGATCTCCCTTTAGATTTAGATATCCCACTAGAAACCTTATTCTTGTTTCTATTTTGGGACCTTCCTCGTATAGATAAGGCATCTTCATTTTGACCCTCCATATTTCTCCATCTCATTTCCTCCGACAACAAGGCTGAGACAGTGTCATCAAAATTCAAGGTAGTTGTATTGCTACCTATTGCAATAACCAGATTGTCCCACAAGTCTGGTAGAGAACACAACAAACTGATGCAATTATATTCATCTGAGATTTTAATATCAACAGATGAAAACTGACTTACCATAGTATTGAAGGCGTTCAAATGCTCTATCACCGAGTCTCCATCCTTCATCCTCAAGTTATACAACTTTCTCTGCAGGATCAATTTATTCACCAGAGACTTAGATGGGTACAAAGTCCCAATTTTGTCCCAAAAATTCTTCGTCGTAGCTTCCCCAGATACATTCAACAATATTGAATCTGAGACACACAACCGTATTGTGCTCTTCACCTTCCGACCCAACTTTTTCTAGTCTTCATCTGACATTGCCATTGGTTTAGTACCTGGATCTACTGCGATCCAATGGTCTTTATCCACTTGCAGATTCTCCATCTTCAGCTTCCACAACTCAAAACTCCGACCATTAAATTTCTCAATCTCTATCTTTCCACTGCTCGCCATCTTCTTTCACCGCAAGAATCGATCCCGCAGATCTCCCACTGAACAGGGTCTACCACAGGCCCAAGAAAAAAAACCCCTCAGTAGCAAAGGAGTCCCCTTGAAGTTGAAAAATCTCTGATACCAAATGTAGGTTTTAACCTTGTACATAAATTATTTGTAAACGAATCTTAAAAATAGAAAATAAACAATAGCGAGAGCATAAAACATAAAATATATAAACACAGAGATTTTCCCCTGGATCCCAAATCGGGACGACCAGCTTGATTTTTCATTATATTCCTTTTAGTGTTACAACACATATATATACATGTCGAAGCATACATAAACCCCAATCCATTAACCTTGGATTAGAACATAACCGTAGTTCCCTTGACCGGATCTACAAAATACCAGGGCCTAAAAGAATATAACACATACCCAACAAGATAATGGTGGATAATTCTATATGAATCAATTAATATAATTTTGTAAGAAGTGCAATATAGCAAGGAAGAAGACTAATCCATACACACCTCAGTAGAATGGAGTTGTAGAAAGGATGAATAAAACATTGATGGAGAAAGAAAGGAAAATGCTTAGTAGAGTTGGATCAGGAAAATAATTCTAAGCAGAGGTAGTAGAAACTACGTGTTACTTGGTAAATATATCACCCTTGTTAGTATTATATTAAAATATTCCACATGAAGTATCGAATGTGTTTCTCCTAGAGACAGTTCTCTGGCTAAAAAAGAACTAGATCCCAAAAAATCCACTAAAGTTTTTGAAACTTTTTAAAAATGTCAGTTAAAAGTTAATAAATATTCCCATAAATGATATATTTCCCCTTATGTAACAACACTTAGCCTTGGAGATGAAATTTTATGCCAATATTGGCCTTGTATTTTCAATTTCAAACTTTGATTATTCTACTAAAAAGAAGAATTGGAAGAGGATATGGTTTATAACTTGATATTTTAACAAAATTCAGTTTTAAAATCCCTAATATGAAAATGTGAGTTATTTAAACTGAAAGTGGAACTGCAGAAGCAGTGGAGAGCCTATTAATATTTCTCTGAACAAAACTCACAAGTATTTTTTGTACCTATTAAATAGACATAAACAAATCTATAATTTGATCAAATAAATATACTACGATCATACACGTGCTCCATAGAAACAAAAAAAATATGGAATACACATAAGAGAAATAAGGCATACTGTAATATTTTAATAAACTAGAATCAATATAGTGACTTTATTATTCTCTCTAGGAGAAAATTCATTACAAAGTGCTCAAAATTCCAAAATTCTAAACACTTTATTAGTGGTTCTCATGTGTTTTAATATTACATCAAAGCCAGTAACAAAGATAACTGTAAAAATTTTCGTAACTACTTAACTATACTTTAACTAGAGGTCTTTTACAACATTACAAAATAAAACTTTCTCATTTTTGAGAAATCGTATGACTAGTGGAACATGGAATTTGAAGATTGATGCTTGGTTCCACCACTTTGTCTTCGACGGGTGTAATCATCGCTTCACACTTCTTCCAAAGCACTTGATCTGGGAGCTTACATGGGATCATTTTTTGAAATGAAACTTTCAAATTTGAAAGATTTGTATAATTAGGCTTTGCAACAAACAATGTCTTAATAAACCAAATATGTTGGAACTCCCTCTGCAAATAGTTTACCACAGTTCTTCCCTTTAAGATTGCAGTCTTTCCATGGGTTGTGTTATACCTTAAGAGACAATCCCTTGGCTGTATTAAGGAATCAGTGCTTAAGACATTTATACATGTGTGTCATAGAATTTTAATATCAATGGTCTTTGCTTAATCACTTTTGAATATGCTTCTATTAAACCCTCAAGAATCAAATGCAATAAATTCTTTGCAATGCCATTATCTGCTGATATTAAATGGAATGATGAGAAGAATATGAAGGAAGGAAGCCCAAATTGATATGATGATAAACAATATCTACCACTTTAAACTTCAGAAGAATTTTATGACAGAAGATTAGTTAAAATGAAGGAGTGCCCATTAAGGTTTTTAACTCTTGTTCACATATGTAAAGAAGAGACATGCATCTTCATTACTTCATTTTATTTAAGGACAGAAAATACACCATGTGTTATCACCAAAATCGTACCTGATTGGCTGCTAATCAAACAACTTCAGTGTAACTATTTCAAACCAATCTTGTGACTGAGGCTTCGCCTCCTCAGCCTGAGAGGGATATCTAAAGGGTTAATGATATAAATTAATGATAAAGATAGATGGCTAAATCTATGAATTATGTCTTGGTTTTGTATGTTTACAGGTTGAAAAGATGAAGGATTTCTACCATTGGGCTATGGAGTCAGTGACAGGGATAAAGATAACAATGTTTATCCTTGTGGAAGCTGAGGCTTGTATGTACTTCAATGAAAGAATAACACATTCAGGAAAATTCCAATAACTTGAGTTTCAAAGGAAATCAGAGCATATAGTACACGAATTGTGATTAATGAGACATCAAGGTATTTAAAGGAAAATATTTAAAGAGATTCATCAAATCTCAACACTTAAAGGAATTCATAGCATGAACAAACATGAATTGTAAGTAATAAGCATTAAAACATTGAAGAAAACCTTTCAAATATAGGACCTAAAACTCGTTTGACCATAGTTTAACACTTTAAGGAAGTCAGAGCATGAACAACCATGAATTCTAAGTATTAAGCATTAAAACTATGGAAGGAAAAAATTTCAAAGATAAGATATAAATTCATTGAAATACATGAAGAATCTCAGGAGAAGGAAAACTGTATTGCCTCTGTATATATTAGTGAATCCAAAGCTTTACAAAAGTAGTCTGCTGAGATAAAATTTTCCAACCCTCCATACATCGAAGTACATATAGCCTTTACATCTAATCTGCCAAGTGGCTTAGACCATTAAACTCTATTACTGACACAAAATCTAACCACTAACTAGATTTTTACAACTAAAACTGACACCTTTCGAATTAGGAGTTAGAGTCCTACTATGACTCAAACACCTACTTATTACATTTAAACTAAAGATGATCCAAATATTCCTCAAAAGGAATCATGTTTTTCAACCATGTTGGCCATAAACAAGACATTAATACTCTAACTGTCTTTGTCAAGCTACTCTGCCTACAATTAAGGAGTTGTCAGTTTGATGATATGGAAATATAGTGAACTGGTACCTTCGAACTGTATCCTTAACAAAATATCCCCACTTAGACAACCACTGATCTGATACTCTTTTTCATTTCCCTGATACTCTTTTTCATTCTCATGGATACCAACTTTAAAATATCTATTTACGCTTCTCTTTCTTCCAAAATTAACCTTGCTGTCAAAATAGAGTTTTGGGCTACTTTCGTAGCTAGTTTCATAGCACAAAAAAAAAGGTGATTTGTGGTAGTCTTCTACTATTCTCAACCATTGTAGGATGTTAAGTAGTAAAAAAAATTGAACACAGCCTTCAAAAATTTTCATCCTTATCATTTTAGATACCTTAAAACCAAAAAAGGATTCTTCAGAAATTCCACAGCAGAAAATGGGCTTTAAGCCTGGCATACACTACGGAATTATCTAACATCTCAGAGATTTGACAAAACTTAGGATCTAAACTCTGGATAGATCCATGAATGTACCTGCATGTAAATCATGATAATATAAGACAAAAAAGTTCTATAATCCATTGTTACCTCCTTATTTACCAACAGTTTCTTCATGAGCAGTTTTAATAGTTTTGCCTATATTTCCTCTTTCCAAATATTTCTTCTCTAATCCTGTCTTCATCATCTCCATATTTGATTTCAACTCTTTCACTTGTCCCTGAAGACTTCTCCTCTCTGCCTGTAACCGTAAATTTCTCCGCCTTGTGTGTGTCATCATGATGCGTAAAGGCTATGATTTCTTCAACAATTTTTTGGCCTTTCCAATAGACTTTTCAAAATGGGTAACCTAATCATTCACTTTCTTTTCCACCTCATTTATCATTTGTCTATATTGTTTGTATCTTTACATCTCTCTCTTTGTTTCAGACAAATCTTCTCTAACTGCTCTTAATTGTTCTTCAAGAGTCTCTTTTTCAATTTGCTTTGTAACTTTTTCCTTTCCCTTTCTCTGTTTGACTGTTTCTTCTTTGTCTTTAAGTTGTCCCTTTGGAAAATCTGCTTCAGATTTCTTGTGAACCTTTATTTTAGGTTGACCTTTATTTTCTTTAGTAACCTCTGTCTCAATAGGAGATATGACTATGACTTCTTGTACTACTGCTTATTTCCAACAGTAATAGTTTCAGAAATCTGTGATCTAGTGAAAGGCTTTCTAGATTTGAAAAGAAAACCTGAATCTTCTGAAGAAAAATATAGCTTCTTGGCTATAAGTCCCTTCCCTTTGGCCTTGGATCCTTTAACCTTAGTTTTTTCACTATAGGGGTTTCAACAATGTCTATAGCCTCTAAGATGTCTTCAAGCCTGCCTTTACCTCCAGTGGTTTTCTTTGTATCTATTTTAGACCATTTTGCTATAGGTTTGGTCTTACTATCTATGACATGCTTCTTATCTTGTTTTCTAGTTGTTGGATGTGGTGCTGTCTCTTGAATAAAATTAGCTTCTTCTACCACGTTTTTAGCTTTAGATTTTAAACGCTCTTGTTGATTTCCTTCTAATTATTGAGTGGCACTCAGCTCTTTCCTAGAAGAAGAAGTTTTGAGTTTAGAGGCTTTCCTTGGAGATAAAACATCCATTTCATACCTATTCATAAACAAGAAAGATGCCCAGTCTCTGTATAGTTTACTTAATTCTTCCAGTACTAGTAATTTCATTAGTCCATGGTGAAAGATGGAAGTTTCACTTCTATCAGGTCTTCCTTGCACTTTGTCTGCCATTTTTCCAAGACTTCTAAAAAGCTAAAAAGGAATATCTATCAACTTTTTCCCTGTAAAATTAAGCAACGGTTTGAAGTGATACATGTAGATTGTTTGGAATCTACCTTCAAATGTAAAGTATTTCTGTATGAATGTCAATAATTTAGAATAGTTATCTCTAAGGAAATTTCTGGGAATCCCTACAGTCATATTTATTCCTACATGTTTAGGCTTTAGGTAATCATCACAACTTTTTTGTATGTTGTCATTGATGGCAAAAGAGATGACAAAGACAACAACAGAGGCAAAGAAGAAGACAACAGCAGAGGCAAAAGAGATGACACAGACAAAAATAGAGGTAAAGGAGAAGACAGTAGCGGAGACAAAGTAGAAGAAAAAAAAAGGGCAGCAGGAGAGTTTATTTACAGTGACAGGGCAGCAGGATGTATCAAGAAGTTATTTACAGTGACAGGGTAGCAGAATAGATCTGGAGAGCTAGGAACAGAGTAAGAGGTCAAAGGGGCCATCGAATCTGAAGATCAGACCAAGGACATGAAGAGTACTGCAAGTAAATTTCATTGTGTAGATAAAATGAATTGTTTCAGCATTGTATAGACATTGTTGGCTTAATATTCAATAAGAATTTATGTAAGAGTTTGTGCACGGTGAAAGCTCTATTTGTGCACGATGAAAGCTCTGTGTAAGGGGAAATTTTGGGGTCTTGCATGTAACTGATGAAAATGGCTGTGTGGAACCCAGAGGAACTAGCGAGGTTTACCATGTATTTTCGGCAAATGCAGTAGTGGACCCTATTGGTTAAAACATATTAAATCTCTGTATAAATGCCCTGGCATCGAGTTCTATTTCCAATGTTGAAATCAATAGAAGTGAATTATAATCAATTGAGTTATTAAAGCCAGAGGAGGTACCTGTATTAAAAGTACCTATCGTGAATGGCACGCATTTGAATACATGGGTTGTTCACAGATTGTCTGCATAGAAATTCGGTGAGAAAGGCTCGAAATTTGGTTCTTTTTGGGTGGAGAATTTAAGTAATGCGGCACCCGACCATTGAACTTATTTAACTCTGCGCTAAATTCTGTTTAGGTCAAAGAATAATTAATTGTGGAAGCAGTTACCCTATATTAAGAACAATTATACAATAGAGCGTGTTAATTAAACCACAGAGTTAAGTGAAATGAAGCGGAACCATGAATGTAAGCAGAACCCTAATTGCATACACTAAAACTAGAGGTAAGTAAACTGGAAGTATCACGCGGTGTCAAAAATGGTAAGTGAATTTCTCATTTTGAACGCGATCTATGTCTTCAACCAACACGTGTCCTAAGGCAGTTTTACAAAACAAATTTTATCGTGTTCGTTTGAGCGGTTAAAGCTCGACTCAATAAAAAATGTGATATGGCATGACATCCGTTGGATCATCGGAGTCGATGCGATAAAATATCCACTGTTGGATGCGAGAGGCGTGTTAATGGAGGTGGCACCGGGAACATATATGTATTAAAATATGCGTCGGGTTTGATATCTATTGCAATATTTGATATATATTAAATTTGAGTGCGCATATAAGAATGGTTTATGTGTGGATTATATGTTTGATGCACGTTGATACATTATGTTATGCTGAGGGTTAAAACCATGGTCGAGGATTGACTTAGGCTTTGATATATATATTACAAGAAGGTTGGGCATTCATAATTGACGAGGGTTATTTAACCAAGCAGTATGGTAAGACAATCAAATTTTTTTTTTTCGATTGTGAATAAGTTAGAAGGGAACTTGGCAGATGAGTAATAAATCTTCAATAAAGTTAATAAATAGCGAGCGCATGTGGTCGTGATAATGAGGTCAATACTTTAATGTTTATTTAATCAAAGTAGGAGGTGTAGACCTTATCAAACATTATATATATATATATGTTCAAAGGGCGCTGTCATTTGGAATGTATTAAAAGTGCAGACTTTACCAAACATATGTGAGCCCGACTATATGGGTGCGTGGAAGGGCTGACCCACAAAATTGTGTTCTTTTTTCTCAGTCAAAGAAATGCACGTAGAGTCTTGGCTTCTTGGAATATACGAATGGTGGTTCATTAATATAAAACCCAAGGTTTATTAAGAAGTTTTTATAACATTTGATTGGGGTGAGGATATTTGTTTTATGAGAATGACAAATTGTGGATGTACATTTAATGAGTATGAGCATTCCTTTTAAATACGAAACCAAAGGTTATATCTTTGATGGTTGAGGTCGTATTATGTAATGAAGATTGTGAGTTCAGATATATATGATCTTGTTTTGTTAAAAAAAAATTTAATAACGCCGAGAGTTATTTATGTTCTATTAAAATACAGTTGTACATACAACAGTTATACAACTGCAATGAACTGGGAAAGTGCAAAAACGAAAAAAACAGAGTGTGCGGGAAAAGTTTTTTTTTGAGAAAAAAATATAGAGAGAGCAAAGTTGGGGAATGGATCTGAAATTTATACTGTAATTGAATGAAAATATTTTTGATTGATTTTACATTGTTTGTGATGTAAATTGCAAGTCTCTGAAGAAAGACAAAATCCCACTGTAAAGTTGAAATGAATGCATTTTTTTTTTTAACAAGCTGGCAAAAGAAAGGAGAATGCAGAATTGAAGCAGAAGAAATAAATAAATCAGATATGAAGATTGGAGGATAGTAGTTAAAAAAAGGGCACAGAACAGAGCCGATATCCAAGGTAAATCAACAAGTATTTCTGTTATGAAAAAGTAAGGGAGTTGGAGCTTCCTTGCAAGTTGTAGCTTGCAGAATTGAGGTTGGAGCCTCCTATAGGTTGGTGCCTACAAAAAATCAGTGGTGAGAGGGAGTTGGAGCTTGCCTTTGCATCACAACAATAATAAGATGTGGTTTTCTCCCTTTATGGGTTTCCACTTATATCTGTTGTCTCTGTTTGTGATGTTTATGTGTTGATGTGGTTATTCAATCTGCTTAATACTTGCTGCTCTCATAACAAGTCTGTTGTTACATAATCTTAACACTTATGTTCATATATTAAGATTGTTCACTTATAAAGTTGATCATGAAGATAAAGTGTAATTAAGTTCAATTGATTGTTAAAAAATTCATGAATGTGTTAAACTGATTCACCCCCCCCTCTCAGTTTAACTAAGGTTTTAACATTTTCAAGTTAAACTTGGTAGCTTTAAACCATTCTTCTCCAGTCCTTGGAATCCCTGTTTCTTTAGAAATGCTATCAGGCGAAATTTGCACATGAAGAAAACCAACCTTTGTATATGTACCATTGAAATTGAGTATGGAATCTTGTGAGACCTGTTTGTGATGACCTTGCAACCTTTGACAGAACTGAATGTAGCCTGATCTTGTAAAAACCTCAACGAAATATGGATCTTCCATAATTAGACTTGGACTTGTAGGCTCGTACCTGAATGGCAGACCTCCTTTATTAACTTTATTTGGTATAACATTTCTTCTTGTTCTGCAGTGGTGGCCTTCTTTATGTATTTACACCTGTTTAGGAAAAAAATTTGATGACAACGAGCTGTTATGATAGAAGAGGGCTGGCATGACATAGGATTTCTACGAGAGATGTTAATGACAACAAGCTGATTTGGGAGCAGCTTACAAAGTGGAAAAGAAAGTGTATGGAATGAGGGATTAATTTGAAAAGAAAAATGAGATGGGATTTATCTAGAAAATGATGGTTGATGCTAAAACGTGCCTAACTTTCAAATGATGACTCTACTCTAACAGCATAACCTCGAAACCCTCAAATTTTTACCACTCATCATTATGCGGAAAACCATTATAGGATGACACAGCTTTCGTAGTGCATTTAGTTTTACAAGTGTCAGTTTTACTACAGAATTACTAGGTGTTTCCGCAGCAAAAACTGTTAATTTTGTACTAAAATCTCTATGGATTCAAAGAAATTTTGACAGGTGGCTAGATTTGAGATTTTAGGTCGATTTAAAGTATTTACTCAAAATATATTTCTTTGATATGACTTGAAATCGTCCCTAACAACTTAAAAAAATCTTTGAAACCTATGTTAATCATAAAATTTATCATTTCATGATGTTATGCAACCTAATAACTCTAAAGACAAACTTGACACATTTCAAGTTATGATTTTGAAAATTTAGGGTTTGATAACACCATGTAAAATTGAAAACATATCAATATCAACAAATTCCAGAATTTTTCTTTTCATTCATTAATCATTTGAAAACTGAGTACAAAATTTGCAGTTTAAAGGTCCAAAACTCAGAACCTTTTTCTTTCTTATCTATCTCTTTAAATACAATAATATCAATTTGTAATTGTTGAAACTAATCTTAACTGATTCAACTACTTAGGACTTGGTAAACTACCTATTACATGTTTTCAGAATATCTTATTACAATTACATTCTCTTTAAAAGATAAAAATAACATAAAACTTAGATCCTAATCTATTTGCTGAATGTGAACTAATGATGCTACTATTGTATCCTCCTGATTTGTTGTCTTGTTCTTGTTTGACGATGAAGGATATTTAGAGAGATCAGTCATCTAGGATCTACATTTCTTCCATACCTTAAAGTTTGTCTTGGGTGAGTTGAACGGCCTGTGATATTCCAATCTAAAAGTAGTAATCTTGTTGAATGATGGTCTCTATGTAAACAAGGTCTTCACCAACCATAAAAGCTGAAAGTGCCTCTGCAGAAAATTAATCACTGTCGCTCCTTTTAAAATATGAGTCTTTTTAAGAGTATTGTCCACTTTTCTCTTTTCCAATATCGATAGTGGTTCATAAGACTCCCATGATAAAAGACAGCCTCCAAGACCCCAACATGATGGCAAACCTACCCTGTTGCTTTTGTCATATAAATCGTCAAACTTGCTGACTGATTCCTTAATGCCTGTCAACTTTTTCTCAGTAGTATTCTTGTAATTATTCTTGACAATCAGTTTGTTAATATTTACAGCACATGAAATCCTGTCTTTAATCTCATTCTCTTCTAACTCTTGGTCAGTCTTGGAATCAATAAAATCAATGAATTTCTTAGCCTGATGGCTCTGTGAATTGTCTTCTGTTTATCTTCCATAACCTGCTCCTCAAAATCTTTGATAATATTTCTTTCTTCTGATATGATAGTCAGAGATCCCCAAGCTGCTCTCATCTCTTCAATGATATCATTCCAAATGATGTCCTTAGCTTGTATCAAAGATATATTTCCTTTCAACTTCTCCTTTATATTCTTAATCTTAGCATCAGTGGTTTGGAAATTTGTAATATATTTACTGATTTCTCCATCCTTAGCTTGCATTATTTTCATTTCTGTCTCCAAATCAGTTTGTACCTTTTTGCGATCTCTCTCTGCCATCTTTAATTCAATGGTCAATTGAGATATTTATGCTAATAGATCTTCATTTCCAGATGGTAAAACAAAAGTAAAAGTATGAGATTCAATGTGATTCTGTAATGATAATGCAGTTTGCTTCAATTTGGTGATTTCTTCTTCCTTCTGCAAGAGCTGCTGAAGAAATTTCTCTTTCTCATTTTCTACTTCTGCAACCTATGCTGCCATAGAGTGTGTTACACCATTTTTTGGTCATCTAAACTATTATCATTAGATGGACCCAAGTACACCATGTAGGACCAATTTTACCCTAAGTAAAATTGCTTTCACTATGTGAAATAACTTAATAAAACACATTTATTAGGTTTTTTATGGTCTAAACAGGAAACCCCAAAGGGAAATATTAAACAAATCTATATTTGTTTGGTTTTCCTCATGGAATAATTAATTAAACAATAATTTAATTATTATTCCTGGTCATATTTAACCCAAAACAAGGAAATTAATTAGATAAATCCTTATTTATCTTCTTATTTTCTAGGAATAATTATTTAAATCTTATTTAAATAATATTCCTTATTAAATATGACTAAATCATTTATAAATAATTAAATAAATCATTATTTATTTAATTATCATTCAACCACTTCCTTAAAATGATAAATAAATCATTTATTTATTTATTATTTACAAATAAAGGGATTTGACCCAAGTCAAATGCCTTTTTCCTCCAACAAATATAATAAAATATTCCATAAAAGGTGGATCTAGATTTGGTTAATATTATTTTAATCATGCACCAAGATCTAGAATGACCCAATATTTTGTTATAAATAGGAGGGTTTTTCCTACCATTCTTCACCTTTTGTTGCCCATTAGATCACTCTGAATCTATGCCTTTGGTCTGACCTTGAGCCATTATCATTGTCACATTCTCCATTATTTGCTTTGTGAGCTCCCTTTGAGTTCTATGTTTGTCTGGGTTTTCTACACCAACAAGAGAGAGAAATGCTAGATCTGAAGCGCTGAGGACTTTCAAGAACCCATCCCATTGAGGAGAATTGGAAACACCTTTCTTGTTTTCCTCTCAAGTGCCCTTAATATAAAAATTCTTTCAAAAATATTGTTCTTGTCTTGTCTATTGGATGCATGGAGAAAAACCTTATTTTCACTGCTTAATGTCTTTTTATGCATAGATCTGGATTTGTGCAACATTTTTCTTGATCAAATAACTACAGATTTGAAGATATTGGCAGCCATATTTTATGTTAGGGCTATTTGTTATGCGTAGCTAAAGTGGTCTTTTTCGTACACTTCGACAAAATATTCATACTAACAATTGGCGACTCCACACGGGTTTTCAATTACGACCACTATCGTTTTTCATATTCCTGCATATCCAGCTGCTTCAGACCCTAGGGTTTCTTTTCAGCTTTTTTTTTTCTATTTTTATGTCGTTTTTCACCTATAAAAGCCTAAAACATTAAAATTTCTAACTTTCGAGTGTTTCTGACCCTATTGCGTAGGTGACAGACATTAGCCGTAGCTGAGACGACAATTTTTTCTAAAATCTGCAAGCGAACGTGCTGGAAGTGCAGGTCGCACTTTTTCGCCCAAAACCTACGATGTGGAGCTTCATGTAGCGGAAAACAACGCAAAAACTGCAACCTGAGTGAAAAGCAATTCAAAAACTGCGACTTGGACTTTTTTCTGGAATTTTTCTGAAAGTTTTATGGGTTTTGTCTGAACCTCTGTCAGGGTTGTCTGACCTCCATCTCTGCCTGTTTAGAACTATTCTTGCTCTGTTTTAATCAACTAAGTGGGAATCTAGCCCCCTAGGGCTTCAATACCCTCCACTTTTTGTGGAAGAGTTTTAGCTACTGTAAGTGTCTAAATTTTCAGAGTTTCAACCATTTCTTTTACAGATCTGATACCTCATCATCAGATCCCTTTAAGATTAGCTACTTTTCCTTTCAAACCACCTCATATAGTTATGTTTGGGTTTGTATTTAGGGTCACCTCCTTTTCCCTACTGCCTTTAGTTGTTTCCCTCCTCTTTTGCAGCAACCTTGCCTCTGTCTCTTTGTTGTTTTCTGCACCTCTCTTCAGCAGATTTATCCTTTAGATCCCTGTCCCTCTCGACCTTAGATCTATTGGCCCCTTTTTTAGTGTGTTTTGTCTAGATTTTTTCCCTCTTTCAGACTAGTTTTGAGAGACCCACCTTCTTGGGTTAGATTGATGCATTGTTAGCTATTAATTTTCTTTTTTATATACTGTTATCTGCAGATTTATTTTCAGTTACACAACACACTTTTTTCTTTTACTCTAAAAAATGTCTGGGTTTAAAAATTAAAATTAACACACGCCACAGACTGACCCTAAGAGAAGAAGAGCCTGGTTAACACCGCTAGGCAAAGACTCTAAAATCAATTGACACTGCACCTTTCTGCCCTTGTTTCGACATTGTAATCACTTGATTCTACACCTCCTTGCCCTTGTTGGTCGTTCTTCTTCCCTCTGTGCCATGTTTGTGTTATCATTACGCCCCCAAGGCGTATATCTCAGAGACTTCTTGGCCTTCATCCTTAGTTTCCGGTTGGTCGACCTAATCCTTCCCGCCGTTGTTGAGTTAGTCCTCCTCTGAGTTCGCACTTCGACTCTTCTTTTGATTCATTGGGTTATCCTTTTACTTCTCGTTCTCCCCCTATCACCTTCACTATGTTTGGTCCAGGGCCTAAGGCTAGCAGTAATGGAGCTCTTTCTCATCCATACGCTCCACCTCCTATGGGCTATGGTCTCCCTCTGGGAGGGGCCAACACCTCCAACAATTTTCCCCCTCCAGGTAGCATGTATCCAGGATACAACATGCCTCATCCTTTTGCCCAAACTCTTGCTTACCTCAATGTTGCCCAACCTAACCATTATCCTTATCCATAGCCTGGTGCCCCAGCTCCTCCAACATTTGCACCTCTGCCTCCCTTGCCTTCTCAACCTCAACAAAAACAACTACCACCCCCTCCGAGGCAAGTATTTTCATAGCAGGGCGCAACTAATCATCCTTCTTCTCAAAGGAAGAGGAAAGGCAATCAAAAATAATCTGCCCCTGGTACTCATGGACCTAATCCTCAAGGTATTTCCTCTAACACTGCTAACAAGCAACAGGGCACTTAGCCCAATCCAGACAGGCCTATTCGTACAAATAAGCCTTGTTCATGTTGCAACGTTTCCGGTCATTACACTCACGATTGTCCCCTTTTACCACAGATGCGGAAAATGTGGGAGTCTCAAGCCACATTGCGAGGACAACATGCCTCCCCTACTTCTCCCCCAAATGTGGCCATTACTCAACCGGCTGTGTTTACCGATCCTTTCCCTCAGTAAGGATTCGTGGCTACCCAGCCACCTCACGAATTGGTAACCACCCAACCTTCCCCATCTGGTTCCTCCGATTACCAGATCCTCATGATGAAATCTAATACACCTTTACCCGTCGACCTTAACCTTCAAACTCGGTCTCGTCAGTACCCCAAGCCTCCTGCTCTGTCTATCCTCGAGTCACCTTCTTTAGGTTCTACAGAGCCTCTTTCAACATCTAATGGTCCTTGCATATCCCTCAGCCCAAAGTTGAGGTTCATACCAAGATTCCTAAGGGACCATTACGCCGAAATGCTGCTTCTGTTCGAGCTGCTCATTTGTATAACATAGTAGATGATTTGGCACAGTATCCTGCTGCCATTTCAACACTAGAAATCCTCCAGTTATGTCCTTCTCAAAAGAGGGCTCTACTATCTGCCATGGGCGCTGTAGATCCTGCTAATGACCAATTGATTGTTTCGATGCCCGTTAATCTGAACATCCCCCCCTTCCTGCTTCCGTAGCTTTCAAAATCCTAGTCAAAATCTGGAATTCTCACGTTTCTCGGTGTATTATTGATGAGGGGGCATCCACCTGTGTGATGTCTGCTTCGGTTTGGAAACAACTCGGATCTCCTGAGTTGGCCCCTTCCACAATCACCCTTCGTGCGTGGGATGGCCATGCCTCCCAGCCCATTGGCCTATTCCGTAATTTTCCTATCACTCTTGCGGGAAAGACTATTTGCATTGACGTTGAAGTCATCGAAGCCCCTCTTGATTATGACATTCTTTTGGGGCATAGCTACGCCTATGCCATGTCCACTGTCCCATATGTGGTCCACTGCAAGACTTTTTTCCCTCATAATGGAAAGATAGTCACCATTGACCAGTTGACATATCATGAGCCAAAATCTTAGACCTCCCCTAAGTCGACCATCTCTTCTGTAGCCAATAAGAAAACTGTCGATTCTTTTACTAGTGTCTCTCCCGACGTCTACAAAGACTCCTCCTTGCTTGGAACCTTCCCTGGTCTTCCTCCTCCTTCTGTCTCTGATCCCAACTTAGCAAATGTTTGCATGATGAAATCGTCTCAAGCTGACCTTAAATGGCTCGCTTCGGCTAGTCAGCAACCTCAACCTCAACCTTGCTCGCCGCAACCTACTCCTAGCGCTTCGCCTCAACCAGTCGGACCTCTTCCTTTTGGCTCTTCTCCTATGGCTGGTACCCATGTGCCCCTCTATCCTCCTGGGTCGGTTCCACCAGGTCTCAACCATCTTGGAACCGTCCCTCCTGGCCATTACCCCGCTGGTCAGATACCTTTCCTCACTCCCCCTACCGAAGTCTATTCAGTTCCCATCATGGCCACCCTTTCTCTCCCTAACCTGACCCTGGGTATACTCGTCTGGTACCTTGATCCTCCAGCCACTACCCCGCATGGTCACCCCAAACCTTACCTTGCTTTGACACTGGTTCAACCGGTTCCCCTAGCTTCTTCCGTTGCTACAGTGCCACCCGCACCTCAACAAGACCCTTCTCCTATTGTGACAACTCTGGGAAAGAAAGGTAAATCTCGCAAGGGGGCATCCAAAGATAAGGCCACCCCGACTGACCCTGCCCCTACTCCGCCCACAAAGCCTTGCGCCTTATGTGATGTCATTGGTCATGCCACCCATACTTGTCCCGAGTTGCCCCGTATTAAACCCATGATTAAAGTCATGTTCCCTGAGTCTACGGTCCCTGAAACCTCTGTTTCTTCCTAGACCGCAGCCAAGAACCCAAAGAATATTCGCACCAACAAACCCTATGCTCTGTGTGGTGTCCATGGCCATTATTCCCACCATTGTCCCCACCTAACGCATTAACGTGTCTCTTTAGAGGTAATTCGAGAGTACGAGATTGAACAAAATTAATCCGCCTCTCCCATACTTGCGCAGTATGCTTCAGGTCAGCTTGAGGATTTACCTGCTCCCATTGACATTCCCCCTCCCGATGTCGAGATGACGGAGCCTACTGCCACCATTTTCTACCTATCATCATCCATGAGACCCTTGGTGGAAGTCCCCTTGTAGACTTCCCCTGATGTTTCGCTTGACCTCCCTTCAGCGATCACCCTGGGCTCAACATTGGTAGATCCTTTATCTGCTTACTCTTCTGTCACCCCTTGTGACGATGCGCATGTGACCCTCTCTTCTCGTGATGATGAATCAGGTAGCTTCGCCGCGTCAGGTGGTATTTCTTCCACCAATCACCCCATATTCTATCATGATGATGATATTATGGAAGAAATCACCACCCCTGACTTTATCTATTCCCCCTTACATCGAACCCATGCGTTCACACCACATACACCTTGTGGCCATTACATTGAAACCCAATTTTTGGGTAAGGGGGCACCCATATTTGAGAGACCAAGAGAAGAAATTCTCCACAACTCTCCTAGTGTATCTGGTCATGCCGACTTTAGTACCATTATTCTTCCACATTTAGAAGAACCTCTAGAGTCCCATATCACTTCAGATCACTTTAGGGATGATACCCCTTATCATTCCTTCATCTTACATCAGCAACCCAGTCTTTTAGACATTGTTGTTGACCAACCTATAGGTTTTCTAAGAGAGCATCAGTTCATTATCTCCAAATCCTCTTTTTGGGAGAGTGACACCAGGTATGCCAACCCAAAAAATTAAAGTCCATTTGATTCATATATGAAGTACTAAAAGAGATTGGTAATCCTCCATTTCCTTTCTCAAGCTGCATAACCATAACGAAAACAAATGGCGCACCATATCATTAAAATGTGTTTAGATTCCCCTTTTTCTAAATAAATTTTGGCATGACCACAACATGTTTGGGGGTACCTATGCCCCTCAACCATAAAAATCCCAGATCTCAGCCAAAAACAGCACTGAAACCCCCTTTCTCTGACAGGTCGCACTTTTAAGGTCATTTCCTATTACAGGTCGCAGTTTTCTGCCCAGTACCTGCTACCTAGGTTGCAAAACAGACCCTAAAAAGTGCGACCTGGCCTGTTCATGAGCTCTAGGTACCTGTTAGTTTTTAGTACATTGATACTTCACTAGGACACATTTTTCCCAAGAAGGGTCTCTTCACCTCTCCTCAAAATCGGATTTCCTCACTTACAACACTTGTTCTTGAGGCACCACTTTGCCTCCATACTTGTCCTTGTTCGTGTTGATTTTTGTCATGAGTTACCATCTTGTACTGATTTTTTCATGGTCCCCCATTGGACCTTTATTGTGTGGTAGCACCATCGAGTCGCCCTTGTTTAGAGCATCCGAGTTGAGTCATCATCGCATTCATAGAGTCTATCCCGAGTCCCTTTCTACCCGCTATAGTCCTCCATCCTTCATTTCTTGGTCCCTCTCTTGTGTTGCACATTATGGCCTTCATTCCAATTGTCCCCTATCCCTCATGATATCGTGTCAGTCACTGCCAGGTCATCCATGCCCTTTATGTTTTAACAAGGGAAGTCGTCCATTCGCTACTCAGTACCCCCCACTTCATCATCATCATTAGTGTCAGTCTGTCAGTCGCTCTACTATTTTCTCTCATACCTTAGTTGAGGATTCCTTATTGCCTCACCTATGGGGGAACTCCTTATGTCGACATCAGCTCATTCATTCCAAAAGACAGGTCTAGAGGGTGGTGTACCTTGGTTCCAGCTTCCACTCTTATTCGGTGCCCCGGATCAGGAAAAGGGACTACTTATTGCCTTTTGAATTGGTTGTTTCTCACCTTCAGCTCCTTTCAGCATGATTGAGATTCGTATACTTGATGGTCTAGTGATGCAGCAGCTGTTCTCCATGATTCCTGGGTGTGTGTGAGATGTCTCAACCATCATGAGGGGGTGGCCCTGCAGGTAACCCCCCACATGCCCGGATGACCTTTTCCTCGCAGCCTTCGATGTAGGTCCATACATTTGATGATGTCGGTCTTAGCTGCTTGCAACACCTCTTTTATTTGCATGTATCAGTAAGATTTTGCGAGCCCTTCCCTGTTGATAGGGGGAATTTGGGTTGTATTTATATCTCATGTACTCAGATATTATTGTATAAGTCCTGGTTATTATCCCAGGCACAACATGTATGTGGGATTCCTCATTATATTTTTTATCTGGCTCATGTTTATGCCAAGTTTTCCTTTATAGTTCAGTCCCTTGTTTACTGGACGCACTATTCTTTTGTACTTTGTCTTGGTGGGCATAGGTATGCCTCCCCCACCGCCTCTAGCATAGGTACCCTCTCATAAAAAGAGACTTGTTGCACATGTAAGTCTTGTCTCCTCAGGGTCTAGTTCTCCAACACATTCGGCTACCTTACATTTCTCTCTCTGACTTCCCTTTTGATGTTTGGTGATTGAGTTCTTACAATGTACTTCGGTCATATGATTTTCTCCTAACACTCGCACACTGGGGGGCAATCTGTTACACCATTTTTTGGTCATCTAACCTATTATCAATAGATGGACCCAAGTACACCATGTAAGACCAATTTTACCCTAAGTAAAATTGATTTCACTATGTGAAATAACTTAATAAAACACATTTATTAGGTTGTTTATGGTCTAAACAGGAAACCCCAAAAGGAAATATTAAACAAACCTATATTTGTTTGATTTTCCTCAAGGAATAATTTATTAAACAATAATTTAATTATTATTCCTGGTCATGTTTAACCCAAAACAAAGAAATTAATTAGATAAATCTTTATTTATCTTATTATTTTCTAGGAATAATTATTTAAATCTTATTTAAATAATATTCCTTGTTAAATATGACTAAATAATTTATAAATAATTAAATAAATCATTATTTATTTAATTATCATTCAACCACTTCCTTAAAATAATAAATAAATCATTTATTTATTTATTATTTACAAATAAAGGGATTTGACCCAAGTCAAATGTCTTTTCCCTCCAACAAATATAATAAAATATTCCATAAAAGGTGGATCTAGATTTGGTTAATATTATTTTAATCATGCACCAAGATCTAGAATGACCTAATATTTTGTTATAAATGGAAGGGTTTTCCCATTCATTTGTCACCTTTTGTTGCCTATTAGATCACTCTGGATCTATACTCTTGGTCTGACTTTGAGCCATTATCATTGTCACATTCTCCATTATTTGCTTTGTGAGCTCCCTTTGAGTTCTATGTTTGTCTGGGTTTTCTACACCAACAAGAGAGAGAAATGCTAGATCTGAAGCACTGAAGAATTTCAAGAACCCATCCCATTGAGGAGAGTTGGAAACAGCTTTCTTGTTTTCCTCTCAAGTGCCCTTAATATAAAAATTATTTCAAAAATATTGTTCTTGTCTTGTCTATTGGATGCATGGAGCAAAAACTTATTTTCACTGCTTAATGTCTTTTTATGCATAGATCTGGATTTGTGCAACATTTGTCTTGATCAACTAATTGCAGATTTGAAGATATTGGCAGCCATATTTGATGTTAGGGCTATTTGTTATGCGTAGCTAAAGTGGTCTTTTTCGTACACTTCAACAAAAGATTCATACTAACAGAGTGATCTCCTATAGGAAACTTCAACCTTTTATTCAGCACAGAGATTTCTGATTATGCACTTTGCAACAACTTCTGTACGTCAGACCTGTCATTTGGATCTACCCCAATCTTCAAAATAATCTTTTCTAGTTCTTCATTCTGGATTGTTAAAGCCCTAGAATTGTCTTTCTCTAACTTCAATTATTTGATAAATTTTCCAAGCATGTTTTTAGCCTTGAGTGCCATTGCATTGGTTTTGGTTAAGTCATTCATAATCAATTGACCTGTTTGCATATGTAGATTTACTTTTTCAGGCAATAGATTTTTCTTTACATCTACAATTAGATTCACAGTATTAAAACTATCGGAGGAACCTATAGTCATATCAGAAGGATGTGAAAGGGAAATCTTAAATTGATCCTTTTCAAAAACCATTGCAGTCAACAATCTTATTTGATCTGGGTTTATTTGATACTCAACTTGAGCCTCCATGCTTGCCTTCATTTTTTTATTTCTTTCTGTAGTCTAAGAAAACACTTGTTTAATTAAGGGCACTTGTTCCTAAGTTTTTTCATGTCTTCTTGGTGAAGCCGGGACATTTTGCTCATCTCTCAATTGTTAGGTCCCTATATTACTGGTTTAGTCCCTTATTGTTATTAGTGTAGCCCCCTTATTGTTATTTTTGTACCCCTGTAACCCCAATATTTTTATTATTGTGCCCTTACATTATTACTGTTAGGTCAGCTACGATTATATTGTGGCCCCATGGACTCCTATATATAGAAGGAGGTTTTGGCCATTTGTATCATCCAAGAATTGTTCATTTATGTAGTGTATTGGATGCTTCACCCTCGAAATGGTTGATTTCTAAGGTGTTGGTCTCTCATTTATTCTATTTTGGAGCTAGTTTTACAACATTTGGTATCAGAGCTTTGGATTCTAGGGTTTCGCTGCTCCAAACAGATCATCATGGAATTTTCGCTTTAACTTTTTTTCTACGAAGGTTCAGAGGCAAAAAATTTTAAAGCACGAAGCCGAAATCCTGAGGAACGACATCGCAAAATTTCAGAGCTTGGTTCACAATATTTTTGGAGATATGATCTGTGGAAGTTAGGGCTATTTGCAGGCTCCAGAATTTAACCTAAACGGGTCATCATGAAATTTTCGATATAACATTTTTTCTACGAGGTTTCAGAAGCTGAAATTTTCTCAAAGAGAAGCCGAAATCCCAAGGATAGTCATGGAAAAATGTCAGAGATTGATTCATGTTATTTTGGGAGGTATGATTTGTGGAAGTTAGCGATTTTTCAAGCTTCCGAATTTCATCTCAAAGAGGTGATTGTGGGAAAATCTTCATAACTCTCTCTCTGAGCATAAGATTGGAATTATGTAAAGAGTGGCGGAAAGTAAACAGACTGTAGTTTCTTTTCTATCAATTTTAGAGCCGAAGGAGGAAACAATGACACGTGGCAAGTCGTACAAGTTAGCTCTACTGAACCAGTCCATAATTATGTCATTGTGGGAGATTGGACATAGATTTGTCTTGAAGAATCCAAATCAGGTCATACCTGTGGAATTCAAATGAGGATTCAGAGGGCTACATTAGGGCCAAATTTTAGATATTGAAGATCTGAAATAAGAGAGATAATTTAGCTTCAATATCGAGCTCCTCAAAACAAGAAAATGGTGTGTATTGTTTTTCTCCGAATTGCATAAGTCTTGTGTAAAAAATCAGTTTGAAGTGATTCCAAGGGCCTATTGAGCATATATTTCAGTATTGGGTTCTAAAATTCCCCCTAAAAATAATTCAACACCCATTAAGCCTTCAGAAGGCTCTACTATGACTCATGAAGATGAAGAAATGCAACATGAGATATCAAAATTACAAGAGCAAGTGCACCTATCGCAAAGAGAAATAAAAAATGAAATGGAAGTTTTTAAGAAAGGCGTGGAAAATTAGATGGATGGTTTGAAGAAAGGCATGGAAGCTAAGATGAGAATGGTTTGGAAGTTAATATGAATGGCATGGAAGTTGGCATGGAAGCTAATATGGATGACATGGAAGCTAAGACCGATGAAAAAATGGAAAACATGAAGAATGATCTAAAAGTAGACATCAAAGGTTTGGCAAAGTTGATACAAGAAATGTTTCCTAATAGTGAAAAGATAGTAGAGGAAACTCATGATGAGAATAAAATAAATGTTAATCGTGATTTCATAAAATCTAATGTTGGATGGAAGAACCACCATATTCCAAAGATGGATATGAGGAAGTTTTATGGCAAGGATCCCTTAAGATGGATACTACAGATTGAGCAATATTTTGATCTCAAAAATGTGCAAAACACTCAAAAGGTACGCATTGCGACTTTACATTTAGAAAAAAATACATTTGTATGGTATTGATGGCTTTTCTCCCATAAAAAAATTGTCACTTGGTCAATTTTTACGGAGGAAATGATAGCACATTATGAGGATACAAAAAGCAACACCTTCTTTATCCAATTGATAAATCTCAAACAAAAGGGTTCAATGGTGGAGCACATTGAGGACTTCCAAAAATTGAATATAAGGGTAACAGATATTCTAGAGGAACACATGATTGATGTCTTCATAGGGACTTTAAAGGATAACATCCAACATGAAGTTCACATTTGGGAACCTGATTCATTAGAAAAGGCATTTAGGTTGGCAAGAAACATTGAATGTAAAATTATGACGACAAGGAAGCCTACCACTAACATATATAAAGATGGAAGTGTTGCTACTCCTAGAATTCCACAACCTACAAGGTTGACACCACAACAATTGGAAGAAAAAAGAGCAAAAGGGCTTTGCTACAATTGTGATAGAAAATACACTAAAGGTCATAAGTGTGCTGAGAAGAAATCATTTTACATAGATTGTGAAGAGGAAGAAGAAAATGAACAATAATATTCAAAAGAAGAGGATATACACCAGGAACCAACCCTATAAGAGGAAGAAATTAGTTTGACCATATCGTCTAATGCATTGGCAGGAATTACCACTCCTCAAACTCTGAAGATATAAGGACATATCAAGAAGAAAAAGGTAATAGTGTTGATTGATTCAGGTAGTACCCATAATTTTATTCATTGTAAGGTAGCCAAGGAATTGAATTTTTTCCTATACCTAGCACCAGAATGTCAAGTGATGGTTGCAAATGGAGGAACTATAAATTGCTCTGGAAAATGCCATAATATCAAGCTAACGATGGGGGAATATGTATTGAATATTCCAATTCTTTCCATTCCAATGGGAAATGTTGATGTTGTACTAGGAGTACAATGGTTACAATCTTTGGGGACAGTAGCTTTTAATTTTCAAGAAATTTCCTTGAAATTTTTTCAGAAGGAAAGGAAGTCGAATTACGGGGTATTTCAGGGAAGCTAGGAAAGATCATAAGCTCTAATGTCATGAAAAAGCTTCTGAAGAAAGAACAACGAGGCGTAATTTCACAATTATGCTCGCTAGAAGCTCCAACATCAAAATCATCTATTTCTACAAATCTCCAAAAAGTCTTGGACAATCATTCCAAGGTGTTTGAATCTCCCAAAGGACTCCCACCTATTCGTGATCATGATCATGCTATTCATTTGATTCCGGGAAGTGTTCATCCAAACATCAGGCCTTATAGATATCCTTATGTCCAAAAGAGCGAAATTGAACGTATGATTGTAGAAATGTTAGAGGCTGGTATAATTCAACCTAGTCAAAGTTCTTTCTCTGCTCCGGTAGTATTGGTGCACAAGAAGGATGGATCATGGCACATGTGTCCGGATTATAGCGAGATCAATAAGCTCACCATTAAAGATAAATTTCCCATTCCAGTGATTGATGAATTATTGGATGAATTACATGGAGAAATTTATTTTACCAAGTTGGATCTTCATTCAGGATATCATCAAATTAGAATGAAGACTGAAGATATTCCGAAAATAACATTTTGAACTCATGAGGGTCATTATGAATTTTTGGTCAAGCCTTTTGGCCTTACCAATGCACCTTCTACATTTTAAGGGTTGATGAATTCCATTTTCAAACCCTTCCTTAGAAAATTTGTGCTAGTATTTTTTGATGATATACTAATATACAACATGTCTTGGAAGGATCATGTTCAACATGTTGAAAGGGTGCTTAAACTATTGTAGGAGAAACAATTATATGAAAAAACATCCAAATGTTTCTTTGGAGTACAAGAGGTGGAATATCTGGGTCATATTATATCTCACGAGAGTGTTAAGGTAGACCCTAACAAAATTAAAGCCATTAAGGAATGGAAAGTCCCCACAACCATAAAGCAGTTGCGAGGATTTCTCGGGTTAATAGGGTATTATCACAAGTTTTTTAAGAATTATGGGAGAATAGCAGCACCTCTAACAACATTATTGAAGAAAGATGCATTTTCATGGACTCCTGAAGCAACTAAGGCCTTTGAACATCTTAAAGTGGCAATGTGCCTAGCACCGGTCTTAGCTACGCCAGACTTCACAAAAACCTTTATTGTGGAATGTGATGCCTCAGGAAATGGAATTGGTGCAGTTTTAATGCAGGAAGGAAGACCCATTGCTTTTGAAAGTCGTCCAATCAAAGGAAAGTATTTACGGAAACCTATTTATGAGAAGGAAATGTTAGCAATACTGCATGCACTAAAGAAATGGAGAACTTACCTAATGGGAAGACACTTCAAGGTAAAAACTGATCATGATAGTCTTAAACACTTTTGGAACAAAGACTATCTTCAAAAGAGCAGCAAAAATGGGTCACAAAGATGTTGGGTTATGAATTTGAAATAATCTACAAAAAAGGGAAGCTAAATGTTGTTGTAGATGCACTCTCAAGAAATAATGAAGAGGTGGAAGCATTTCTTTGTGCCATTTCTATTATCCAACCATATTGGATAACCGAAGTAAGGGATGAATGGAAGAAGGATGAAGAAGTGTGGACACCCATTCAAAAGTTGTAGCAAGATCCTAGTACATCTGATAGATTTAGTTGGAAAACTTATTCCTTATGGTACAAAGATCACTTATATCTTTGTAAGAATTCCCAACTAAAACAAAAGATTATTTTGGAATTTCACACTTCTCCTTTAGGAGGACACTCAAGATTTTTAAAAAATTACCATAGGGTGAAGAAATAATTTTTTTGGGATGGCCTTAAATCTGATATTCAAAAGTTTGTGGCAGAATGTTTGGTTTTCCAGAAAATTAAAGTTGAGACAATTAAGACCCCAGGTCTTCTACAACCTTTATCCATTCCAGGTCAACATTGGGAGGATATTTCAATGGATTTTATCACAGGTTTAGCTAAGTTTGAAGGAAAGAGTGTCAAAATGGTGGTAGTTGATAAACTTACCAATTATGCACACTTTTGTGCATTATAACATCAATTTAAAGCAAGTGCAGTGGCTACTACATTTATGGACACAATTCAAAAGCTACATGGAAACCCAAAGATTATTGTGAGTGACAGAGATCCCATTTTTACTGGAATTTTTGGACGGAATTATTTTCTTGTTTGGGTACTGTTGTACTATACAACAACCCCCCATTTATTTTTATAGACAGGGACCCTTTAGAAATAAATAGGAAAATAATTTTTTTTAAATCCTTTCAAAAAACACTTAGGAAATAAAATTCCTACCCAAAAAATGCATCGCTCATCATATATGTTATTTTTTCAAAAAGAAATCTTAAAGCATAAAATCTGCGAATAGCGAAAAGCGCTCTTTAGAAAGCTTTACTTTCCTTTTTCACATCGCACTTGATTTAGTTAAGACTTAAATGAATAAAGTGATAAAAGTTGCGATGACCGCGGACCCGACAAAGCGAATAAACTCAAAAATATAAATCTTTTACGCATAGCATCCATTTTGTCTTTCACAAATCTCATTGCGCACGACTTATAATATAGACTTAAATATAGCTTTGAAATCTTGTGATCTGCGATTTGCACAGATCGCATTTCACAATGTTTATGAGAAAATCATGAAATATTATAAGAAATCATTGTGATTTGTGCATTTAATGATGTCAGCTTGTGAAAAGAAACTTGTGTCATATCATATTGAATTTTAGTTCTTAACGGCTTTAAACAATTAATAAGTATTGCATGCGAAGCTAGGTGAAGCCATGCCAAGAATTAAATTTTGAAATCATAATGAATTATGAAGAGATGATTGATAATATTGACAGTCTTTCGCGTGAGTTTGAAATAAATTTCTAATAAATCTTTGTAATTACTCGTTATATGATATATTTCATTTCATTTTCAGGAAATCAGTTATCGAGTTAAGAAATCCAGAGATGAGTAAAAAGGGTAAAGAGGTGTCTCAAGCATCGTTCTCAGAAGATACAGATATTCCCTCGCTGTTTTCAGACATTGTCTGTAACAAGGATTGTGGTGTCTCATCATGGGAAGCTATGTATAGGCTCTTTGAGGATGAAGGACAAAAAGTGATAACAAAGATATCTGCAACAGGCATTGATATCACTTCCGATGCAACCCTTTTCGACGTTGCATGCTCATTTATTCATAAGATAGCCGCAAGGACAAAGATTATGCCTTACACAAATATGATCAAGTGGGCAGTTGAAAATCTGAATATTGAAGATAGAGTGTTTAAGAATTTTAGAGGAGAGATTATGGATTCTTTTAAAGTTGAAGATTTTGCAGCCATGTATCATTTACTAGCTCCACAAAAAAAGTATGACAATAGATATGTGCAAATGTTCAAAGCTAAACATCCAGATCTCATCAAGGTCATCCATGAGTGGAAGGACAATGAGGGAAAACTGAAGCAAGAAAAATATTGTACGTACCCCATTTCACAAATCCCTTATCCCTATTGCTTTGATGCTGGTATGTTGTGTAGGTTATTTTCTAGACCTGATAGTACTAAGTTCTCTAAAGACTGAGTGCCCTTAAATGATGCAATCGCCAATTCATCCATTTTGAATTGGGCAGACCTTTTATCTAATTATTTAGCCAAACATATTGCTGAATATATGAATAAAAGGAATGCTTCACCTCAAGAAAATTCACTCTTTTTCATGTCCGCTTATGTTATGGATTCCATTTGTTATACTTATACATTTCCAATCATGGGTTGGAAATGGACCATTATAGGCCCTACACCAATCCATATTTACCATAAATAACTCTGGGATTCCAAATACCACTTGCATTTTTATAAAGTCTGTTATGGAGTTATGCTGCCTATGTATCAAATGATTTTCGATAAAAATATACCTAGGGTTTCCAAGGAAGTCAGTAGAGATATTGTTCCTATAGCCCGATGGTTTGTTGAAGAGAAATTTACATATTTTTGAGTATTTAGAAGTTCTGCTCTTCCACATGTTTTGCCATATTATGTACCGGATAGATTTTTTGGGAGAGAAATAGCTTATCAACTTATTAATGGTGTCACCAAATAGTTAAAGGATGACAAAAAGGCTATTTGGCCTTCATTCCCTATACAATGTGGTACTTTTGCTTTGGCCAATATTGGCCATACATACAAAGAGGCTCCTAATATTCAGATGTTAAATCTAGCATTTATTCTCGAGAGACTATATGATCCTAATGATGAAACTAAGAATTACATGGCAACACTTAAGGCAAAGCCTTTTATAGAAGAATAAGATCAGTTTGATGAATTATTTCAAGGAGTCGAAGATTTTTTAGATGTTATTAAAAGGGTTTCCAATCAATCAAGTCAAGAAGATGCCAGAACCTTTCAGGAATACAGAAATAAGAGATTAAAAAATGTCCCTTTGAATTTGCTAGTCATGGAAGAAGACAAACACACTCCAAGTGTTAGTATTGATGAAGAAATGAAGGATGCCTCCGAAGATGAATCTGGTCAGTCCCAATAGCAATCTGATAAGACAGATCAATCTTAAGATGTGTATGAATCTACAAAAACCAATTTGGAAATTGACCAGATTATTCAAGACATAGAGTTGGAAGAAAAAAAAAACAACAATGCCACTGAATCAAATACAAAAGTGGTTCCAAAGGATCAGATCATAGAAGATCAATCTAAATCATCTGAAGGAAAATACCTAATAAATGAAACGGAACAATTTTCCCAAGAAATAAATACTTCTAAAGAAAAGATCAATATTGATTAAGCAGAAGGTTTTTAAATGCCAGAGTCTTCCCAAAAGATAGTTCAGACTGTCAACCCTTTATAGAAAATCCCAGCAGCACAGAGCAAAGAAATCATTCCAGCCTACTCCATAGATAAAATTATTTTGCAAATAGAAGACATTCCATCATTGGATATCTTCTCCAGTCCTAGATATAGAGTTGTGGTCAAAATAAATAAGAGAAAAAGGACTGATGAAACAACTCTTAAATCTATAGATGAATCAGTTGACATCCTCTAGAAAGATTCATTAGAGGATCCCACTGAACATTTGACTAAACTGTCACAATATGCAAGAGCTTATGCTATAGCTACTATAGATAAGGCAAGTGAAGTCAAAACACCGTTGAAGCAGAAGGAATCCAGGATACAGGAATTGGAACATATATTATATACAGAGAAAGTCAATTCTATAGAACATATCAGAGCAAATTTAAAACAGTTCCATTAATATTTTGAAAAATTTAAGTTGGAACATCATATAGAGCTTAAAGATAAACAGAAACAACTCGAGAGAACCATTGAGAAATTACAGAATCAATCACAATCAAAAGAGTTCATTAAAGAAGCACTTGAGATAAATACAATGATTAAAAAGAAACAAAAGGTATTTTGTCATCAAGTTGCTATGTTTGATTCTTACTGTGATTCCAATATAATAATGATTCAACAAATTGCCATTCAAAAACTTTAATGTGAGAAACTTCAAAAACAAATTGAAGAACATATTCAATGGCAAGATTCAGATATGGGAAAACAAGCTAATCTACCTCAGATAGATAAGATTCATGGAGAATTATTATTTATAGAGTGGAAAACACAAATTGGCCGAGCAGAAAAAGCAGTGATCAAGACATTCAGCAAATCAAATGAGGTCATACAGCTTTTATGTGACCACTTGTTCAAAACAAGGCTTATTGAAGAAAACACGTCTAATGTGTTTTCATTGACAAAAGAAATAGAATTAAAATGGACATAGAGAGTAGAACAACAGGAATAAGTAATCAGGAAATTTAATAAGTTTGATCAAGAAAAATCTTGGAATTTTTTGATCAAACCTTACCATCTGCAGCAAACTCTTCTACTTCTCACAAAATCAACTAAAAAGTCTCAGTCAACAATTTCAAATTCCATCTTCAAGAATCAAATCCGGTCACAAATATCTCAGCCACCTCAGCTCAAGACAATGCTAGATATCTGCAAACAGCGTGATCATACTCGGCAAAAGATGCAAAATCCTTAGAATCAGGTTTATCAGTTCTAAATTCCTAGATTATTGTTCAAGTTAGAGCAAGGTTGTTTGAAACCTCCTCCACATTTTTGTAAAATATTTAATTTAGTTTGTAGTTCTTTTTAGTATTTAAAACCTTCTCATGCATTTAGAGAATGGTCCAGAATTTTATTGAGAACATTTGTAAAGAATGCTTAATTGTAAGTAGGTTTGTGAATGCCTTGATGAAATAATGGAACACGACCTTATTCAGTTATAAATATCATTTTGTTGATCAATGTCTGGTGAAATTTTGTATTCTTTGAACAAATATTTGATTGAAGGACTGGATACGACCTATTATCACTGATCTGATAGACAGAGTAATACACAACTGATACTAATATCATGTATGTTATTTCTGTTTCTGAAAATTAGTGATGAACACAGCTTTCATGAATCATATATGAAATTAATTGTTTATGTATAATATATCTGTTGCACTAATTTACAGTATAAATACAAAGATTAGTTATTTTATATATGGTCATTAGAAAATGTGATATATGTTTCATTTTATTTTGATTAACTAATTTTTCAAGAGAATCATCTTACATGGTAATAGTTCTATTAAATCTGAATTGATTTCGTGACATATTCAATACATATCTTTCTAGATCGCATTAAGATATTATATCCCAGGTTAGATTAAATTTAATTCAAAGTCTTGCATTTAGAGTTAAATTTTTCTTAGTTTGTAGTAATTCATCATTCCAAAATGTTTTGGTAGAAACCCAACAAGTTATCATACAAAAACCAAAACTGGGAAACTGGTCCCATCACACCCAGTCGGAGCCACTACCCCAAACGGAAAAGGAGTTGCTTTAAGGTCCGGACCTGGTGGTTATCCCCCTTTGTTGTTTCCATGGATTTCTGAGGCCTCAACATTTTTGGCGCAAGAAGGAGGGCCTCACTATGAATGGTAGATAAGTCTAAAATTCAAAGCCCTCATAAGAGTTGATCTCCTCAAAAGCATTCTACGATTTCTCGATCACAATCTAGATCACCAACTCAGAAATCGAAAGTAGTAGAAACCTTTCCATCATCCCCTGAAGTATCATGTCGTCCATCTACTTCAGCATTCATTCCCGAATCTCCTGAAGTTCAGTCTTTAATTCAGCAATTAGAAGGAATATTTATCTCTGCTGAAAAGCCTGTTAACCGATAAACATCTGAGGAAAGTGTTACTTATTTATTTAGAGACACTGGTATTTTAACTCGATCTAGAAGTGAGAAGCTTGGAATTTACCCTTTGGAGTTTCCATTAGAATCTCATCGCAAAAAATTTTCTATATCCAGATCAAAATCAGAAACAAGTGAAGTCACATCAAATTTTCCTTCAGTTGTTCCTTCATATTCTTCCAATCAATCCACATCTTCTCTATCTTCCATTTTTTCCACTCAAACAATTAGTGCTATCACGAGTAGTATTGTTCTAGTTGTAAGTTCTTCTTCCATTACCTCTACTTGCGGACCTACTTCCACATCTTCATAAAGTCCAAATCCAATTATGGCTAATCGACCTTGGACGAATCCTGGTGCTCTATTAATATAAAATCCTAATGCTCTCCCAGATCATCCAGAGAAATGGTTACCTAAATATAATCCAAATGATGGTCTTCCTGCTGAAGAACACATCAATAATTTTATGTCGGCCATGAATTTAAATGCAATTTTTCATGAAGATGTTGTGGTTAGATTGTTTCCATACACTTTACAAGGATCTGCAGGATCCTGGTAATTTTCTCTTCCAGCAGGATCTATTTCTGATTGGGAAACTTTTGAACAAGTGTTTCTTGAAAAATTTGGAGATGATAGAACTATTGCTTCTTTAATCAATGCCCTTTCTAATCTCAAAGTAAATTTAGGTGAAAATGTTAAAGATTTCAACTCCAGATTCAACAGATTATTAAAAAAAATCCCAACTGCTTTTAAACGTGTTGTTGATGTACAAATAGAATGGTATATTCCTTCTTTACCTTCAAATATAGCTATTTTTTTAGATAGAGCTAATAAAGCTACTCTTTTAGAAAACTTGAAAGAAGCCCTCGCAGTAGAGAAAAGGATTTTAGCATTAGAGAAATGATCAAAGATAGAAGAAATGAAAAAAAATAAAGTGCCATTTAGTCAAGATTCCAAAAGGAAAATCTCAAAAGATCCATTTGATCTTGAAAGTCTTCAAAAAGTATTAAAGACTATGTCAAATGATATGATTGATGTAAAGAAACAAGTTGGTGAAACTTCAGCTACTAAAAAATCATTTCGTCCATTCAATAAAAATCCTTCTTCAACATCTCAACCTCCAAATGAAATTTCAAACGCTGAATCTAACCAAGACACTGAAGATCCCTCACCTTCTAAAAATTAATTAGAATCTAAAGAAGAAGTTGAATTAAATGGTTTATGGGATTTAATTCTTCCAACAGAGGAAGAAAATGAACCTATGCCTGTATCTACAAGAAGTAAAACTTCTTTAGATCCAATTGTGTCAAATCCCAAACAAAATTATGTTCCTACGAAAGAAAGAATCAAAAAATCTAAAACTGTGCAAACAGATATGATTTTATCACATCCTTCTACAAATTCCAAAACTTTGATTGTATCAGATATAATCAAATACAACATAGTAGAAGATATGAAAAAGATAAAGGCAAATATCTCATTACATGGAATGACCAAACTCAAACAACAACAAAATATTTTTCTTAGAGAACTCAAAGCAATTCCTGTAGAACCGATACAACCACCAGTTATAGCACAAGCTTCAAAAGATATGGGAAAACCTCCATCATCTATCAATAAATTGAACTCCAATGATCTTGTTTTAATCGGTGATAGATATATTTCTCAAACTCCTCCTTTTCTTTTGACTTATGAAATTTTTAACAAGAATGTTCATAATTGTCTTATTGATTCAGGGGCTTCTTCAAACATTATGCCAAGAACATTGTGTACAAAATTAAATATCACTCCTCAAAAAACATCTGTACATATAGTTTAATTGGATAGAACAAAAGTTGAAGTTATTGGAGAAATGTTACCAGTATCTATCATATTATCTTCTAATCCAAAATTATCACAAGTGATTGATATTTTGGTCGCAGACATTCCTGAGTTTTATGGCCTTATTCTAAGCAGGGATTGTTATGAGAAATTACATGGATATTTCGCTACTGACTGGTCACATATGTGGTTACCATATAATGGAAAACCAAATCAAATAAGAATTGAACGTGAGAAATTTATGAAACACACAATTACTGAATTGGAGGGGCCAAATGAACCTATAGCTTTTACTAATAATATCATAGGGAATTATTCAGAAAAATCATCCCTTGGTTCATTTAATGCTCAGGTTTCACCTTTTTCAACAAATACTGTTACTTCTCAAGTTGAAAACTTTTATCAAATAGACTCTTCTAGATGTGTTAATTTTAGCAATCAAATTCCAGAACAATCTTTATTTTGGACTCTATTTTTTGATGGTTCAAAATCAGAAGATGGTGTAAGAGCAGGTTGTGTTTTAATCAATCCTCAAGGAGAGAAAACAATGCTATCTTGTAGACTCGAGTTTCAATGCACAAATAATACTGCTGAATATGAAGCATTGATACAAGGTATGTATAAAGCTATAGGATTGAATGTTAAATATTTGAAAGTATATGGAGATTCTGAAATAATAATCAAACAAGTCAGGAACATGATTCATTGTATTTCTGGACACTTGAGACATTATCATACTCTAGCTCAGAATCTCATTTCTCATTTTACAACATTCAATATCTCTACAATTCCTAGATTACAAAATGTGAGTGCTGATTTACTTGCTAATGTAGGATCTAGACTTATACCATCTGAAGAATTTAGTCCAGATAGATTTTCAATCGAATTAATTTTTAGACCATCCATTCTAGACAATATAACAAATTGGAAAGTATTTAATGACGATGCAGATATAGTAGACTTTCTTACATTAGACGGAGCTTATAAAGGTCAAATTTAGACGAAAATGAACATGATTTATAGATTAAAGATAAAAAAAACATTAATTCAATTCCCAAATTTGTAGTCAAAATGGAAGACCTTTATGACTTGAAAGATAGGTTTAAAAAGGTGACCAATTCAAAAATTCAAAGTTCTACTTTAAAGTTTGAATTGATTAATCTTGGTACTTCAGAAAAACCTCAAAATATCAACTTAGGTCTTGGTCTAAGGTATGAAGAAAGGATATCATTCATTAAATTGTTTAAGAAATATAAAGATATCTTTGCATGGGATTATTCAAATATTAAAATGTATGATACTTCCATAATTCAACATACCATTCCTATGATATCAGACGATAAACCTATCCAACAAAAACTCAGGAAAATTCATCTAAATTTAGAAAGTCAAATCAAATCTGAACTGAATAAAATGCTCAAAGTTAAAGTCATTTTTCCTGTTAGACATTCCAAATGGGTGTCAAACATGGTTCCAGTTAGGAAAAAGAATGGAGACATTAGAATTTGAATGGAATTTAGGAATTTGAATAAAGCCTATCAAAAAGATAATTTTTCCTTACCTACCATGGAATAGATATTACAATCAGTTGCAGGGTCTGAATTGATGTCTTTTCTAGACAGATTTTTAGGGTATAAGCAGGTCATGGTTCATCCTGATAATAGATTAAAAACAACATTTAGAACAAAATGGGGAACATACGTATATCAGAAAATGCATTTTGGATTGATTAATGCTGGAGCTACGTTTCAGCGTGCTATGGATATAGATTTCAGAGGACTAATCAATAGCTCAGTTTTTATATAATTAGATGACATTACTTTTTATTCTAAGCATAGAAACAATCATATTAATCATTTAAAAAACATTTTTGAAAGATGCAGAAAATATGGTATTTCCCTCAATCCTAAAAAATGTTATTTTGCTTTATCAAAGGGTAAGCTATTAGGTTTTATTGTTTCTAAAAATGGAATTCATATAGACCCTGATAGGATCCAAGAGATTGAAAATATTCCTCTGTGACATAAAAAAAAGCAATGCAATCATTTTTAGGACAAATTAATTTTGTAAAAATATTTGTTCCCGATTTCTCCCAAATTGTCCTACCCCTACAATCAATGATCAAGAAAAATTCAATTTTTAAATGGGGAAAAGAAGAAATAAATTCTTTGGAGTTAATTAAAAAAGTTATTGTTGAAGCTCCCTCTTTAACAACTCCTGATTTTCTCAAATCTTTTGTGTTATACATATTTTCTTCGGATACATCATATGTAGTTGTTTTAACATAGTTAAATGATCAAAACATTGAAGCACCAATTGTGTTTTTTAACTCTAATATTCAAGGTGCTGAGTTAAATTATTCAGCTGTAGAAAAAAAACCTTATGCTGTGTTTAAATCTTTGAAACATTTTAGACCTTTTCTCTTAAAAACACACACCAAGATAATAGTGCCTTACTCAACAGTAAGGCAATTATTAATACAATGAGAATTAGGAGAGAAAAGATAAAATTGGGTCACTGCACTCAAGGAATATGATGTAGAAATACATCCAGCTAAAATTGTTAAAGGACAAGGTCTTTGCAAGATGTTAACTGGATCTTCTCATTTTCATAAAGATGAAGATCAATAAAGCGAAATACAAATATATGAGGTAAGCCTAAACGATTCTCAATCGCAATATGCTGATTTGAAATTTTTCTTAAAAAATGGACATGCTCTATTAAACCTCAATTATACAGAAAAGCGTGCTTTGAGACTTAAAGAAAATCAATATCAATTAGTAAATGATATCTTATTTAGGAGGAATTATGATTCTATATTATTAAGATGCTTAGAGAAAACTGAAGCTGAAAAGGTATTGCAGGAACTACATGATGGACCAGCTAGAGGTCATTTCGGAGGAAATACTATAGCTCATAAAATATTGCATGCTAGTTACTATTGGTCAACTTTGTCTAAAGATGCACATGAATATTCAAGAAAATGTAAAACATGTCAAACTACAGCGAGAAGAGAAAGGAAACCAGCATTTCCATTACAACCAGTAAATATCCTTCAACCATTTGAACAATGGGGGTTAGATATTATAGATGAAATAACTCCAAACTCTTCAAAACATCACAGGTATATTCTAACTGCAACTGATTATTTTACAAACTGGGTAGAAGCTATCCCAGTGAAAGTGGTCAATACACAAAATATTACCGATTTTATTGATCAATTCATAATTACCAGGTTTGGCCTTCCATCAGCTTTGATATTTGATAATGCATCTTATTTCTCTGGAAATGCCATGATATAATTTTCTTTGAAAAGAGGTTTTAAATTAAAATACTCAGCTAATTATTATCCACAAGGAAATGGATTAGCTGAACCTACGAATAAAAACCTTATCAAAATCATTAAAATAAATGTGGAGAAAAATCATAAGAATTGGTATAAAGCATTATTATTTTCTCTCTGGGCAGATAGAATCACTCAAAAAGCTTCAATAGGCACTTCACCATTTGTTTTATTTTATGGAAAAGAAGCAATTCTTCCCTCAAATGTAACAATACCATCATTTTCTTTAGTACAATTTATTAATGAAAATCCTTCTTCTTCTCTCCAAATTAGACAAGATCAAATCCTTAAGTTAGAAGAAGAAAGAGTAAAAGCTAAAAAAACTCATATCCATCATCAACAAGTAATAAAAGCCTCATTTGATTTAACATCTGTTAGTTCAAGAGATTTTCAAATTGGTGATTTGGTATTAAAATGGGATAAAGTTCATGAAGAAAAGGGTAAACACACAAAGTTTCAAAAACTCTGGCTACGACCATTTAAAATAATCGAAAAAATTGGCTCATCAACATTTCTGTTACAGGATTTATCAGGTAAGAAAGATTCTTTACCTGTTAATGGGAAAATTTTGAAAAAATATTTTTCATAGGAGGCAATCCTTCAATTTTTGTACATTAAAATTTTTCTTTCATATATAAATAAAATTTGTTTAGTACTAACAGTTAACTTTTCAAAATAAGTCTTAGATAAATTCTTTTTTCATTTTCTTTTTCCCACTTATTAAAAAATCGAACTGTTAAAGAAAAATCGAAATATTTAGGAAAAAACAGATTCATTTTATCTTTCTAGAAAAATGAAATTCCAATAAAACACTTATTTTGTTTGAAAAACTCTCATTTTTATCTAGTATGAAAATTGTTTTGTTAGTCATGAAAAGAAAATTATATTATAGTAAGAAATGTTTTTTAGAAGAGAAATCTAACAACTCGACATTATCATCTGGCATCTTAAAAAGAAATGTGATTCATCCCATCCAGTAAAGCTTATAATTTTCGAAATAAATTTAAAAAGAAAATTTAAAAAAAAGTTTGGAGAAAACTTAAAAGATAATAAGTCTCATCATGAGCTTGTTTACCATGTTCATGGAGAAATAATTGAACTGACATTATTAATACTGTCTACCAAAATAGTGTAATGACTTGAGATTATATCATATAGACGAGGGGTCTCATCACGAGCCAGCTTGATATGTTTAATTACTATTTGTGAATGGCATTGTCACTATTTGGTTACCAAGCTAAGAAAATGGCTTTTAAGAAGATAAAAAATAAAAAATAAAAAATAATTTACTTATGAAAATAATGAGAAATATTGGTTGGAAAAATGGATCATAGCTAGTTAAAAGGTAACCCTGCCAAAAGCTTAAAACTGCTTATTGGAACAAAGGCTCTATCTATGATAAAAGAGTAAAATTATAAAAATCTTTATCTGTAAAGATTATTTCCTATCGAATTTTTAACTAAGTAAAGACTGATATTGATTTTTATACTTATATCTTTATAGAGAAATTCTTCTGAAATAAGTGAATAAATGAAATTTTCGTTATTTGAAAAAAGATATTATTTATTTAAAATTTCATTTTTTTAACTATTTTATTTTTATATAAAAGGATTTAGAGTTTTCAAATTTTTTTATCGGAGATATCTGGTTCATCCAAGTGAATCGCCAATTGTTGTACTATACAACAACCCTCCATTTATTTGTATAAATAGGGACCCTTTAGAAATAAATGGGAAAATCCTTTTTTTTTTTAAATCCTTTCAAAAAACACTTAGGAAATAAAATTCTTGCCCAAAAAATGCATCGCTCATCATATATGTTATTTTTTCAAAAATAAATCTTAAAGCATAAAATCTGCGAATGGAGAAAAGCACTCTTTAGAAAGCTTTACTTTCCTTTTTCGCATCGCACTTGATTTAGTTAAGACTTAAAGGAATAAAGTGATAAAATTTGCGATGACCATGGACCTGATGAAGCGAATAAACTCAAAAATATAAATCTTTTACGCATAGCATCTATTTTGGCTTTCGCAAATCGCATCACGCGCTACTTATAATATAGAATTAAATATATCTTTTAAATCTTGTGATCTACGATTTGCACAGATCGCTTTTCACAATGTTTATGACACAATCACGAAATATTATAAGAAATCATTGTGATTTGCGCATTTAATGATCTCAGCGTGTGAAAAGCAACTTATGTCATATCAGATTGAATTTTAGATCTTAACGGCTTTAAACGATTAATAAGTATTGCATGTGAAGCCAGGTGAAGCCATGTCAAGCATTAAATTTTGAAATCATAATGAATTATGAAGAGATGATTGATAAGATTGACATTCTTTCGCGTGAGTTTGAAATAAATTTCTAATACATCTTTGTAATTACTCGTTATATGATATATTTCATTTCATTTTCAGGAAATCAATTATCGAGTTAAGAAATCCAGAGATGAGTAAACAGGGTAAAGAGGTGTCTCAAGCATCGTCCTCAGAAGATACATATATGCCCTTGTTGTTTTCAGGCACTATCTGTAACAAGGATTGCGGTGTCTCATCATGGGAAGCTATGTATAAGCTCTTTGAGGATGAAGGACAAAAAGTGATAACAAAGATATTTGCAACAGGCACTGATATCACTTCCGATGCAACCCTTTTTGACGTTGCATGCTCATTTATTCATAAGATAGCTGCAAGAACAAATATTATGCCTTACACAGATATAATCAAGTGGGCCGTTGAAAATCTAAATATTGAAGATAGAGTCTTTAAGAATTTCAAAGGAGAGACTATGGGTTCTTTTAAAGCTGAAGATTTGGTAGCCATGTATCATTTGCCAGCTCCGCAACAAAAGTATGACAATAGATATGTGTAAATGTTCAAAGCTAAACATCCAGATCTCATCAAGGTCATCCATGAGTGGAAGGATAATGAGGGAAAAATGAAGCAAGAAATATCTGGTACGTACCCCATTGCACAAATCCCTCATCCCTATTACTTTGCTGCTGGTATGTTGTGTAGGTTATTTGCTAGACCTAATAGTACTAGGTTCTCCAGAGACTGGGTTCCCTTAATTTATGCAATCGTCAATTCATCCATTTTGAATTGGGTAGACCTTTTATCTAATTACTAGCCAAACATATTGCTGAATATAGGAATAAAAGGAATGCTTCACCTCAAGAAAATTCACCCTTTTTCATGTCCGCTTATGTTATGGATTCCATCTGTTATACTTATACATTTCCAATCATGGGTTGGAAATGGACCATTATAGACCCTACACCAATCCATATTTACCATAAAGAACTCTGGGATTCCAAATACCACTTGCATTTCTATAAAGTATGTTATGGTGTTATGATGCCTATGTATCAAATGATTTTCGATAAAAATATCCCTAGGGTTTCCAGGGAAGTCAGTAGAGATATTGTTCCTATAGCCCGATGGTTTGCTAAAGAGAAATTTACATATGTTCGAGTATTTGGAAGTTCTTCTCTTCCACATGTTTTGCCATATTATGTTCTGGATAGATTGTTTGGGAGAGAAATAGCTTATCAACTTATTAATGGAGTCACCAAACAGTTAAAGGATGACAAAAAGGATATTTGGCCTTCATTCCCTGTACAATGCGGTACTTTTTCTTTGGCCAATATTGGCCATACATACAAAGAGGCTCCTAATATTCAGATGTTAAATCTAGCATTTATGCTCGAGAGACTATATGATCCTGATGATGAAATTAAGAATTACATGGAAAGACTTAAGACAAAGCCTTTTATAAAAGAAGAAGATCAGTTTGATGACTTCCTTCAAGGAGTCGAAGATTTTTCAGATGTTATTAAAAGGGTTTCCTATCAATCAAGTCAAGAAAATGCCAAAGACTTTCAAGAATATATAAATAAGAGATTAAAAAATGTCCCTTCGAATTTTCTAGTCATGGAAGAAGAAAACCACACTCCAAATGTTAGTCTTGATGAAGAAATGAAGGATGACTCTGAAGATGAATCTGGTCAGTCCCAACAGTAATCTGATAAGACAGATAAATTTGAAGATGAGTCTAAATCTACAAAAACCAATTTGCAAATTGACCAGATTATTCAAGACATAGAGTTGCAAGAAAAAACAAACAACAATGCCACTCAATCAAATATAAAAGTGTTTCCAATGGATCAGATCATAGAAGATCAATATAAATCATCTAAATGAAAAGACCTAATAAATGAATGGGAAAAATTTTCCCAAGCAATAAAGACTCTAAAGAAAAGATCAATACTGATCAAGCAGCAGGTTTTCAAACTCCAGAGTCTTCCCAAAGGATAGTTCATACTGTCAACCCTTTACTGAAAATCCCACCAGCACAGAGCAAAGAAATCATTCTAACCTACTCCACAGATCAAATTATTTTGCAGATAGAAGACATTCCATCAGTGGATATATTCTACAGTCCCAACCATAGAGCTGTGGTCAAAAGAAATAAGAGAAAAAGGACTGATGAAACAACTCTTAAATCTACAGATGAATCAGTTGACGTCATCTGGAAAGATTCATTAGAGGATCCCACTGATCATTTGACTAAATTGTCACAATATGCAGGAGCTTATGCTACAGCTACTGTAGATAAGCCAAGTGAAGTCAAAACACTGTTGAAGCAGAAGGAATCAAGGATACAGGAATTGGAACATATGTTAGATAGAGAGAAATTCAAGTCTATAGAATAGATCATAGAGAATTTAGAATAGTTCCATAAATATTTTGAAAAACTTAAGTTGGAACATCATATAGAGCTTAAATATAAACAGACACAGCTGGAGAGAACCATGGCAGAATTACAGAATCAATCACAATCAGAAAAGTTCATTAAAGAAGCACTTGAGATAAATACAATGATTAAAAAGCAACAAAAGGTATTTGGTCATCAAGTTGCTATGTTTGGTTCTTACTATGATTCCAATAGAATAATGATTCAACAAATTTCCATTCAAAAACTTGAATGTGAGAAACTTCAAAAAAAAATTGAAGAACATATTTAATGGCAAGATTCAGATATGGGAAAACAAGCTAATCTACCTTAGATAGATAAGCTTCATGGATAATTATTATTTACAGAGTGGAAAACACAGATTTCCCGAGCAAAAAAAGCAGCAATTAAGACATTCAGCAAATCAAATGAGGTCATATAGCTTTTATGTGACCAAATATTCAAAACAGGACTTATTGAAGAAAACATGTCTGATGTATTTTCATTGAAAAAATAAATATAATTAAAAAGGAAACAGAGAGCAGAACAATAGGAAGAAGTAATCAGGAGGGTTAATAAGTTTGATCAAGAAAATTCTTTGAATTTTCTGATCAAACCTTACCATCAACAGCAAACTCTTCTACTTCTCATAGAATCAGCTAAAAAGTCTTAGTCAACAATTTCAAATTCCATCTTCAAGAATCAAATCCGGTCATGAATATCTCAACCACCTCAGCTCAAGACAATGCTAGATATCTGCAAACTGTGTGACTATACTCCGCAAAAGATGCAGAATCCTTAGAATCAGGATTATCAGTTTTAAATTCCTAGATTATTGTTCAAGTTAGAGGAAGGTTGTTTGAAACCTCCTCTACATTTTTGTAAAATATTTAATTTAGTTTGTAGTTAGTTTTAGTATTTAAACCCTTCTCATGCATTCAGAGAAGGGTCCAAAATTTTATTGAGAACATTTGCAAAGAATTCTTAATTGTAAGTAGGTTTGTGAATGCCTTGATGAAATAATGGAACACCGTCTTATTCAGTTATAAATATCATTTTTTTGATCAATGCCTGGTGCAATTTTGTATTCTTTGAACAAATCTTTGATTGAAGCACTGGATATGACCTATTATCACTGATCTGATAGACAGAGTAATACACAACTGGTACTAATATCAAGTATGTTATTTCTATTTCTGAAAATTAGTGATGAACACAAATTTCATGAATCATATATGAAATTAATTGTTTATGTCTGAAATATCTATTGCACTAATGTACTGATCAGGAGATCAAGTCCTTTGTGGAAAAATGCTCAAAAAATTAGTTTCTCAGAATTTTTCCAAACTAGAATGATAGGAAAGAGCTCAGAAAAATGATCCTGTAGATGTGAACAGCACTGAAAACTGACGCTGTATGAGAAAGTTATTCAGCTTTGAAGTTTGCCAATTTCAGTAAAAAAAAATGGCCAATTTGACTTTATAAAAGTTTTTATTTAAAAAAATAATATTCCACAGAATATTTTGGGAATATTCTACAGAATATTCCTTTGGCTGCCAATCAAAGGGTGCCACGCGGCCCCAAGGTTAATTCCGAAATTGTTGTGCATTTCAAAATATTTGTTATGGCGCGGCAGGGTTCGACCCCGGGTCTGGGTGGACACAAACGGACGGCCCGACCAACAGGCCACGGTGGTTCTTGTTAAACCATGGGTTGAAAGTTATATTTAAACTTTAAACAAGGTTTGGGCGGGGCCCAAAAGGGGGCCAGCCCCTAAGGGCTAGCCCCCTCCGCATGTAACCTCAGGGCTCGGAACCAATGACTTAAATGGTTTGCGCATTAAAACGGATTGCAACGTGGTCATATTATCCACAACAGGTGCGTGGTGGGCTGTTATATGATTTTTATCATATGGTTAAACATTAAAACATGTCGCGATAAAATCCAGTTCTTAAAACAAATCCTGAAGGGTGTGGTCCTATGGACCCGCGACCCTATCTCCTTAGCACCCTATCTCCTATGGACTGGCAGTAGAAACGGTGGATTTCACCTATTTTGGTGGCCGCCCCTTTTTTAGCGGGCTTAACTGCAGTTCCACCAGATTTGGTGGAGCTTTCCTAGCCCTAACTGGACAAAGTTTGTTTCAGTCATAACTTGGGCTAGGGAAGTCCAATTAAAGCGAATTGTTTTTTGTTTTGGGGGTATTGAAGCATTTTGAAGCTGTTGGAACAGGTTGCAGAGCCATCAGGGCACTCTATCAGTGATTTTATCAGCGAATTTGATTGTGGAACCACCAGGGCTTGGTGAAAGATCAGCTGTATTGGGCTATGTTCATCCATTTGAGGTGAATGAATAGTCAATTTTTACTGTTTCCAGCACTCTGTTTCTGAATTTGTAGCTATTTTAGCCTTTTGAGGCTTTCTTCATGGTGTAATACTTATTTTGAGCATTAATAAAAGAGGGAAAAACCTATTTGGAGGCTTTTGGACCCAGCAGAGGTAGCCCAAGAGAGGGGTGAACTGCTTAAAAAAATGCTTACTGTTATGCTGTGCATTTTTGCTGCAATTTTCCAGAGTTTACTACATTAAACAATAATTTTTAATAAGTCCACTTTTCACAATGAGACTTATATAGTGATCAAAAATCATTTGTTTCACTTCAAACCACATTACTTCCATTGCAGAATAATTGAACTTGCTTATTCACACATAAAAATTGGTTAATGAATACTTTGCAAACAGAAACAAATACTTTCATTGATAGATCATTTTAGTGTTTACTTTATATTTCTTTAGGCAGAGCTAGTAAGAGGGCCATAAGCTTCTGGTTTCATCCTTTCTAGTAAAGGTGAAATAACTAGTAAAAGCCCCTACTGTCTATCTCTGTATAAGAAATATTTTGTTCACATATTTCAGATCAGATTGATATCAGAGCTCTAGGTTTTGCTTAAGATTTTGTGAAATTTGGGCAAGAATATTGTGTTATTCTACAAAATTTGATGCTTACTAGGCTGAAATTGAAAAGAGGGGAAGGTAAATTGGTTAGAGCACAAGATAATCCTCAACCAAGGAGGGCTAGGGTGCCATTATCTCCACCTTCCATTTCATCCTCATTAGCCTTAGAATCAGCCACAAACATGTCTTCCAAAGAAGGAGAAGTACATGAGGAAGTGGATCCCAAGGAAGAAGAAAGAGTCTTTAGAAAATCTTTCTTGGACATGACTGAGATGGTTAGGATCCTCTATCAGGAAAGAAATGATAGGATTGTTGGAGAAGGGTCTAGAAACCAAAGAGAAGAAGGAGATTCTTCAGGAGGGAAGAAAGACAATGATAAGTCTAAGAAAGGGAATGGAGGAAATGGTGATCCTTCATCTCCATCGTCATCCTCTTCCTCCACATCATCCTCTTCAACTTATGTTAATCAGTCACAGAAAACAAAAACATCTCTTAGAAATCCTTTGTTAAAGCTTGATGTAAAATTTGAGTTGCCTATGTTTAATGGTGATGTGAATGCAGAAAAATTGGATAACTAGATTAGACAGCTGGAAGTCTATCTAAGAATTCAGAATTTGCATGATGATGACACAAAAATCCAATTAGCCTCATTGAGAATGGATGGAGCAGCTTTGGTTTGGTGGGAAGCCAAGACCAGGGAGGAAATTAAAAAGCATGGTAAGATAACTCTAACATGGAATGAGTTTATTACAGCTATTAAGAAACAATTTTATCCTCTTGCTCATATTCAGAAAGCAATCATGAATTGGCAAAATTTTAGGCAACTTAAGGGTCAAAATGTGCAAGATTATACCCAAGAGTTTAGAAGGAGAGCACTTCTACTTGGGGTAGACTTACAAATTCAAGACACCTTGTTAAAATACATAGGAGGTTTGCACAGTTACCTTAAACATACTATCCTAATGTTCAATCCTACCAGCTTAGATGAAGTTTGTGTGCAGGCTACACATTTAGAAGCTAGAGGAAAGAATACTTTTGATGAGGGTAGAAACAAGACTTTCAAAGGAAAGAAAAAAGAGAAAAACAAAGGTAAAGGCAAGAAAAATGCATCTATCAAACAAGAGGGTGAAAAGGTCATTTGTAAACATTGTTCAAAGAGTGGCCATGAAGAGAAAAACTGTTGGAAACTTCATCCTGAAAAAAGAAACCAGTTTAACAAAAACAAGGGAAAGAAGAAAAATGCAGCTACTACAACTACACCACAAGATTTAGGTGATGATTTAGGTGACGAAACAAAAATTGCAGCCATGGGTTTCAGAAGTTTGAAAGGGAAGGAAATTGAAAGTCAAGCAAGTGCTAGTTCTTCAAATTTTCATACACAAGCTCCTAATGAGGAAGAGAGAATTGAACTGTTCCATGTGAGGGTAGTTTCAAAACATACCAAAATTGACACACTGTTTGACAGTGGGTCACAAGATAACCTCATATCTGAATACTTGGTCAAGTAGCTTAAACTTGAGACCATTCCACATCCGAAGCCTTATCCACTTGGGTTGATATGCAAGGATGCCAACCTACAAGTCTCAAGGAAGTGAATATTGTGTTTTGCAATAACTGCACATTTTATTGACACAATTGAACTTGATGTGGTGCTGCTCGATATATCTGGTATTGTTTTGGGAAGTCCTTACTTATTTGACAAGAAAGTGATCTTCCATCGCCATGAAAACAAATATCATATTTTCAAATATGGCAAGGAGTTTATTGTTAGAGCTCACCACAAGAAGACAAGTATAGCGATGGTAAATGCGAGACAGCTAAAAAGGCTAGTCAATTCAAGCAAGAGTTTTGTACTTCTTATGGTCAAGCCAAAGGTTGATGTGAATCATGAGTCATTTGAAAATTGTGATGCAAAGCTTAAATATGATTTATATGATGTAGTTGATGCACATCATAAGATGTTTTAGGAACCAACAGGTTTGCCTCCTAAAAGGGAGATTCAGCATGAAATCCATTTACATCTAGATTGTCCTCTTCCTAACATAGGCATGTCTCGCATGTCTATTATGAAGAATGCTGAAATAAAGAAGCAGATTAAAGATTTGTTGGACAAGGGTTTCATAAGGCCAAGCACTTCACCATGTGTGTCACCGATAGTGTTGATTCCGAAGAAAGATGGAACTTGGCGTATGTGTGTTAACTTCAGAGCTTTGAACAAGATAACAGTAAAGAATCGTTACCCACTTCCAAGAATAGGTGATTTGTTAGATCAGCTGAAAGATGCAAGATATTTCATTAAGTTAGACTTAAAAAGTGGTTATCATCAAGTGACAATTGAAGAAAGTGACATTTGGAAGACAACTTTCAAAACCAAACAAGGACTCTTTGAGTGGCTTGTGATGTCGTTTGGTTTATGCAATGCACCTGCAACTTTCATGCGGGTAATGGATGATGTCTTACGTCCTTTTCTTGATGATTTTGTTATTGTCTACTTAGATGACATCTTGATCTTTAGTAAGACAAGAGAATATCATGTCATGCATGTCAGTAAAGTACTTGATGTTTTGAAGAAAAATCAGTTATTTCTTAAGATGTCAAAGTGTGAATTTGGAAAGACTTCTTTGGTTTATTTGGGACACATAGTAGGTGGAGGCACTTTGAGAATTGATCCTTCCAAAGTAGAAGCCATTGTGAATTGGCCTACTCCTAAATCCATTACATAGGTAAGAAGTTTTTTGGGTGCAGCTCAGTATTGGAGAAATTTTATTGCTAACTTTTCTGCCATAGCAGCTCCTATGCATGCAGTAACAAGTGTGAAGCGTGCTTTCCAATGGGGAAGTAAGCAACACAAATGTTTTGAATCTTTGAAAGAAAAGATCAGTTCAGCTCTGATTCTTGCATTACCAGATTTGAGACAGCCATTCAAGATTCAGATAGATGCTAGTGATTATGCCATGGGTGCAGTTCTCTTATAGCATGGTAAGCCTATTGCTTTTCATTCTAAGACATTTAATGGTGCTGTTGTGAATTATCCTACATATGATAAGGAATTGTATGCGTTATTACAAAGTGTAAAAAAGTGGAAGCACTATTTGATGGGCAAAGAAACAATTGTCCATACTGACCATCAGCCTTTACAGTATTTGCAGTCGCAAAGTAAATTGCAGCAGTCACGACATTTCAGATGGATGGGTTTCCTACAACAATTTCACTTGTTAATAAGGTACAAGAAAGGTATTCTTAATAAAGTTGTTGATATGCTTTCAAGGCCTATTATTAGTGCTAGTATTTCACTTAAGAATGATTCTATTGTACATGAAAGCTACATTGAACAGTATGCATCAGATGATGATTTTAAAGAGGTGTATGCTAACTTGAGTAAAGGGAATCATGTTGAGGAGAATGACTATCATTTGCATAAAAAATTTTTGTTTCACTTGGGAAATTTATGTATACCATAGGGAGAGAGATTAAGCATGATGAGAGAAGCTCATTCTTCTCTTATTGCTGGTCATTTCGGTGTAAGCAAAACGGTGGCACATCTGCAGAGGTATTGTTATTGGCCTCGCATGGTAGATAGTGTTACACGTTTCATTAGAGTTTTTTCATTATGTGCTACAAGCAAGCCTAGCAATAGGAAGCTTGGATTGTATACGCCATTGCCAGTACCTTCTAGACCATGGGAAAGTGTTTCTATGGATTTTGTTGGGGGGTTACCATTATCTAGAAAGTAGCATGATTATCTTTTTGTAGAAGTTCATCGTTTCAGCAAGATGTGTATTCTTATGCCATGTAAGAAAACTACAATTGCTGAACAAACTGCTGATTTATATTTTAAACATGTATGGGTTCATTATGACTTGCCTATTTCTATTGTTAGTGACAGGGATTCCAGATTTGTTGGGAATTTTTGGTCCAATATATGGAAGATGATGGACACCAAGTTGAATAAGAGTACTGATTTCCATCCGCAAACAGATGGCCAAACAGAGGTAGTGAACAGAACCATTGTGCATCTTTTGAGAGAGTATTTCAGCAAGCATCCCAAGCTTTAGAATGAGCATTTGCATTACATTCATCATGCTTACAACCGGGCCAAGCACTCTTCTACAAATAATTCGCCATTTGAAGCTTGTTTTGGATATTTTCCTAAGTCACCATTAGACTTCATTCTTGAGAAGGATATTGCCATTGATGGGCATAGTGACATTGAAAAAGCTTGCATGTTCATTGAAAGAATTCAGCTCATTCATCAGCAAGTTCAAGAACAGCTTGAAAAAAGTCAAGGCAAGTACAAAGAAAGACATGACGATCACAAGTTCCAGGAAGGAGATGAGGTATGGTTGCATATAAGTAAGGATAGAATGCAAGGAGAAGGTAAAAATCTGAAGCCTATTCATTATGGTCCATTCAAAATCCTTAAACAAGTTGGAAATAATGCTTTTCAACTAGATTTTCCTTCATACATGCAAATGTATTCCGTTGTTAATGTGGAGAATTTACGTTTGTATGAACCTCATCTTATTGATGATTCTGAAAATCATGTTCAGCTACCATCCATAGAAGATTTCTCGCCATAATTTTTGGATGAGCTGAGAGAAGATGCAATCCTTGACAGAAGGACACGCACTTCAAGGAGGGGAGATGTTGAATATCTACGAGTTGGTATAAAAGGCAGTAAACCAAGCAAGGAAAAGTGGATGGAGTTGGAACAGGTGAGGAGGTAGTATCCTCACCTTATTAACAGGTAATTGAAAGCTTTTGAGGGTCCAAAATCTTCCCATTTGGGAGGTGTGATTAGGAGATCAAGTCCTTTGTGGAAAAATGCTCAAAAAATTAGTTTCTTAGAATTGGTCCAAACTAGAATGACAGGAAAGAGCTCAGAAAAACGATCCTGTAGACGCTAACGGCACTGAAAACTGACGCTGTATGAGAAAGTTATTCAGCTTTGAAGTTTGCCAATTTCAGTAAAAAAAATGGCCAATTTGACTTTATAAAAGTTTTTATTTTAAAAAAGAATATTTCATAGAATATTTTGGGAATATTCCAAGGAATATTCGACAAAATATTCTGTGTAATATTCCTTTGGCTACCAATGAAAGGGCACCATGTGGCCAGCCCGGAGGCCGCCACGTGGCCCCAAGGTCAATTCCGAAATTATTGTGCATTTCAAAATATTTGTTATGGTGCGGCAGGGTTTGACCCCGGGTCTGGGCAGACACAAACGGATGGCCCGACCAACAGGCCATGGTGGTTCTTGTTAAACCATGGGTTTAAAGTTATATTTAAACTTTAAGCTTCTAGTTTCATCCTTTCCGGTTTCATCATTTTCTTTTGATTAACTAATTTTTCAAGAGAATCATCTTACATGGTAATAATTCTATTAAATCTGAATTGATTTCATGACAGATTCAATAGATATCTTTCTAGATCGCATTGACATATTATATCCTGGGTTAGATTAAATTTAATTCAAAGTCTTGCATTTAGAGTTAAATTTGTCTTAGCTTGTGGTAATTCATCATTCCAAATTTTTTTGGTAGAAACCCAACAAGTTATCATACAAAAACCAAAACTGGGAAACTGGTCCCATCACACCTAGTCGGAGCCACAACCCCAAAAGGAAAAGATGCTACTTTAAGGTCCAGACCGGGTGGTTATCCCCCTTTGTTGTTGCCACAGATTTCTGAGGCCTCAATAGGTACTCAATTAGCTCATAGCTCATCTTATCATCCTCAATCCGATGGTCAAACTGAGATAGTGAATAAATGTTTGGAAGGATATCTTCGTTGTTTTGTATCTGATAAACAAACACAATGGGTCAAGTGGTTACCTCTCGCTGAATGGTGGTATAACACTTCCTTCCATACTGTAGCAAAAATGACCCCATTTATGGCACTTTATGGATACCATCCACCATCCATCACATCATCTTTAAGGGAAAATTCGAAGGTTCAAGCAGTGGAAGATCACATCGAGCATCAGCAAGAAGTTCTCCAACTCTTAAAGGATAACCTGAATTTGGCACAAAATCGAATGAAACAACAGGCAGATCAACATCGTAGCGAGAGAAGTTTTGATGTAGGAGAATGGGTATTTTTACGGCTACAACCATACAAACAAATGTCCCTCAAGCAAGCTAAGAAGGATAATAAATTATCGCCAAAGTACTATGGTCCTTACAAGGTGTTGCAAAATATTGGTACGATGGCATACAAATTGGAGCTTCCTGCTTCTTCACGAGTGCATCTAGTTTTCCATGTTTCATGCTTAAAGAAGGTTATAGGTGAAAATCTTCCAGTTCAAACAATATTGCCAGAACTTGATGAGGAAGGAAAAATCATATTGGAACCTGAAGCAGTCACATAAACAAGAACTCGACAACTACGGAATCGATCAATTTCAGAGTATCTCATCAAGTGGAAGAACTTACCCACTGAAGATTCTACATGGGAGGATAAGAATTTTATACAGAAGCACCCAGAGCTACTCAAGTGTTGAGGACAACACTTTTTTGAAGGAGAGGGGCATGTTAGGTCCCTATATTACTAGTATAGTCCCTTATTGTTGTTAGTGTAACCCCCTTATTGTTATTGTTGTACCCCTGTAACCCCAATATTGTTATTATTGTGCCCTTAAATTATTATTGTTAGGTCAACTAGGATATAATGTTGCCCCATGGACTCCTATATATAGAAGGATGTTTTGGTCATTTGTATCATCCAAGAATTTTTCATTTATGTAATGTATTGGAGGTTTCCCCCTTGAAGTGGCTGATTTCTAAGGTGTTGATCTCTCATTTCTTCTATTTTGGAGCTGCTTTCACAACACCAATTGTAGTGAGAAACCAGGTTGAGCATCTGCTGAGTCTTCATTGAGTTTTTTCCTCTTTTCAGTTCTTTGTTCTTCATATTCTAAATCATCACTGCTTCTTTACGTCTGTTCTTTGACTTCTCAGATATGACAAGGGTTTGTACATTTGAGCTCACAGAACCTGCAAAACCCTTACTTTCCATCTTTTCTATATCAGGTCTGCTTTCATGAATGAATGTTGAATATCCATTTTCAATTCTCCTATTAGAAATCATGCTATGAGGGTCATAAGCCCACTTCTCTCCTAACATCAGATGCAATTAATCTAACATTCTAGTGACTTCATCAGTTGCCTGTCTCATATTGACTATAAAAGGACCAACAGTCATTGGCAACTTAAACATATGACCTTTCTTCATAGGCACAAAATGTATTTGATCAACATCTAAAGTTTTCCTAATGAACTCCAAAGACAATAATCTCATAGGCACAAATACAGGAACGCTATAAGGTTCTACACCAGCTCCATAAAGTCTAATTTTAGAATGATATTCAAAGACATACCAATCACCAAACTTACAATTTGTTCCCAGCTGCAAGAACTCTTGAGCCTTTGGCAGGAAGCATGGGGGAGAGATCCATTCAAAATTCTATACACAATAGACATAAAATGACTTGCAAAATCAAACAAACCCTCCTCATTCTGTTCTTTCCTTACTATGTCTGTCCAAAATACCACTAATTGTCTCTTCTTATTCATATCCATAATATTTAACCCATATGCATGAATTCTTCTACTTTTTGATATAAAAAGAGATAAATAACAAGAGAGGGAAACCTGAATGAACCCGTCAGTGATAAGCTCATGAGCTGAGAATTGACAGCTTCTTTCCAATAAGAAGGAATATCCAGTACTACCCCTGGCTTCATCATCAAGGTGAACGTTCCTAGAACTGATTTATCTACTGTGCTATCATCGTCTTTTCCCAATATCTTTGAAATGCACCTCAGTATCGGTTTGACTTCTTCATCGAAAACCTCCATGGATAATTATTTATTTTCAGGTGCAAACTACTTCATATCTGGCTTCAGGAAAAAGATAAATTGATTGAATTCTTGACCTACATGACTGTCATAATGTGTTATTAATGAATCATCAGTGAATTTGACATAGGACTCTGACTAAGGGTAACACAAAGCTTTACGAATTAATAGAGCTGAGACCTACAAGACATTTTCTCCTTGACAATTCATCATGAAACACTTGTTTGGGTACATGATTGACACTAACCAAAAGAAAAACTCGGGAAAAAGGTGTGTTCTTGGAATGCATGCAGACAACACACCTATTTTGACCATGGTAGTGAAAATGGGAGAATCTTTATCATTTAGACAGACCTGTTGATAGAATAGAAGGTGGTCTAAAGAACATACAATATCCTGAATATCCCTCTTAGTGTCCATGAGAGGAATATGACTAGAGGAACCTAAAAGGGATGGATGCTTGGCCATAATTCACCTTGAGATGATAAAAAGTGACAAGGTGGCAGAAAATAGGGAAAGACACAGGGTGGAAAAATTATCAATACAAAAGAACAACAATAACGTTGAAACGATGAGAACCAATCTTAAATAGGTGGCACGGGCTTAAGAATTAAATGCTAAAATGATGCGCCAAAAGACCGTTAAAAGTAACCTGACGTGGCCTATAGCTGTCACCAACTAGTTGCTCACATCACTATGGGAGATCTCAAGTATGGAGGGCTCGTCGAGTTCATGCCCCCCTAGTTAATCTCAGCGGCAGATCTGGATCAGCCCGACAATCAACATGGTCAACTGCAGAGGCACCCTCCTCGTTAACCTGTGTGCTAAAAGTGCCCACGGGTTGACACTTTTATTCCTTTCCTGATGAATAATCGAATCCCGCTTCATAACATGCTCACTATTTAGCTGTGTACTGGGACCCTCTTCTACAAAAGCTTAAAGTATTAAACCTTCAACTTAATGTAACAAATAATACATTTTTATGCTAAAGTACATGAAATTTTATACTTTAACATACATTTTCACAATTTTCTATTTTCTGTATTTTTGAAAAATTTTAAATAAACGAAATTGCAAATGAGCAACAATAGGTTGCATCTACCCTGTTTTTAACAACTACTAATTATTTCTCATATAATTCCCAATAAAGCAAGTTTCCTTGCTAGTCCAAAAAAATAGGTAAACCAGCTCTCATCCTCTAATCAAATTTGGAATAAAATAAAGTAACTAATCTTTGAACTATTTTCAATTTTTTTTCAGCATGGATATGGAGTATATTCTTCTCATTTATTTTTCTAATATCCATGATAAATATATCTCTATCTATAATATCTAATTCCCTTAGTCCAATAGAATTATTTTCAGTCAAATATTTAATCATTTTCTTAGGTTTGAGTGCTTCTTTATATACATGTTTCTTGCATGTATCAATGCTTAATTCATATCCTTTGGTCATGATTTTATGTTGTGAAATTATATGAATATACTCCCATATAGAGTGAACCTCTTGGATAATCATCCCAAATAATTTATACACCCTCAATTAGAGAAATATTACCCTTCAATTTGGTTTTCAACTCTTTGATCTCATCATTATTGCTTTATGATTACTCATCAATAATTTTTTATTCTTATTTTCTATATTCAACTATCTCTCCATATTTAGTTGATCCCTTATTTGAGTCAAGTTGTCCTAAATTTTCTTCAATTCCACTTCTGAGATCCTGAGTTCTTCCATTACTCTTGTTAATTTTTTTGAAGGGTCATCTGATTCATTTGAGACAACGATGGTCCAAACGTGAATTTTAATTGATTTCTCTAAACTCTGTACCTTTTCCTGTAGAATGATAATTTCTTTGTTTTTGTTAACTAACTCTTGGATTAGTAGTTATTTTTATTTTTTCGACCTTAACTTGCTCAGTTGCTTGATCATGTTCAATCCCAAGCATTTTTAACTTTTTTCCAAATGATTTCATTTCATATTCTGTATTTTGCAACAAATTTGTGATAGCTTCCCTTCCTTCTAGATATATTCCTACTATGACAATTATCTTCTTGTATTCCTCATTTTGAATGTGTTGATCTCTATAATTTTCTTTCTCTTGCTTGAGTTGATTTGAAACTTTCTCCAGGAGCTTCTTTTCTTAAGTAATTTTCAAAGATACTTTTCTCAAGTCACTATAGAGCATTTCCCTTTCTTGTCTATGAAAATTTCTCTTATTAGGTAATGGGATGTCAGCTACCTTAATATATAAATCCAATGTTATAAAATTAGGTCATGGTGGAATGGATTGAGTATCAGGATGTGTGAGAGACAACTTTAGTTGATTACTCTACAAGCCCATAACAAAAATTAACCTTGTTTTATAGGTTGGGATTGCTTATGCTGCTAGCTGAGTAACATACTGCTTTTCACCTAGTAACTCCTTTCCTTAATATGTTGATAATTATTTTGTAATATTTCTATGGAGGAAGGAGTGTATTCTATTTAAAATGTTGTTAGGTCAGTGGAAATAGAAGAAGAAATAGTGCACCCTTAGTTTGCTAATTGCATTTGGAAACCATGTTGATCTGAATGTCCATTTGTTAATTTGGCTCATACTTCTCCCTCATTTACTCCTTGTACTTTTCTCTCTTTTGTGATTATCAATCCTCCATCTCAATGCATATTTGTTCAGGAAAATTTATCTTCAAGATATTATCCTTTACTATAGTGGTTTCAACATCCATTCTTTGTTGCACTTTGCTGCCTGGCCATGTTTCTTGATTTTCCATTTTCTCAAGTTTTTTCTTGCTTTCATGGAGGTAAAGTGCATAACTAATTTCCACTCTTTTATTAGAAATTATATGATAGGGTTCATATTTCCATTTCTATATTTAATAAAAGCCAAACTCCTCCATCATTTATTCAACTTCTCGGAGGGATTATCTACTATTCACAATGAATGTCCCAACATTCCTTTCTAGTTTGAAAATAAACCCTTTGTGTGTAGGAAAAAAATGAACTTGGTCAACATTAATAATTTTCCTTATAAATTCAAGATAAAATATCCTCATAGGAGAAAAGGTTGAAAACTAGTATGGTTGCACTTATGCTCCATACATTCTTATTTCAGTGTAGTCTTCAGAAATGTACTAGTCTCCCACTCTTTTGTCTTTACTGAGCTGAATTTTTTTTTTCCTTGGGAAAAATTCTCAGAGGTTGTTGATTGTTCAAAACATTATAAACAGTGGCCATAAATGATGACAAGTATTGAGAAAAAACATCATTTTTTTCCTTCCTCCTAACAAAACTAGTCCATTCAACCACAAATTTCTTTTGATTATTTGAATACCACATATTCAAACCAAGATGACTAAACTTGTCTACATGTACATACAAGAAAAAATAGACCAAAACAAAGGAGTATCTGAAGTAAACAACAATATGAAAGTTTTGAAAGTAAAATATGATCAACTTATCTAAATAAGAAGGGATGTCTAAAATAATATTTGGTTGTAGCATTAGACATAAAAAACCAAAAGGCTTGTTCATTTACTATATCAATATCATCTTCCCCTAAAAGAGATAAAATTATAGCTCTGACATGTTGTGCAACTTCAAAAAATAGGGTAGTTGGATAATTTGTAGCTGGTGGAGGAATTTGAGAATTTATTAGCAGGATGAGTTTAAGCAAGATTTCCTTGTTTTCCTTAAAAATATTTATGTAGGTGAGGAGAAAGGAATCATTTGAAAATAGCTTAGGATTTTCTATTGTACGAAAATTAAGGGCTTCATGAATTAAATATGGTGTGACCTCTAAAATATTTTCCCCCAATGAAGACATAAAAATTACTTTGTAAGACAAGGGACGACACCAACCAACTCATGAATTTAGGGAAATTATAAGCAATTTGGATAATGATATGGTAAAAGCCAAATTGGACGACTTGAAAGAGGTTATCTAAATCATTGAAATGGTCAATAATGTCTCGTCAAATCTCTAGAAGGCCAAAGGGGAAATGAGAATCATATACTTTATTTTCTCTATCCGTAAGAGGTATATGAACAGATGACATAGAAATTATGGGTTTCTTGGTTGACTTCTGGGTTTTCTCTATGTATATAGCTTAAATAAAAGCATGGAATAAGTGAAAAAATATGAATTACTTGATAATAATAGATGCTTAAGTACCGAATACTCATTTGGTGTAAAAAATGTACACTTTAGACATTGGTCACAGTAACTTTGTGACTGGAGAACAAAGAAAATGACGAACAATACAACTTTTATCCTTTGTGTAACCAATAGGAAAAAAATGGAAAATTTTGATTACATAAGGGAGTATGGAGGGGTGATGTGGAGTATGTGAGATGAAGTGGATGGGTGAGGTGGAGTGATGATGTGGTTCCTTCTCTCTTTCCCAGTTCGCTTGGCTATTCCATGAGTTGTCACCAATTTTTTATGCGTGGTTTTTACAAAAACCATAAACCAGAGTTTGATGGGTCCCCATATGGGTTTGTGTAAAGTGGAGGGGACTTGTCGGAATGAACCACAACTATTTATCCACAATTGTTGATCTTGTGATAGGTTTTTTAATCATTTCACTTTTTAACGGGTCCATCTAGCTCAAATTTTGATTATTTCACCTTATAGGAAAGTCGCTAATCTTGTAGGGTGATTTGAATGAGTTATTAGGAATGTATTTTCATTGATGGAAACAAATGGAAAAATATTTCAAAGATGTAAAAGGAGGACGTGTGTCTTTAGGATCAAATGCAAGAAGAAGAATGAATATCAACACTAGTGGAGAGTGGTGTAGAGAATTTTGAAGGCATTTCTAGTGTAGAAGATCACTCTGGAGTAGACGAAACACAAGTAAATGGATAGAGATCTGAAATATATTTCTAGTGGTATGTGGAAGTCCATAAATTCCCTCCTGGATCAAAAGTTAGAGCCAAACAAAGCCGAGGGACCCCAAGTCAAAATTTGTAGAGCTAAAGTGGTCGGAGGACTTTTTGGTGCATGTGAATTTTGGCATCATTTCCAACCATGACAGAGTCATTAGTGGAGCAGACAAGTCAGAATTTGTAGAGCTAAAGCGGTCGGAGGACGTTTTGGTGCATGTGAATTTTGGCATCATTTCCAACCATGACAGAGTCATTAGTGGAGCAGACAAACTAGGGACCAGGAAAATGTAGTAGACAACATAGTAGCAGAGATATTGTTGAATATCTCAAGGTGGAGCCCCCATAACAACTAAGCTCGGGGGAGGTAATTCGATGGTTAAAATCTAGAGAAAGCTTAAGGAACACAGAGGAGGATCGACGGGATGACACAAGCACATTTTAAAAAATGTGAAAGATCATGGGCCATTTTTCGGTGACACATGTCACCACTCAGATAACGACATGTGGCATATGTGACATCATCATGATTTCATCCTGCAAGCAGGACCCCAGAAGGTTTAATGAATGAGGTGCACTAGAAAATAGGCTGGTTGACTGAAGAATTGGGTAGATGTGGCCATGTCAGAGCCAACTCAGTCTGGGAAGAAGTTTTATTGGTGAAAAGTGTAGTGGGAATACCCCACTAGGATAGCTAATTTTATAAGGAAAACATCAATGAAATTTAAATGTGTGTAGAAGAAAGGGGCCAGGACAACAAAGTCGAGACATGTTAGAACTGACAATAGGTAGACAATGTCCAATGAGAAGTGGCATGAGAAGACCCCCAGTGAAAACTCATACTGCTAAATGGAGCTTGGAAGATTTAAAAGGGCAAAAAAAGCACCTAGATCTAAGCAAAGTGATAGATCCAGGAGACAGAAAAGTTGAAAAAAATTGACGATTCCGTCAAGTCACGGAAAGCATGTCCTAGACACGACTTTGTGGAAAATTTATGTGTTGTTGAGATAAAGGGCATGGAGTTAGTTTTTAGTGTTAAATTATCCCTCGAGTCTTAAATCACAAAGGGCCCCGTAGAAGTGTATTTGGCATTTTTTTTTTTTTATATATAAAATGCTCGTTCCATAGAGCCTATGTGCAATGTTAAATAAGTAAGAGGTTATGTTTAAATCCTTTGGGCTTGTGGATGAATGAGTCAGAAACTTTTGGAGTTTGGAAATTGAACCTAACATAATTGTAGAGCACAAAAACTTGAAATAAAACTTGTGAACCCATTGACAGTAGTTATGAGACAAATTTAACATTTCCGATAAATCCAGAGATTCACTGAAATAGAAATTCCCAACCAAAGCTTGTTAAGAGACAAAATAGATAAATCAACACAAACACTCAGAGTTTGAGTTTAGAACAAAATAATTAGAGTTTGAAACTTGGATAACACATCTAGAAGACTAAAATATGATAGGACAAGAGAAAAAAATTAGAGACTCATACAAATATTCAAAGTGAAGCTAACTAAAATCTCATGCCGAAAATCTCAAGCCAAATTATTTATAAGCAAAATTGTTTGAAGACTTTCGACAAGAGTTTGGATCTAAGACTTGATGGTGAAGCGAGGTGCTGGTGTGCTCATGTGATGTTGTATTTCTCAGTAATCACTTACTTTTTAAGGTGGTGTTGGAAAAATTGTTTTATTTTGTAAGCAAGAGTGTCATTCATGGTTCTAGTTTGAAAATGGATGAAATATGAATAATTGATGTCAAGTAAGTTGTAACTTGTAGATCGAGGATTGGTGCTCCATCCAGAAATTGCTAGTAAATATTTTGGGTTATTGATCCATTAAACTATAGCTAATAAACTAAGGAGTTGTAGCTTCTTGCTAGTTGTAGGCAGGGAAGCTTGTAACAACAAGTTGTAGCTTTTCTTGTGAAGGAATTGAAGAGAAGTTTGGAGATTTTGTATGTTCCTTATGTTACTAGTATTATTTCATGCCATGCTCATGTGAATGAATTATTTATGGTGTCCTAATATCATTACATAAGTGAAATAATGTTTTTTAAATTCTTACAGTACTGACTCGTCCCCCCTCTTAGTATTTTCCTAGTTTCCAACATTGGTATTTGAGCCTAGATATTTCATATCACTTTATGTTACACGTCATTTTTTCACCATGACATTTGATGGTAAAAATGGATCTATCACCATCCATACTCATGCTTCCTGGAAATTAAAAAATTCATATTTCTTGACCAAGTACTGAATTTTGGGAAAATAGCTCTTCAAAACTCTTAAGAATGACTTGTGCATTTTTCTTCATCATTTCTGGTGCATGCATGGATATTACAAATATTCCCTGCGGAATTTTCACTTTGTTTTCCACTAAACCCTACTTACCTTACTTCACGAAAAGTAAAATATAAAAGTATCATCTAGAAGCATAGTTGGACACATATTATCCGACTAGAAGCCTCTAAGTCATATCGATTCGAGCCAAAACCCTCCAATCATGGAACTAATTCCTTTGGATGAAGGAATCCTAATCCTCTCCTTTGTGGATCTCACCCTTCATTGATGGATCTGAAACCTCTTTAGTATCTCCTATAAATTGAGCTGAGACTTCAGGTTTAGGGGAGTTCACTTATGGTAATCTTATGTTGGTCATTTTTAGAGTGGAAAGCTTGTTAAACCAAGGAGGAAGATTGGGAGGCATACGGGAAGAACATATACAACTTCAAGGCTCGGTTGTAAGATTTCTTATTTATTCCTAAATAATACATTTGGATACTTTTTCTCATTGTGTTGTTTTCCAGATTTATTAAAGAAATCACATTTCTTAATCTCCTCGATCATTAAGTTAAGCTGGTAGTCATAGTATCATTATACTACAAATGCTTTGGATTCTTTTCATGTTTGTGGTTGCAGGTTTCTTCTCAACATTGAAGAGCTTCTTCGAGACAAAAGTCAAGGTATTCACCAAGAAACTCGTTGAAAGTAAGAGCATCACTCTCTCTTTTCTAGTTTTGATAATTTGAATGCCAATAGCTTAGGGAAAGATATATTCTTATGTCTGTTTGTTTCTAGTTAACTGTTGGGATATTAGGTAGATCACTCTTGTGCACAAGAGGGATTTATCTGGGTAAAAATTTTTGGCAACTCCAGTAGGGAACGACTTACTTCTCTCGATTCTCTTTGGTCTACCTTTCCTATTTTTCTAGTTTGATTCAATATAAGTGTTGCTGGGTTTATGAACTTTTAGATCCTCTGAATTAGAACACCTTTTTTTATTTTTTTGAATTTTTTTCCCCTACGCGGTTCTGTTTCAGAAACAGAGCGCATATTTTCATAGTTCACAATTTAACACAGTGTGCATGCACACAGGTTTTCACTGGTTACATATGCACCCCTTGAGAATTTAAAAAAAATGAAATTTTCTCACCCAGAGTTTGATTTTTAATTTCTAAAGTTTCAATATTACTTATATCAACCCTCTGAGTCTGTTTCTGAACTCATTTTAATTTCCTTAGTGTATTTTTTAAGAAAATATCCCTTTTGCATATTTAGGGTAGGGTTTTCTCGGGTTTGTTAAATTGCACTATTTGGAAAGATAGATTGACTACCCAGATCAATGTTTTTCTATATTTTTCTTCTAGAGCTACTAGGTGTCTTGTTAGTCCTGCTTGTTTGATTAATTGTTTTTGCTCATTTGCAAAGGAAAAATTCTAGATAAGTGAAGTAGGATTTGTCTCGAAAAGTATTATTTTATGAAATTTCTTCTATTTGTTAAGTGAAAAAATTATTTATTTTACTTTCAGTTGGAAGTAGTCATGAAAGTCCACTAGTAGATATCATTAGTCAGATCATTAATTAAGAGCTTTAATTTTTGAAAAGTTTTTTATAATTTTTAGGGTTTTGTAGTTTTCTTTGATTTTGAAGATTTGAATAATTTTTTGCAATTAAAATTGTATATTTTGGCTTGGAATCAACAAAAATTTTCGTTACAAGTGTTATTGGTCATGCTTCAAAGTGAAATTAATTTCTTAATGAAAAAGGAATGTTTTGGAATTTTTTAGGAAATTTGCATTTTTTTAGTTCAAAAGAATCCCCTACTTTCCCTTAAATAGGAATTCATTGAAATCAAAAAATTGAATGTTCAATATTGAATGCATTTAGAGTATTTTTTGAGTCGGTCACAACATCATTAAGTTTCATTTCCATACCCCTCTACGTAAAGAACAACCAAATTAATACAATGCTAATTAATATAAATCTAGATAGTTTTACATTTTCTAGGGCTCATTCCACAAATCTAGCTCAGGATTAGTGCTTTGGAATAGGGAGTAATTAAATTTCCAAAGAAGTTAAAGAAACAAATAGAATCTTGCAGCACGGAAAAACCCAATTGTTGCAATTTTTCTTTGGGAGGCTCTTCTTAAAAGAGTCAAGCATGAGGTCATGTCAAAACCAATGGAGTAATCATACCTACTTCATTGGTAAAGATAGAAGATGTGGATGTATTACAAATGGTAAACCTTGGATTAACCATTGTCGAGGAGCCTAGGATCACTTGTTATTAAACCTCATATTTACTATGTCGAGGAAATTTCCAGGGGATTGAACTTTGATACTATGCCCTTGCGTGTATATCAGGCCATGGAATGTTCCCCTAGGTTGAATTGTCTTAGTTGGTAACCTTAGTGGCTATAATCTTAGGTTTTTTCCCAAGGTGATGGTGGAGGGAAGGTCCCACTGTACCTGGATCAGATGTTGACTAGACTCACTTGGCCTTTCTGGAGGGTAGACTTCACTTCGAGATGGCATAGTGGAGTTACTTGAACCAGACTGTTTCATTAAGTAGGTTGTCAGGGTATCTATTCCAAATGATAGTGTTCCACATTTATCTCTACGAGGTTGGATTTAATCACCAACTAGTAATTTTATTATGGAAACATACTGTTTGTGTGTGGTTTTCCTCCTAGATTTTGTAGGGGGTGTTTACTTGTTGGTTACTTTTAGACGCCTTGGGTGTGATTTATTGAATTTTTTTATTTTTTTTCGTGTGTTAAAGTAATTAATCATGGCTGAATCACTGACACATTCACATAGAATGCAGGGGAAGCCACCTGAACATACACCCAATCAATTGGAAAATATCAAAACTGAAAGGACTCAATCAACCAGAGTTAGGTCTTCTAAACAAGCAGAATCATCTATCATAATACATCCTTATTTCGAAGTTAATAGACCTAAAATATTTGAAACTGAGCAAGATCAACCAAATTTTTTTGAAGAAGTCACATTATAATTTGTCATTGGTGAGTTCTCAGATACACAACTTACTGAACCAGAAATATCTAAACCCGAGTTTGATTCCACTTCATCTGAGTCACCTTCAAATGTTATAGCCCCTACTCCTGGTTGTCCTCAGTCACCTAGAGTAAAACTTCTCATGATGTTACACCATTTTTGGTCATCTAACTCTTCATCATTAGATGGACCCAAGTACACCATGTAAGACCAGTTTTACCCCAAGTAAAACTGCTTTCACTATGTTAATTAGGAAACCCCAAAAGGAATAATTAATTAAACCATAATTTAATTATTATTCCCGGTCATGTTTAACCCAAAAACAAAGAAATTAATGAGATAAACCCATAGTTATCTTATTATTTTCTAGGAATAATTATTTAAATAATATTCCTTGTTAAATATGACCAAATCAACCACCATTAATCAACTAAAACATTATTTATTTGATTATATCCCAACCACTTCCTTAAAAAGATAAATAAATCATTTATTTATTTATTTTTCACTAATCAAGGGATTTGACCCAAGTCAAACACCCTTTCCCTCAAACAAATAATAATAAAATATTCCATAGAGGTGGATCTAGATTTGGTTAACATTATTTTAATCATGCACCAAGATCTAGAATGACCCAATATTTTGTTATAAATAGGAGGATTTTCCCCATCATTCTTCACCTTTTGTTGCCTATTAGATCACTCTGGATCTATACACTTGGTCTCATTTCTACCATTTTGCTCCCATTGAGCTCTATCTTCTACAGTGGGTTTTCTACATCTACAAGAGAGAGAAAGCTTAGATCTGAAGTGCTGAGGACTACAAAGAACCCATCCCATTGAGGAGATCTGGATACACCTTCTTGTTTCCTCCCAGGTGCACTGTAATATAAAAATTCATTCAAAAATCGTGTTCTTGTCTTGTCTGTTGGATGCATGGAGCAAACTCTTTACTTTACTGCTTAATGTCTTTCCATTTATAGATCTGTTTGTTGTAGCATTTTAACTACTAATCGCAGATCTGAAGATGTTTGGCAGCCTCTATTGTTGTTAGGGATATTAGTTATGCGTAGCTAAAGTGGTTCTTTTTCGTACACTTCGACGAAGAATTCATACTAACAAATGGCGACTCCGCACGGGTTTTAAATTACGACCGCTGTCGTTTTTCATATTCCTGCATATCCAGCTACTTCAGGCCCTAGGGCTTCTTTTTTAGCTGCTTAGTTTTTCTCTTTTCATGTCATTTTTCTCACATAAAACCCTAAAAGCCTAAAATTTCTAACTTCCGTGTGTTTCTGGCCCTATTGCGCAGGTAAGCGACACCAGCCGCACCTGAGACGGCAATTTTCGAAAAATACGCAGCCAAGCAGTGGCCGAGAGCAGGGGAATTTGCCCCACAGCACCGGCCCAAACACACGACACAGACGCACTTCCATTTTGTAACTTTGCATAACCTCAGCAAAATCGAGGTCGGGAACACACGACACGCCACATAAACATTTTCTGTAATTTTTCTGGGTTATGCTGCAGCCTCTGCCAGGGTTTTCCAGCCTCTGTCTCAGCCCGCCTTGACCAAGATCTGATCTGTTTTTACTCATCTAAGTGGGAACCCAGCCCCTTAGGGCTTTAGTACCCTCCACTTTTTGTGGAAAAGTTTCAGCTGTTTCAGCCGTCGGTTTCAGAGCTTCAGCCCTTTCTTTTTCCTGATCTGTGACCTCACTTCCAGATCCATCGAAATCAGCCTCTTTTCCTTTCAAATCACCTCTTGTCGTTTTGTTTGGACCTCCCCTAAAGGCCTCTGCCTTGCCCCTCCCGGCTTTTTGCGGATTTCCCTTTTTTTCCAGCCACCTTGCCCCTGTCTCTTGGCTGTGATCTGCACCCCTTATCTGCAGCTTTATCCTCCGGATCTCTGTCCCCTTTGACCCTAGATCTATTGAGCTTCGTTTGTGTGTGTTTCCATAGTTTTTCCCTTTCTTTTCAGCATAGTTTTGAGAGACCCACTTTCTTGGGTTTGATAGATGCATATGTAGCTGTTATTTTTCTGTTATTTCAGCATTTTTATTCTGTTCTCTGTAGGTTTATTTCCAGCTACGTTGCACACTTTTTTGCTCTCAACAACGGAAAGGGTTTAAAAATTAAAATTAACGCACACCACACACTGACCTTAAGTGAAGAAGCGCCTGGTTTACACCGCCTGGAAAAGACTCTAAAATCAATCGTCACTGCACCTTATATGCCCTTGACCTTCTTGATTTTGCCCCTTTCTGCCCTTGTCGGTTTCCTTCTTCCTGTCATCATTGCGCCCCCAAGGCGCCTTTCCCGGAGACTTCTTGGCCTTCATCCTCGGTTCCCGGTTGATCGACCTGCTCCGCACCGTCGTCGTCGAGCCAGTCCACCTTCGAGTCCGCACTCCGACTCCTCTCCTGATTCCTCAGGTCCCCCTTCTCCTCCCGGTTCTCCCCCTTTTACCTTCACCATGTCTGGATCAGGGCCTAATGCTAGCGGCCCCAATGCCGGCCCTACTTCTAGCGGAACCGTCACAACCACTACTCCGGCCACCCCTGTGCTGCCGTACATTGCAGGCCTCAGCCTCCCCGATTTCCATCGGTTGATTAACGACCCCATTCACCATAATACTACCTGGCCCACTATGCCTACCAAGTTACCCTCCGATATCCCTAAGTTCGAGGGCCTTAATGGCGAAGACCCCACCAATCACGTCCGGTCTTTCCACATGTGGTGTTCCTCCAACTCCATTACCGATGACTCCATCCATCTTCGTTTGTTCCAGCATACCCATTTCTGCAGTGGGCCCTGTGCCTTTGTCGAGCAGGCCCACTCCTAGGATACCACGTTCGAGACTCTGCCCAAGCCTTCTTGTCCTGTTTAGGCGGCTCCCTCTCGATCTCGATCTTAGCGTACGGGCTCCGACTTCATTTAAGCAATCCTCTTCCCACACGCGCTTTGCCCATGTTGAGATGGCGACGAAGGCAGGTATGTCGAGCCTCCCTTTGAAGATCGGGTTTATGCAGACCCAGTTCCGCCCGCACCCTCCCCGTCTCCCATCGGCAAAGATCGTCGCCTCTCATTTCCTCGATACGAAACGCCCTCGAATAGCACAAATATGACACGATTTATACTTTCCAATCTGGTTATGTTTATACCGTTCTTCCTGACATCCCCCGGCCCGGTGGCGCTAACGCCCCGGGGGCATCTCATTCCGCCGACGGAATTGTTGGATCTCTTTCCCACCCCTCTGCTCACCCTCCTATGAGCCATGGCCCTCCTCAGGGAGGGGCCAGCACCTCTAGCACTCTGCCCCCTCCCGGCAACATGTATCCAGGATACGGCATGCCTCCTCCTTTTGCCCAACCTCCTGCTTACCTCAATGCTGCCCAACCCAACCCTTACTTTTATCCGCAGCCTGGTGCGCCAGCTCCCCCAACATATGCGTTTCCGCCTCCCTTGCCTCCTCACCACCTGCAACAGCCCTTACAACCCCCTCCAGGGCAAGTATTTGCGCAGCAGGGTGCGTTTAATCCCCCTTCCCAAAGAAGGCGGAGAGGCAACCAGAACCCATCTGCCCCTGGTAACCGAGGACCCAATTCTGGTCGGGACCCTAACACTAGCAACCAGCCTCAGGGCATTCCGCCCAGGCCGGACAGGCCGCTTCGCACAAACAAGCCCTGTTCGTGTTGCGGTGTTTACGGTCACTACACTCACCATTGCCCTCTCTTACCCCAGATGCGACAGATGTGGGAGTCTCAAGCCACATTGCGCGGACAGCACACCTCCCCTCACGCTCCTCCTAATGTGGCCACTACCCAGCCAGCTGTGTTCACTGATCCTTTCCCTCAACAGGGATTTGTGGCTACCCACCCCCCTGACAGCCATGCCGCCACCCCCTCGTCCATTTCTGGTTCCTCTGACTACCAGATCCTCATGATGCACTCCGATCCGTCCCCTTCCGTCGACCTTCACCTTCAAACTCGGTCTCGCCAGTACCCCAAGCCCCCTGCTCAGTCTGCTCCCGAGCCTCCATCTTCAGGTTCTACAGAGCCTCTTTCGACATCCGGTGGCCCCTTACACATCCCTCAACCCAAAGTTGAGGTTCACCCAAAGATTCCAAAGGGTCCCTTACGCCGAAATGCTGCCTCCGGTCGAGCCGCTCAATCGTACAATATAGTAGATGATTTGGCACAATCCCCTGCTGCCATTTCCACACTGGAACTCCTCCAGTCGTGCCCTTCTCAACGGAAGGCTCTACTATCTGCCGTGGGCGCTGTTGATCCTGCTGATGACCAAATGATTGTTTTCGACGCCACTCAATCGGACCACCCTCCTCTTCCTCCTTCCGTTGCTTTCCAAATCCGAGTCAAAATCCGGAACGCCACTGTATCCCGGTGTATAATTGATGAGGGGGCATCCACCTGTGTGATGTCCGCTTCGGTTTGGAAGCAACTCGGATCCCCTGAGCTGCCCCCTTCCACGATCACCCTTCGAGCATGGGACGGTCATGCCTCCCAGCCTATTGGCCTGTTTCGTAATGGCATCCCATCACCCTCAGCCGTGGGCCCCATTTGCGTCCAGTGTGAAGTCATTGACGCCCCTCTAACTACAACATTCTATTGATGAAACTACCTATACCATGTCTGTTTGTCCCATCCCGCGGTCTTAGTAGATGCTCTTTTCCACATAACGGGAAGATAGTCACCATTGACCAGCTATCGTATCATGAGTCATCGTCCTCGGTCCTCCTCCCAGGAGCGACCATCATACCCAGCAGCCAACAAGCAAACTATCGATTCCATGACCAGTGTCTCCCCAGAAGCGTTTATAATTCCACCTTGCTTGGTACTTTTCCTCACCTTCCTCCCCCTCCCGTGCGATCCGACTTGTCGAATGTTTGCATGATACGATCATCTCCGAGGCTGCCATAAACGGCACCTCGGCTAGCCCCGCACCCTCCTCCCGCCCTCGCAACCCCTCCGCAACCCCGCTCCTAGCCATCCGTCTCGGCCAGCCGGACCTCCCGAGGAGTCGAGTCTTCTAAACAAGCAGAATCATCCATCATAATACATCCTTATTTCGAAGTTAATAGACCTAAAATATTTGAAACTGAGCAAGATCAACCAAATTTTTTTGAAGAAGTCACATTATAATTTGTCATTGGTGAGTTCTCAGATACACAACTTACTGAACCAGAAATATCTAAACCCGAGTTTGATTCCACTTCATCTGAGTCACCTTCAAATGTTATAGCCCCTACTCCTGGTTGTCCTCAGTCACCTAGAGTAAAACTTCTCATCACTGAGAATCTTCCTCCTAGCCTTATTAGCACTGAATAAATCACTAACGTAGAAGAAGAAGCTAAAATTCCCTCTCATCAGTTATCTTTAGATTTAAGGCCTAGTGAACCAAACTACCCATTAGATTTTCCTTTTACTCCTTTTTGACCAGATCCTTGGTATCTTAAATTTACCAATTTTTAAATTCTTATGGTTACGGACATCCACATCACTGAATCGAATTTTACTCTTTACCCAGGTATAGTGCATCTAACATGGTTTCTGAAAGCATGTCTACTGATTCACCCATGTTTTCATCTTCTCCAGAAATATTTCTGTATGGTGGTCCTTATGTTCCTGCTTGGTACCAGTCACTTTCTAGAATTTTTCAGGAGCGTCTCCTTCCTCTCAAGCTTATACTATGTCAACTAGCTTATTTGAGTCTACCACCCAACCTTTGACTACGGACCATGTTTTTATTTTTTCTAGGAATACCCCTCAAACTAGCTCATTGGGTGGTTACATTCCACCTGGGGGGAAACAACCTCTTCTGAGACTACAAACTCTTCCGGGAGGACAACTTTTCACTGGTACTTATCATATGGTTGTAGGGCAGCATATTCCCAGTAATTATCAAAGTTATGGTCCAATTCCTAAAACTGGTTATGGTCAACCTTATGCGTCAGCCACTTAGAAAATTTGGTTACACCTAGGACCAACAACTTGTTCAAGGTACACTTCAAATTACACCTAGGGTATTTGTGCCAAGTAGTCAGTAGGTTGGTCTGAGTACTCCTAGTACTCTTGTCTAATCTACTGTGCAAGCATCTGTTTAGAAACCAGGTACACCCATCCCAGGATTTTGTTAAGTTTTTGCTGCTACGACCCTTCAAATGTCAATGCCAACTATTACAAAAGCTATCCCTTAGACTATTATTCATCAAACCAGACCTACGGTCTAATCAATTGCTCAAACATCTTTGGGAAAACCTAGTATAGCAATTGCGCAAATAAGTCAACATTTTTTAGGTCAACCTCTTGAGGGGCAACCCTTTATAGGTAAACCTCTTTAGGGGCAACCCTTTGTAGGTCAATCTCTTTAGGGGAAAACCTTAGTAGGTCCGCCTCTTCAAGGTCAACTTGTTCAAGGCCATCCATTTCAAGGCCACTTCCAACATGGATAATTGGGACCAAATCCACCTTTCTAGAGTCAACCATACCCTGGTCATACATTTCAAATACCAACTCAACCCTAATTTGGTATGGATACCCTTGGATATCCTGGAAGTGTGAAATTCCATCTCCTTAGGCTATTCTAGGTTATCCTAGATACTCTCCTCTAGGTACTAGACTCGTCCCTCAGGGTTATCTATTCACTCAGCAAGACAATAACTGATGGTTACATTTTATAGAAACTTTATATTTACTAGAATTGTCTCAACTAACAAATAATCCAATTTACTATCTTTCATTTTGGCTAGCCATGCCTACTAAGTTTCCCAGTGACATTCCAAAATTTGAAGGAAAGTCAGGAGAGGATCCCTCAAACCATGTTATGCATTATCATCGGTGGTGTGTGTCCAACTCTTTAATTGATGATTCCATTCGGTTAAGATTTTTTCAAAGAGCTTTGATTGACTCACCCGCAAAGTGGTACATTGAGTTACCATGAGGCTCTTTCAATAATTTCAATGACTTAATAATTTCTTTCCTTACTCATTTTCAGCTACCAGTCCATTATGATAATGGTACATAACTTTTGACTTCACTCAAACAACTACATCTACGTAAATTTCAGATCATATCCATGAATGGAGACGTAGAAGTTGTTTAGTCAAGTTTTTCATCCCAGATCAAATTCTGGTTGAGTGGTTTATTAAGTCATTACTCCCTAATATTACTGAAGATGTAGTTAAAGGGGACGTTGTAATGGAAGAGCTGCGGTTATCACTCAAGGAAAATATCTATACCTTGTTTACAGAGAGTCTGGCACTTTGTATGAAAAAAACCTAGATTTACCTCGCACATGTCAACTTACTATTACTCCTTCCCGCTCTCATGCCATGGAAAGTGTTATTGATACAGTTAACACATCGAAGAGTAAGAAGAAACAATCAAAATCTACTACTCCAATCATAACTTTACCTTATTCACCTAAAGGATATTCTTCTCTGGAAACTGCTGTCGAAATCCATGTCATAGAAAATAAGACATCTGTGAGTAAAAATAAAGGGAAGGATAAAAACAAAAAAAAATAATTCTCCAAAAGAAAGGCAGATAAAACCGAACCATCTGACGAAAAGAGGAAACCTCATTATCCTTGTCTTATCTGTGACGAGGATCACTACAGAAAAGAGTACCCTCATCGGGCCGAGGTATCTAAATTTTTCAAAGGTTCACCCACACCCACTGTTCTTAAGAATCCTTTTCCTTCGAAAAACAGAAAAATGATTTCCCACAATAGATCTTATTCCAATTCATCAGCGGATATCCTGATGATGTCCTCCTAGGTCATGGTTGCAACGAAATCTCAAGATTATGGATGTAAGAGTCCTATAGCTAGAAACAAAACTGGATCATCCAGTCAACCTCCAGCATCAACTCCTCCTATTTCTGAACCATTACACATCAAGAAAACTAATATTGATTTAGTAATTAAACCACCTTCCAAGGGTGTACTTCGAAAATCAACTTTCAATCCACATGCGAGAGCCGCTCATAACTACAACATTGTTGAAGATCTGGCTATGTCATCTTCAACAATGTTAGCCCTCTAAATGCTGCAATCTTGTCCATCCTAGAGAAAGTTACTATTGTGATCTATTGGAGCAATTGACTGTTGTGAAACTAGCTCCAAAAATAGAAGAAAAGAGATATCAACGCCTTAGAAAAAAGCCACTTCTAGGGGGCAACCTCCAATACATTACATGAATGAACAATTCTTGTATGATAAAAATTACAAAACCTCTTTTCTATATATAGGATTCCATGGGGCCACAATGTAATCCTAGTCGACCTAACAGTAATAATTTAAGGGCACAATAATAACAATATGGGGGTTACAGGGGTACAATAATAACAATAAGGGGGTTACACTAACAACAATAAGGGACTATACTAGTAATATAGGGACCTAACTTGCCCCTCTGCTTCAAAAAAGTGTTGTCCTCAACGCTTGATTAGCTCTGGGTGCTTCTGTATAAAATTATCATCCTCCCATGAATAATATTCAGTGGGTAAGTTCTTCCACTTGATGAGATACTCTGAAATTGATCGTTTCCGTAGCTGTCGAGTTCTTGTTTCCATGACCGCTTCAGGTTCTAATATGATTTTTCCTTCCTCATCAAGTTCTGGAAATATTGTTTGAATTGGAAGATTTTCACCTATAACCTTCTTCAAGCATGAAACATAGAAAACCGGATGCACTCGTGAAGAAGCAGGAAGTTGCAATTTGTATGCCACGGTACCAATCTTTTGCAACACCTTGTAAGGACCATAGAACTTTGGCAATAGTTTATTATCCTTCTTAGCTTTATTTAGGGACATTTGTTTTTATGGTTGTAGCTGTAAAAATACCCAGTCTCCTACATCAAAACTTCTCTCGTTGTGATGTTGATCTGCTTGTTGTTTCATTCGATTTTGTGCCAAATTCAGGTTATCCTTTAAGAGTTGGAGAACTTCTTGTTGATGCTCGATGTGATCTTCCACTGCTTGAACCTTTGAATTTTCTCTTAAAGATGATATGATGGATGGTGGATGATATCCATAAAGTGCCATAAATGGGGTCATTTTTGCTGTAGTATGGAAGGAAGTGTTATACCACCATTCAGCGAGAGGTAACCACTTGACCCATTGTGTTTGTTTATCAGATACAAAACAATGAAGATATCCTTCCAAACATTTATTTACTATCTCAATTTGACCATTAGATTGAGGATGATAAGATGAGCTATGAGCTAATTGAGTACCCAAACAATAAAATAACTCCGTCCAAAAATTTCCAGTAAAAATGGGATCTCTGTCGCTCACAATAACCCTTGGGTTTCCATGTAGATTTTGAATTGTGTCCATAAATGTAGTAGCAACTATACTTGCTTTAAATGGATGAGATAATGCACAAAAGTGTGCATACTTGATAAGTCTATCAACTACCACCATGATGACACTCTTTCCTTTAGACTTAGGTAAAATTGTGATAAAATCCATTGAAATATCCTCCTAACATGGACTTGGAATGGATAAAGGTTGTAGAAGACTCGGGGTCTTAATTGTCTCCACTTTATTCTGCTGGCAAACCAAACATTCTACCACAAAATTTTGAATATTAGATTTAAGGCCATCCCAAAAAAATTCTTTCTTCACCCTGTGGTAAGTTTTTAAAAATCCTGAGTTTCCTCCTAAAGGAGAAGTGTGAAATTCGAAAAGAATATTTTGTTTTAGTTGGGAATTTTTACAAAGATATAATCGATCTTTGTACCATAAGGAACCATTTTTCCAACTAAATGTATCAGATGTACTAGGATCTTGCTGCAACTTTTGAATGAGTGTCCACACTTCTTCGTCCTTCTTCCATTCATCTCTTGCTTCGTTTATCCAATCTGGTTGGATAATAGAAACGAAATAAAGCAATGCTTCCACCTCTTCGTTATTTCTTGAGAGTGCATTTGCAACAACATTTAGCTTCCCTTTTTTGTAGATTATTTCAAAGTCATAACCCAACATCTTTGTGACCCATTTTTGTTGCTCTTCTAAAGATAGCCTTTTTTCCAAAAAGTGTTTAATACTATCATGATCAGTTTTTACCTTGAAGTGTCTTCCCATTAGGTAAGTTCGCCATTTATTTAGTGCATGCTGTATTGCTAACATTTCCTTCTCATAAATAGGATTCTATAAATACTTTCCTTTGACTGGACGACTTTCAAAAGCAATGGGTCTTCCTTCTTTCATTAAAACATCACCAATTCCATTTCCTGAGGCATCACATTCCACAATAAAGTTTTTTGTGAAGTTTGGCGTAGCTAAGACCTGTGCTAGTCACATCACCTCTTTAAGATGTTCAAAGGCATTAGTTTCTTCAGGAGTCCATGAAAATGAATCTTTCTTCAATAATGTTGTTAGAGGTGCTTCTATTCTCCCATAATTCTTAACAAACTTGCGATATACCCTGTTAACCCGAGAAATCCTCGCAAATTCTTTATGGTTGTTGGGACTTTCCATTCCTTAATGGCTTTAATTTGTTAGGGTCTACCTTAACACACTTGTGAGATACAATATGACCTAGATATTCCACCTCTTTTAATCCAAAGAAACATTTGGATGTTTTTGCATATAATTGTTTCTCTTGCAATAGTTTGAGCACCCTGTCAACATGTTGAACATGATCCTTCCAAGGCCTGTTGTAGATTAGTATATCATCAAAAAATACTAGCACAAATTTTCTAAGGAAGGGTTTGAAATGGAATTCATCAAGCCTTGAAATGTAGAAGGTGCATTGGTAAGGCCGAAAGGCATGACCCAAAATTCATAATGACCCTCATGAGATCGAAATTTTGTTTTCAGAATATCTTCAGTCTTCATTCTAATTTGATGATATCTTGAACGAAGATTCAACTTGGTAAAATAAATTTCTCCATGTAATTCATCCAATAATTCATCAATCACAGGAATGGAAATTTATCTTTAATGGTGAGCTTATTGATCTCCCTATAATCCGGACACATGCGCCATGATCCATCCTTCTTGTGTGCAAATACTACAGGAGCAAAGAAAGAACTTTCACTAGGTTGAATTATACCCACCTCTAACATTTCTGCAATCATACGTTCAATTTTTCTCTTTTGGACATAAGGATATCTATAAGGCCTGATGTTTGGAGGAACACTTCCTGGAATCAAATGAATAGCATGATCATGATCACGAATAGGTGAGAGTCCTTTGGGAGTTTCAAACACCTTGGAATGATTGTCCAAGACTTTTTGGAGATCTGCGAAATAGATGATTTTGATGTTGGAACTTCTTGTGAGCATAATTGTGCAATTACTCCTTGTTTTTATTTCTTTATAATCTTTGTCATGACATTAGATCTTATTATCTTTCTCGGCTTCCCTGCAATACCCTATAATTCGACTTCCTTTCCTTCTGAAAAATATTTCAGGAAAAGTTCTTGAAAATTAAAAGCGACCGTCCCCAAGGATTGTAACCATTGTACTCCTAGTATAACATCAGCACCTCCCATAGGAATGGAAAGCATTGGACTATTCAATACATATTTCCCCATGGTTAGCTTTATATTATGGCATTTTCTCGAGAAATTTATAGTTCCTGCATTTGCAACCATCACTTGACATTCTGGTGCTGGGTATAGGAAACAATTCAATTCCTTGGCTAACTTACAATGAATAAAATTATGGGTGCTACCTGAATCAATCAACACTATTACCTTGTTCTTCTTGATATGTCCTTCTATCTTGAGAGTTTGAGGAGTGGTAATTCCTCCCAATGCATTACACGATATGGTCGGACTCATTTCTTCCTCTTCTAGGGCTAGTTCCTAGTGTATATCCTCTTCTTGTTCATTTTCTTCTTCCTCTTCACAATCTATGTAAAATAATTTCTTCTCATCACACTTATGACCTTTAGTGTATTTTCTATCACAACTGTAGCAAATCCCTTTTGCTCTTTTTTATTCCAATTTTTGTGGTGTCAACCTTGTAGGTTGTGGAAATCTAGGAGTAGAAACATTTCCATCTTTATAGAAGTGAGTGGTAGGCTTCCTTGTTGCCATAATTTTACATTCAATTTTTCTTTCCAACCTGAATTCCTTCTCCAATGAATCAGGTTCCAAAACGTGAACTTCATGTTGGATGTTATCCTTTAAAGTACCTATGAAGAGATCAATCTTGTGTTCCTTTGGAATATCAGTTACCCTTATATTCAATTTTTGGAAGTCCTCAATGTGCTCCCCCACTGAACACTTTTGTTTGAGATTTATCAATTGGCTAAAGAAAGTGTTGCTCTTTGTATCCTCATAATGTGCTATCATTTCCTCCGTAAAAATTGACCAAGCGACGATTTTTTTACGGGAGCAAATCCATCGATACCATACAAATGTATTTTGTTCTAAATGCAAAGTTGCAATGCCTACCTTTTGTGTGTTTTGCACATTATTGAGATCAAAATATTGCTCCATCTGTAGTATCCATGTTACAGGATCCTTTCCATCAAACTTCCTCATACCCATTTTTGGAATATGATGGTTCTTCCCTCAAACATTAGAGTTTATGAAATCACGATTAAAATTGATTTTTTTCTCATCATGAGTTTTATCTACTATATTTTCACCATTAGGAAACATTTCTTGTATCAACTTTGTCAAACCTTCCATGTTTTCTTTTAGATCATTCTTCATGTTTTCCATCTTAGCTTCCATGTCATCCATCTTAGATTCCATGCCAGATTCCATGCCATCCATATTACCTTCCATGCCATTCTTAAAACCATCCATTTTATATTCCAAGCCTTTCTTCAAACCATCCATATTAGTTTCCAAGCCTTTCTTCAAAACTTCCATGTCATTTTTTGTTGCTCTTTGCAAGAGCGAAATTTGTTGCACTTGCTCTTGTAATTTTGATATGTCATGTTGCCATTCTTCGTCTTTATGAGTCATAGTAGAGCCTTCTAAAGGCTTAATGGGTGTTGAATTATTTTTAGGGGCCATTTGAGAATCCTATAATGACATCTATTCTACAAAATTCCCTTGGAATCAATTCAACTTGATTATTCAAACAAGACTTATGCAATTCGGAAAAAAAACATACACACCTTTTACTTGCTTTTGAGGAGCTTGATATTGAAATTGAATTATATCTATACTTGAAGATCCTAAATATCTGCAATTCAGTATTGTAGTAGTCCTCTAAAGCTTCTTTCAAATGCCATAGGTCTAAGATGATTTGGATTCTTCAAGGAAAATTTATGTCCAATCTCCCACAATGACCTAATTATGGACTAGTTCAGTAGAGCAAACTTGTACGACTTTCCACGTGTCACTATTTGCTCCTTTGGCTTTGAAATTTATAGACAGGAAACTACAGTCCATGTACTTATAGTCACTTTTTACAGAATTCCAATCCAATTCTCAGAGAGAGAGTGATGAAGATTTTCCCACGATCACCTCTTTGAGATGAAATTCGGGAGCCTGAAAAAGACCTAACTTCCACAGATCATATCTCTGAAAATATTTTGAAAGAAGCTCTAAAATTTTGTGACGATGTTCCTCGGGATTGTGAATTCACACTCTAAAACTTTCAGCTTTTGAAGCTTCTTAGAAAAAACGTTATAGCGAATATTCTGCGATGACCTTTTTAAGTGAAATTCAGGAGCCTGCAAAAAGCCCTAAATTCCTTAAATCATATCTCCGAAAATATTGCGAACCAAGCTCTGAAATTTTGCGAAGATGTTCCTCAAGATATTGGCTTCACACTCTAACAATTTCAGCTTCTGAACCTTCATAGAAAAAAATTATAGCGAAAATTCCACGATGACTTGTTTGGAGCAGCGAAACCCTAGAATCCAAAGCTCTAATACCAAATGTTGTGAAACCAGCTCCAAAAATAGAATAAAAGAGACATAAATTCCTTAGAAATATGCCAATTCAAGGGGGCAACCTCCAATACATTACATGAATGAAAAATTCTTGGATTATACAAATTACAAAACCTCCTTTCTATATATAGGAGTCTATGGGGCCACAATGTAATCCTAGTGGGGCCACAATGTAATCCTAGCCGACCTAACAATAATAATTTAAGGGGAAAATAATAACAATAAGGGGGTTAAAATAAAAACAATAAGGGACTATACTAGTAATATAGGGACCTAACATTGACCCTCAAGACTTTAATATCATTGTCTTTGATCTCGATAATTTTGTACCTAGACTCCTGCACTAAATGGCTTTTCAAATACTTATTTTAGTCAAATCTACACGAGTTTTTTGCACAGTAATTGATGAGGGAGAATATACGTGCATTATGTCTTTGGATTTTTGGAAAAATCTTGGTTCTCCAACAATCAATCAATCATCCAAAATTCTAAAAACCTTTGATGGAAGAGGTTTTCGTCCATTTGGAATTCTTCAAGACTTACCCATAGAGGTATAAGGAAAAAAAGTTACTCTTAAGGTGGAAGTGGTTGATGCCCCTCTTGATTAAAACCTTCTCTTAGGATGAAGTTGGCCTTATTCTATGACAATTGTAGTATCATTGGTCTTTCGGTTAATAATGTTCCCCCATAAAGGGAAGATTGTCGAATTTATTAGTTGTCTTACTATACTTTTGATCCTGCCTCTACGGATAATGTCATGTAAGTTGGAAAATTGGTTATCCCATATGAATATGTTGGAGTAGGACTACTTAAATACTCAAATCTTATGGGAAATTTTTATATGCCTCCTCCAAACATTTCTTGTAATATTGCTAATATCAACATGATTACATCAAGAAAAATACCATTCGATTATCCATGGATTGTGCCTTCAAAGTCAGAGTTAGGTCTCTATGGTAATCAAATGCCTTTGAGTCCATACAAATTGGAATATCTGGCAGTTCAATCACTTTCCATCACTTCGTCAACCGATACTGATGAAGTGAATGTGATCGGTGACGAGTTTTGTCATCTACTAGGTTTTAGAATCACACATTTTTCTTATCTTTTCCAACATGTATTTTCAACTGATGAAAGTATTCAGGTAATTTTGTCATTGGATGAATTACCATGGGATGATATTCATGATCACTCCTATTTTCTACCAGACCTTGATAGATTCAATAATGAATTTTCAACTATTTTATCGACTGAATATGCTAGTGAACCTCAAAATCCTATGTAAATTATTCATTTGGATTCTGAAATGAATTTAGGAAACATATTGGCAAAAATTAAAATTGATATTTTAGTCAAACCTGGAATAACAGAAAACATTCATATAGGTGATTCATGCTCTCTTGATGAAATAAACATGTAAAAATCCTTATTTCAGGAATTTCGTGACACTTTTCCTAGTCCTATGACGAGATTCCAAGAATTGATCCTAGCATTGTAGTTCACGAAATTAAGACATATCCATATGCAAAACCTACTAGACAAAGATTACGTCTGATACATCCACAAAAAACAGATGCTATTAGGGATGAGCTTGAAAAACTACTTCGTGCAAGTTTCATTTATCCTATTCCAGTTAACAAAAAATAGGGAAAAAATAGAGTATGTGTCGATTATAGGGATGTTAATAAGGCTTGTCCCAAAGAAAACTACCCTACACCCTACATTGACCAAATTATTGATGATTGTGTTGGAAATGAAATCTTTTCATTCATGGATGGATTTTTCGGATATAATCAAATAAACAAACTCCCTCCTGATCAGCCCAAAAATGTGTTTATTTGTCCTTGGGGAACTTTTTCATACCGTAAATTACCCTTTGGTTTGAAGAACGATGATGCCACTTTTCAAAGGGCCATGTCTTACTCATTTCACAATATCAAACACATTGTGCGACCCTACCTCGATGACTTACCTTTTCACTCTATACGCTGACAAGATCATCCTACATACTTACACACTATTTTTATACAGTGTAGGAATTACAATATCTGTTTGAATCCACATAAATGTGGTTTTTTTTGTACAATCACAACAATTTATCGGATTCACCATCTCTAAGGAAGGTATTCATGTTGACCCTTTGAAGGTTGAGGCTATTGTTAATTTACCTCCTCCTTCTACTCTTCGCCAACTCCGGAGTTTACAAGGGAAATACATTTTTTTACATCGATTTATGCCTAACTATGTGGATTTAACTAAACATTTCACTCGGATATTAAAATAGGATGTTCCCTTCATTTGGGATTAGCTTGTTGATAAAGCTTTCGATGCACTTAAACACTTGTTGTCCCATGCACCGTTGTTGCATCCACCTGATTATCATCAAGATTACTCTTTGTATTTAGTGCGTTGGACTCCACCATTGGGATGGTTTTAGTTCAAGAGGATGAATCCAAAAATTAACATGTGATTTATTATATAAGTCAAAACCTTGCACCGACTAAGATCAAGTATAAACATGTGGATAAATTAGCCTTGGAAACTATGCAAGTTGTCCAAAGAATTTGTCACTATATACTCTTACGCAAAAAAACTGTGATACATGATTGCAACCTTATGATGTACATTTTGACTAAACAAATTCTAGGGGGGAATAATCAAAGTGGATAGTCATCCCACAAGATTTTGATTTGGAATTTGAAAATTCTGAATCAAAGAAATCGTTGGTGTTTGTTGAGCTCTTATGTGACTTTACCGAAACTGAATCTGAAATTGTGGCAGATGATCATCTTCATGATGAATCTATTTTTTTGATCAGTACATTGGATCTTTGGTATGGAGATATCATTATATATTTTCACACCCAATTTTTTTGCCTTGAAATTTAATGATCTGATCGACATAGGATTCAGTATCAGTCTCAGCAATACAACATTGTTGGCGACACTCTTTACTGTTATGGTGTCGATTTTTTCTTTTGACATTGCTTAACTCATGAGGACGCCGAGAAGGTTTTAAATTATTTCCACTCAAGAGCATGTGGTGGCCATATGTCTGGGTTTGCCACTGGCCAAAATATATAGCACGATGGCTATTTCTGGTCATCACTCTTCAAAGATTATATCCTTGCAGTTAGAAAATGTCACAATTGTCATTTTTTTATCAAAATATGAGCGCACCTCCCACTCCTCTTCACCCAATCATAGTTATTTTACCATTTGAAAAATAGGGCGTCGATTTCATTACATGTAACCACCACTTAGGCAGGGGGCATGGGTATATTATTCTTGTTGTAGATTATTTTACCAAATGGGCCAAGGTGATGCGTACATTCAAGGCTAACGGTGAAACTACAAATATTTTCATATCCAATCATGTAATTGCTAGGTTCGGTTTCCCTCAAGCTATCGTTACGGACCATGGTAGACATTTTTGAAACATCGTGATGAATGAAATTTCCACTTAGCTCGGCCTACGCCATTATAATTCTACTCCTTATTACCCATAGGCCAATGGATGGGTCGAAGTGGTAAACAAAGTTTTAACCAATATGATTAAATAGATTGCAGGAATTCATAAATCGAATTGGCATACCATGCTTTTCTCTGCATTGTGGGAATACCGTACCTTAGGAAAAAAAACACATATGAGGTTTACTCCTTTTCAACTCGTTTATGGTTTGGAATTTTTTTTACCCATTGAATGTAAAATTCCATCACTAAAACTAGCCATCGAATTATTATCAGCTACCTCTGAAGAGGAAGAACGCTTCTTATACTTAGCACAGTTAGATGAGACTCACTGCACTGTCGCATTAGATGCTGAAGCTCATAAAAAATGCGTTAATTCACAATATGATCAAAGCGTTAACCCTCGTGTTTATTCAAAAGGAAATCTAGTCTTAGTATACGATCAAGCTCACGATAAGCTAGGCACTGGTAAGTTTTGACAGATGTGGCATGGTCCTTACATTGTTAAGTGTGTGCTTGCAAAAGGGACCTATGAATTAGTTGATTAGGACGGTGTCTCTTTGGATCATCCTAGAAATGGTCTTTATCTAAAGAGATATTATGTGTGATTTATTTCATGGAGATATTCATTGTACATTGGTTACATTGTTAGGAATGTGTGTACTAGATTAGTTATTTTGCATTGTGAGTTTCTACTACATTTTCAACTTATCTTGATTACTTTCAATATTGCATATGTCGACGTTCCGTCAAACTTACATTGGTTTTGCTGACGGCGCTTGTCGTAGTACACGAAATCTATCTTTCGCTGCCTGGGTCATCTATTCACCCACTAATGAGTTAGTTGTTATTCATGGGGTTTTCCTTAGGCAAACAATGAATAACATAGCATAGTATAGCGCATTATTTGATCTATTATCTGATGCCATTGCATTTGGAATTCATCATTTGATCGTTAGGTTAGATTCACAGCTCATTATATTACATTTAAATAGTGTTTATGCAATTATAAATCCCTGATTATTAAGAATGTTTTTAAGGGTCTGTCTCTTATAAAGATAGTTTGATTACATTTAATATCAACGTATTTCAAGAAATTTAAACATGTTAGCTAATGCATTGACCAATCAAGTTTTAAATAGACATTTTCAACATTTAACGTAAATCAAAACAATATTCAATCCATATTAAACAAGATACTCAGAGATCGAAAAATAGTAATCATCATTAGGTCAAAATAGTAGTTTATCATAGTTTGTCAAAAAATGTACATCATCTGTGATCATAGGTCTAAACTGCCTTATGAAATAAATATACTAGTATAAAAGAATGTAGTCTAAAACAACCATCAACTATTCATGATGATGATCACGATAACAGACTATAGCACGCGCCACCTAGCACAGTTATTGTTTAAATGGACCAAGAACACCATTCACATGCCTTTGGTATCGAAGAGGCAGATCATATATCCCAATCTCTGGGATGTCTATAGTTAGCCTCTCAAATTGTGTTTCAACTCTGTTAAGACCTCAGTTGCATGATTATGTGGTGGCACTGCTGCTATGGATTGTGCTTCTTGTCTTTCAAACCGACGAAGCACTGCTGGTCATGTTGGGCCTACATCTGTGTTAAATTTTGATTATCAGTATTGGATGATAAAAATAAAATAAAAATATATAAAATATAGAAAATCAAATTGAGAATTTTTACCTAAGTTATCCCACTATACTCCAAGTGGGAGTGTTGTATTAGGGTTACCCCTATAATCCATCACTTCATAGTGGAAGTCCTCGATCATAAAAAAATTGGCTTCTCAGCCATATGAAAAATTAAGGCGTGTATCAAAAAATAGGACCTCCATCGCTGCCATGGCAAGCCATCAATGAAACCCATCGCAACATGTGAGGATCTTTCGGTACTGTAGGATCCACTAACTACTGTTGCGGTATGAGGAGTAGAATTGTCTCTAGAGAAAATCATACTAGAATGGCACCGTAGCTGAAATCCTTCAACTTTCCATTCTTGGCTCGAGTAAGTTGTCCTTTTATGTTGAAAACCACTCCTCACCAATTGAATATCACTCCCTCAGAACATTCATGATTCAGGTAAATTTCTGATACCCTTAACCAAGACCTTTTACTTCGACTGATGTGTTAGAATTGCATTTAATTAAATCATTTAATGAACATAAATGAATATTTGCATGTTGTAAATAAGAGGAACATAACAAGCATGAGCAACATAAGACATTGGTAATGGAGTTCGTCCAGGAGGGACTAAATCTCTGGGCCTTGGTGTCAAGATGGTGTAGGTCGCTGCATTAAGTGTTGTAAGGAGTGAAGATGTACATGGATGGTGTTTTCTCTATCATACAAGGAAAATTACCTCACGCAGGAGTGGATGGACCTCTCTATGAGATGTTCCACCATAGGAAATCTCATACACAAAAAGGACTCCTATCAGTATGAAAATGAATCACACATAATGACTATGATTATCCCGCCAACATGGAAAACAAGGGATCTCAAACAACATACATGTGACAATGAGAATCCTGCCAATCTGGCATCAAAGGGATCTAAAAAATAATACAAATCCATGATAGAATGTACATCTCACATCAAGAACAAACAATATCCCACATCAAACATCATCAGGGATCTATACAGCACAATGCATCTCAGAGAAAAAGAAGTACATGGAATCAACACATCATATACCTCACGCTGAAGATGGCTGAAGAATGAGCCGCTTTGCTGCTGCATCTGAAATCACCATCACAATTGTGGCGTTGAAAGGTGTGAAATCGATTGCTCACTCACTGAATGCTGACACCTGTAACTTCAATTTAAAAAGTGGCCGAAAAATATAAATGTCAGATGGAAAATCTGAACATGCCATTAGATTCATGACGTCAAATAGTGCAAACTCGACTGTCAAATTTATGAATTATGACAAAGTGAAAATATGGGGCAAAAAGGAATCTTTTGGATTCCCTCTAAATTCCTCAAAGATTCTACTCCATGGGTGGACTGGAAAACTGCAACTCAAGAGGAAAATCTAAACTTGCCATTGCGTTCCCTGTGAAAATCCGTGAAAAATGATTGTAAACTTAACTATATTCTAACATGGAGAAAAATTACCTCCCCGAGAAAATTTCAAGGATCATGTTTCTGCTCCCTGTTTCTGGGCCTACTCATGGTTCCGCCTATAATAAAAAATTCATTGCCTCGATCTGCGTGTGCACTCTTTCTCTGCCTTGGCCTGGGCGTACTTGTGAAGAACTAGGTTTAAGTAATAAAATGTGGACGAACATTCCCAGGAAGCCCATTGGGTGCGTTGGTTAATGATCCAAATTATGAGGGAGGAGGTCGGGTGGTCAAACCCTGTCCCCTCCTTTTTAAAGGCTGAGTTTTATTTAAAAAAAAAACCACACATCATTTTTTAAAACCCAACTGGATATTTAAGTATTAAATGTAGGTACTTTGGGGGGATCGGGCCCGCATTGGGCAGCCTGCCCGTACCCTCTGCCGACACGGTTGTAACAATTTTTGTGTGGGTTGGAGATGGGAGTAATACCCCTGCCACCCATATATATATATTTGCAACCGTTGTTTGTTTGGGGCCGTGGAATGTGGGTGGTATGGGATGTTGTCATTGTTTGATGGTTGCGGAGAGGCTGTCGCGTGGGCGGGTCGACAGTGGGTTCAACTCCTGCTAGCCTCATATGACATGTGCAATGGTTGGTTTCCGTTGATCTGATGGGGGTCAAGACCTGTCGGATTTTTAATATTTATTATAATGTGGCATATTTTGGTATGTTGGAGGGTGGTGGGGTTGGTGGCCTGCCACCTCGTAAATAATATTTTTTTGTTTTATTTAAACAAGTGACACATTTTTAAAAATTCTGAAAATAGGCGTTAGTGGGAATTCTAAGTGTCCCACAATTTCACCCAGAATTCGGCGGCTAGATTTTGGCGAAATTGCGCCTTCTTTAAGCTTGCCTAGTCACCAAGTCAACCTAGAACTTTGACTGCACCTAACTTTCGCATACAAGCTCGGTTTGATGAACCCTTCACATTGTTTCAATCAGGATGACAAGATATTCAACCTAAACCTATTTTGAAGGCAATCCAAAAACTTATATTTTTGAGCTTTCATCAACATTCTTTGTCCTGTGTGCATCTCTAGAGCCACTTGGATCAATCCTCCCCACTGAGGAGCTTTTGGTCCTCCAAAATCATCAACAAGAATTGACAACTGTTGTGTACTATGTCTGCACCACAAGCGTCCTGAAAAAGGTCAACCTTCCATCTCCTTCACCTTTTCCCTTCGGAGCCTTGAGCGATGAACTGACACCTGCATCCCTTGCAAACACGTAGTACAATCTACTGCAAATTAACTGCCCAGATTAACCAACCATGACCCAAACATTTCCATACTTTCTATGAGTTTATATCATGTACTCGATGGTCAAGCTTACATAAAAATGGAAATCACACCATAGCTATCATTACAAGACCAACAACATCATCATCGCATTTCAAAGTGATGGAAAACATCTCATCACTTTTACATGAAAGAAATGCATCACACGACTCATAAAACAAGGCCAAAATATCGTTGTTACTTAAACAAGTGATGGAAAAACACATCATCACTTTTACAGTTAAAAATTAAACATATGATTTACAAACACGGCCATGAAAAGCTAATATATCTAGAAAAACCCCTCTTTAGCAAAGTGAATGGACCATTCCCATGTGGGGAATTCGATTGTCGATCAGCTCTTTCAATTGGTTTCTGCACGGACGTTTTGTCTTTTAGGCGCTGCTCTGGATGGAGTCTTTAACATGTGGATTTTTTATGGCCACTTTGGTAGCAATGGGTGCAAAAGGTATTTTTCCTCCAAAATTGCTTGACCAATTTCTTTCCTTGTTGTGGAGAACGCTTTCCATGCCTCATCCTCTGTGCTGCCATCCTTTTCCAACACTTAGAAAACACATGGTTATGTAAACCAAAAAAATGACACATTTTTCCATGGCATGATTTACGACCATGGTTATCAACATTGTTATAATCAAAAAGCACAATGGAATAACGAAATTTATTATATATTCTCTGGTGGTCTCTGGTGCAATCATTGTGATGGGAGCTCGCCTCAGCCATGCAACATGCACTACCCTGGAATGTGTAATATCCCAAAACAGGGATTCAGTAATACATAAACTATATTACGGTCTTTCAATGATGAATAAGCCTAAAATAGGTGTGAAAAACACATATACATCAATTGGAGATACAACAAAAACTTATCTTTCAATCCATGATCCGAAAAGTGGGGAAAAACAACTATTTCAGCCCTAAAAACGTCATTTTCAGATATTTGCATAAAAATAAGGGAAATTTATGGTGGGATCCCTTATCGTAGGTCATTTGGGACTCACATACCAAATTTGAGCGAAAACAAATAACTCTAGCTAAGTTAAACAGATCTCCCACTCTCGATATGGCTCAAAAACACTGAAATCCCATGAATTTTAGTATTCAGAAATTACTGAAGCATGCACAGCGTCATTTAAAGAGGATTTATACTACAATATGATGCAAACATCATATCTGGAGTTTTATTGCTCAGAACATGAAGAAAATGGAAGATTTGATGAAGAAACCCTCAAGAATAAGGTGTTGCAACACATAGAAATGAATGCAAAGGCTTGAAAATGTTATTTTATTGAGTGTACTGCAGCAGTAGATTACATTTCATATCTAGAGCAGATATGTGTACAAAAAATTAGATCCATATCAGATCTGTACACTAGAAAGGCTCCTCTTTCAGATCCCCTTGGGGTTTTCAGCAGAAAATGAAGTACATGGAGTAGATATGAGATCTACTGCAGCAGATCTGCAGAATGATTCAGAATTTCTGAAGAAATTACATCTATGAACAGATCAGGTCTGAAAAATAAATGGATTATATGGCTAATCCATGGATCACCACAGTGTAAGGAAGGCTCCTTTACACCAAAGATCTCTCCTCCAAATAGTTGCCAAAAAACCCTGCAACTCCTCACTTGAAAATAACGCAGTCCAGGGACATAAACTACACTGTAGGCTTGATGTATAGTTTGTCCTGATGCCAATATGTATATCTGAAGCTCCAATAAGCTAATACACTCCTGCCAATGGAATAGATTACTTTCCCACTGAAAAGAGGCACTAGTATGGCCTAGATCTGAATAGATATAGCCTCCACTTGATGCAGCTTGCAAAGAAAATCACACCCTAAATAGGACATGAATTGTATTTGAAAGGAGAAGCTTGGTCTCAAACCAGATAGTGGACTATGTAGTTCAAACTCTTCCAAGAGCTACTCAATGGAAAGAGGTGGAACTCCTAAACATGAAATCCCAATGATAAACAACATTTGCAATCTAGGCTAAATAGCTAAGAAAGCTATATGTCTAAACAGACAATATATCAAAATATCATATCATGAAAAACCTCCATATGTTGCCCTCCTCTTCCTTTTATAAGATCAAGAGATTGTAAAACCCTAAACCACCTTCAATGATCTAGCCGCATTCACATGTGTAGCCTCCAACTTGATTGCGCTGTCCTTCTAGGAGATTCATTGCATCTGGACAGCATGAATGATTTGGTCCTGGTTGACTTAGTCAATAGATTCAGTCTCTTTCACACTCAAGTGTGTTTTTACAAGTGGCCCAGATTTAGCCTTGTTCAAATTGGGCATTGATTTATTCTTTTATTAGGAGTTTTATGAACCTCCTTTACATATTTATTCTTTAAAAAAAGAAAGAAAAACAAAATGAATATTCCTATTAGCTTAGGACTAATTAGGAATATTACAGTCCTCCCCTCCAAAATGTTGCTTGTCCTCAAGCAACTCACAAGGACTTTGCAGAATCTCCAATGGAATTGTCTCCACCCAAGAATACAAGTTTGCCTTTGGTGGATGAACCAAATAGCTTTCATCATGAAGTAGTGGGAGATACATGAAAAGAATCATATGTTTTCCATTGGCCTTCTCAAGGCATGAGAGATGGTAAATATTGGGTACTTCAACCCCCATGAGAAACTTCAATGTCCATGCTATCAACCAAACAAATTGAGCCATCCTTGATAGCTCAAAGAAATATTCTCCAATCCCCACCATATGCAATGTGCACGGGCTCCATGGCTGGAAATGAGAGATAATAATTCTCAATTCACACTGCCTCTCCCTCCATTTATGATAAATATGGAGCTGATGATCCTGGGCTACATTAATATAGTCCTCATGAAGCCAAAAGAGACTTGGAACTTCATGATTCCCTTCATGGATTCTAGTGAGCCTCCTTGCCCAATCTTACATGCATATAGTGAATAGAGGATCTTCACCATATGTGCTCGAAAAGAAACATAGACTAAGTGTCATATGACATATTGGATGGTGACAATAGTCCCTCCCTTGAGACCAGCGTTGTACTTCATCTTGATGCCTCAAATCATAGTACAATAAGTGGCCATCCCACCACCTTTTTTCGGAAAAAAGCTTCTTCAAAGCTTGGAAATAGTAGAGGATAATAGGTGTTTGCTGAATATGATTCAAGAAACACATGTCTTGCTGCAAATTCTCCCAAGTGAGAGACTTCTTCCAATGACATAAGCCCAACATGTGGCTCCTTGCATAAGAAAAAAATGATATGATATAGTAGCCATATAATGTGCTATCCTCCTCTTGAAGCATGAATGAATATGGGAGATTTCATTCCCAAAGGAAACACTCAACCAATGTGTCATCCCTCCTCTCATGTTCCCAACAAAGATTAGAGCATCATCATAATCATGATATAAATAAGCTCTCTTATGCCACCTCATGAGAGAGTTACATTTTCTCCCAAACCCAAGTACATACATGATCATGAAATACATTCCAAACAGAAATACATGTACATACATGAGACACATCCCAATCATAAGCAAATACATGGACATGAAATTTAACATGGGATGTCCAAACTCTCTTCTTGTCAACCAAAGCAACCATGGCTTCTTCTTATGCATCCTCTCGTTAAGATACAAGGCATGAGACAAGAAAATATCAAACCTTAGGTAGTATCCACACTCACCCAATAGCAACCAGCGTAGGACATATCCTACTTGCATAAAATTTAGATGTGGTAAGTTGTTTCCCCACCATTTACTTGCTACCCATAACATATCTCCATGGCTGAAAGTGGAAGATATATTTGGTGCCTTAGGAAAGCACCCATCATGGTGTAATATCTCCCTTTTTTCACCAAGGGAGTGGCCATAATCAGCGATAGTTTTGGCCCAAATTTGGCCATGAAATTTATAAGGTATAGCACTCCTCTTAGGAGTCATGGCCTGCATATACATAGTAAAATAATGCATACAATGAGAAAGTAAAACATGATTTACATAAGTATGCTCTTCACCAATAGTCCTCCTCCAACAAGTGGAGAGGTGCACAGATCTATCTCCTTCCTGAAGAGGAGAAGGAGAGGGCTGAACTAACTCTTCCATAGAGTTATATTGCTGCTCCATTTTCATGTGGTACATGCATCTTTGATAATGCTGATATAAGTCTTCTTCAAAGCCTTCCCACATGAATCCATTTGAGATAGTATGGTGTGTTCTAATGAAAATAGTGGGGGTAGAAAGCAAGATATCATAGGTTGTACATAGTAGTTGGTCTTTGAGTTTTCACTCTTTAGCCAAGTAGATTTGATCATGAAAGTAAATGACTCCCTCAACCACCTTATACCTTCTACCTTCCATTTTCCCATCAAGAACCTTACATGTGAAGAGGTCCTTGGAATATTCTACCAAGAGTTGAGACTCCTAGTATGGATCTAGGCTTCTCAATAAAGACAACACTGTAGAGTTATGAAATGAAGTAGCTATCACCTCATCTCTTTCCTCTTTGACATGCTCAATGCCAAAGTCACATGGGGAAGTATTGAAGCTCCATCCTTGTTGCCTCCCTTGCAGCTAATCTTGTGCAAGACAAGATTGAAGAATAGTAAGATCAATCTTCTTTTGAAAGATATATCTCTTCCAAAATCTCCATATTTTAGCCCATCCACACAAGAATGTTGGTACCCTCTTATTTCCTTTAGAAATATGCTTATGGAGAGATATCATTTGCTGCCCCAAGTCTATGGAGTGGAAATTTGACATCATGTTAGTGTCATCACGGATCTCTGAATTCTTCCTTACCAGAGCAAATAGATGAGTGATAAATAGCAAAATCAATTTCAGAAAATTTTTCATCTCCCCTTGGAATCCATCAATAGATCTCAGTGCTATGGTAGCTCCCCTCAAATCTCCCTCCTTAGCCAAATGTGTCATTGATGCACAAATTTGAGAGAACACTTTACTCTTCTTCTCATCAGGGGGTCTCCCTGGTGGAATGCCTCCATGTAAAGAGACATCAAGATCTGAAGTAGACTGTATGGATGGTTGGACTGATTTGTCCCTTCCCTTGCTACATTTATCAGTATCCTTATCATGAATAAAAACCCCTTGAAATAAACAAGGGTGCATTCTCCTCATCATAGGATGTTGATCCATCCTTCCTCCTCTTTCTTGGAGTAAGGTATCATTGCCCAATAACGCTGTCACATAATGCTACTTGGGAATTACTTGCAAAGATACACAAGCTCTTTCTCTTGAAACAATAACTTCATCTCCATCCCCATGTGGTAATGGGCCTTATTTTGAAGTGACAATGTTGCTACTGTCGTCTTGTTCTTTCTTCTCATTAATATTTGAGAACACCTCATTATCAACAAGAGACCTTGGATCTTGGTCTTCTCTTGAAAGAGGGATCTCCATGAATTCTTTTTGAGAATAAATATCTTCATGCAATGGGGATATTGCCCTTGGCAAGGAATCACACAAGTTTTTATCCCCTTCAACAGAAATTTGAAGTGGAGTTTTCATAACAGATCTTTCCAACTCATGCAATGGTTGTGCTTGCTCATTCTTTGCTAGCTCTTCCAAAGAAGTTTTAGCTTATTCCTCATCAAATTTCTTCACCATTCTCCTAGTGAACTTAGCATAAGTAGATATATTTACATTCTTTAATGAAAAGGATTCAAATAACCACCAAGCATAGGCTTTACCTTTAAGATGCAGTGCTGCTACCTTAAGGGCTTCTTTATTTGAAACTTGATGTAGATCCAAATATGAGTCTAGCTGATCCAACCACTCTTCGGTTGTGCATGTGGAGGATCGATCAAAGTTAGGTAGAAATAATCTACCTTTTATTCTTCTATTGTTGGATCTTCTCTCTTCATTGAGCTAGAAGAATTCTTGGAGGCTCAAGTGCTCCTTTATTTTCCTATATTTAGATTCATACTCCTAAAGATAATAACTCAAAGTATCCTCCTTTGGAGCATCTTCTTCCCTCATTTCTCTTGCAGTAGATCTAGGTATAGAATAATGCTGTAGATCTGATGTAGCAGAGTGATTGCACATATAATATGAAGAACTAGGTTTTTTTTCATGTGAATATCTTCTTGAGGGACCTACATGTCTTGCCCTCTTTATTTCTTTGATTTCTCCTTTAAGGTCATGCAGAGTTTGGAACAGAGTTTTTGAGAACTCTTTCCCTTTCATTCTTCCAAAAAAAGGGGTTTTACCATTTTATTTTGTGTCTTAAATGTAATCAATCTTCTTCTTTTATGTCTTCTCTCCTTTAAAAGACATATTGGCTTGAAACTCACGGGCTAAGTCAAGATGATTCTTTGATACCACTATAATATCCCAAAACAGGGATTCAACAATACATAAACTGTATTATGGTCTTGCAATGATGAATAAGCTTAAAATAGGTTTGGAAAGAACATATACATCAATTGGAGCTACAACAACAACTTATCTTTCAGTCCATGATTCGACAAGTGGGGAAAAACAACTATTTCAGCCCTAAAAACATCATTTTTAGATATTTGCATAAAAATAATCGAAAGTGATGATGGGATCCCTTATCTTAGGTCATGTGGGAATCAAATAAAAAATTTGAGTGAAAAAAATAACTCTAGCTAAGTTAAACAGATCTCCCACTCCTGATATGGCTCAAAAACACTAAAATCCCATGACTTTTAGTATTCAGAAATTACTGAAGCATGCACAGTGTAATTTAAAGATTATTTCTACTACAATATGATGAAAACATTATATCTAGAGTTTTATTTCTCAGAACATGAAGAAAATGAAATATTTGATGAAGAAACCCTCAAGAATGAGGTGTTGCAACACATAGAAATGACTGCAAAGGCTTGACAATGTTATTTTATTGAGTGTACTGCAGTATTAGATTACATATCAGATCTAGAGCAGATATGTGTACAAAAATTTAGATCCATATCAGATATGTACACTAGAAAGGCTCCTCTTTCATATCCCCTTGGGGTTATTAGCAGAAAATGAAGTACATGGAGTAGATATGAGATCTACTGCAGCAGATCTGTAGAATGATTCAAAATTTCTGAAGAAATTGCATCTATGAATAGATCATATCTGAAAAATACATGGATTATATGGCTAATCCATGGATCACTATAGTGTAAGGAAGGCTCATTTACACTAGAGATCTCTCCTCCAAATAGTTGCCAAAACACCCTGCAACTCCTCACTTGCAAATAACGCAGTCCAGAGACATAAAATGTGCTAGAGGATTGATGTAGAGTTTTTCCTGATGCCAAGATGTATATCTGAAGCTCCAATCAGCTAATACACTCTTTCCAATGGAATAGATGACTTTCCCACTGAAAAGAGGCACCAGTATGGCCTAGATATGAATAGATCTAGCCTCCACTTGATGTAGCTTGCAAAGAAAATCACACCCTAAATAGGACATGAATTGTAGTTGAAAGGAGAAGCTTGGTCTCAAACCAGATAGTGGACTATGTAGTACAAACTCTTCCAAGAGCTACTCAATGGAAAGAGGTGGAACTCCTAAACAGGAAATCCCAATGCTAAATAGCATTTGCAATCTAGGCTAAACAACCAAGAAAGCTATATGTCCAAACATACAATATATCAAAATATCATATCATGAAAAACCTACATACGTTGCCCTCCTCTTCCTTTTATAAGATCAAGAGATTGTAAAAGCCTAAACCACCTTTAATGATTTAGCCCATTTCACATGTGTAGCCTCCAACTTGACTGCGTTGTCCTTCTAGGAGATTCATTACATCTGGGCAGCATGGTTGATTTGGTCCTGGTTGACTTAGTCAATAGATTCAATCTCTTTCACACTCAAGTGTGTTTTTACAAGTGGCCCAGATTTAGCGTTGTTCACATTGGGCATTGATTTATTCTTTTATTAGGAGTTTTATGAACCTCCTTTACATATTTATTATTTAAAAAAAGAAACCAAAACAAAATGAATATTCTTATTAGCTTAGGACTAATTAGGAATATTACAGCCCTCCCCTCAAAAATGCTGCTTGTACTCAAGCAACTCACAAGGACTTTGCAGAATCTCCAATGGAATTGTCTCCTCCCAAGAATACAAGTTTTTCTTTGGTGGATGAACCAAATAGATGTCATCATGAAGTAGTGGGAGATACATGAAAAGAATCATATGCTATCCATTGGCCTTCTCAAGGCATGAGAGATGGTAAATATTGGGTACTTCAACCCCCATGAGAAACTTCAATCTCCATGCTATCAACCAAAGAAAGTGAGCCATCCTTGATAGCTCAAAGAAATATTCTCCAATCCCCACCATATGCAATGTGTAGGGGCTCAATGGAAGGAAATGAGAGATAAGAATTCTCAATTCATGCTGTCTCTCCCTCCATTTATGATAAATATGAAGCTGATAATCCTGGGCTACATTAATATAGTCCTCATGAAGCCAAAAGAGACTTGGAACTTCATGATTCCCTTCATGGATTCTAGTGAGCCTCCTTTCCCAATCTTCGATGCATATAGTGAATAGAGGATCTTCAGCATATGTGCTCCAAAATAAGCATGGACTAAGTGTCATATAACATATTGAATGGTGACAATAGACCCTCCCTTGATACCAACGTTTTCCTTCATCTTGTTGCCTCAAATCATAGTACAATAAGTGGACATCCCACCACCTTATTGCTGCAAAAAGCTTCTTCAAAGCTTGGAAATAGTAGAGGATTATAGGTGTTGGCTAAATATGATTCAGGCAACACATGTCTTGCTGAAAATTCTCCCAATGAGAGACTTCTTCCAATGACATAAGCCCAACATATGTCTCCTTGCATAAGAAAACAAAGGATATGATGTAGCAGCCATACAATGTGCTATCCTCCTCTTGAAACATGAATGAATATGGGAGATTTCATTCCCAAAGGACACACTCAAACAATGTGTCATCCCTCCTCTCATGTTCCCAACAATGATCAGAGCATCATCATCATCATGATATAAATAAGCTCTCTTATGCCACCTCATGAGAGAGTTACATTTTCTCCCAAACCCAAGTACATACATGATCATGAAATACATTCCAAATAGAAATACATGTACATACATGAGACACATCCCAATCATAAGCAAACACATGGACATGAAATTTAACATGGGATGTCCAAACTCTCTTCTTATCAACCAAAGCAACCATGCCTTATTCTTATGCATCCTCTCATTGAGATACAAGGCATAAGACAAGAAAATATCAAACCTTGGGTAGTACCCATACTCACTCAATAGCAACCAACGTAGGACATCTCCTACTTGCATAAAATTCAGATGTGGTAAGTGGTTTCCCCACAACTTACTTGCTGCCCATAACATATCTCCATGGCTTAAAGTGGAAGATATATTTGGTGCCTTAGGAAAGCACCCATCATGCTGCAAAATCTCCCTTTATTCACCAAGGGAGTGGCCATAATCAACAATAGTTTTGGCCCAAAGTTGGCCATGAAGTTTATAAGGTATAGCAATCCTCTTAGGATTCATGGCCTGCATATACATAGTAAAAGAATTCATACAATAAGAAAGTAAAACATGATTTACATAAGTATGCTCTTCACCAATAGTCCTCCTCCAACAAGTGGAGAGGTGCACAGATCTATCTCCTTCCTGAAGAGGAGAAGGAGAGGGCTGAACTAACTCTTCCATAGAGTTATATTTCTGCTCAATCTTCATGTGATACATGAATTTTTGATAATGTTGATATAATTCTTCTCCAAAGCCTTCCCACATGAATCCATTTGAGATAGTATGGTGTGTTCTAATGAAAATAGTGGGGGTAGAAAGCAAGATATCATAGGCTGCACATAGTAGTTAGTCTTTGAATTTTGAATCTTTAGCCAAGTAGATCTGATCATGAAAGTAAATGACTCCATCAACCACCTTATACCTCCTATCTTCCATTTTCCTATCAAGAACCTTACATATGAAGAGGTCCTTGGAATATTCTACCAAGATTTGGGACTCCCAATATAGATCTAGGCTTCTCAATAAAGACAACATTGTAGAGTTATGAAATGAAGTAGCTATCACCTCATCTCTTTCCTCTTTGACATGCTCAATGCCAAAGTCACATGGGGAAGTATTGAAGCTCCATCCTTGTTTCCTCCCTTGCAGTTGATCTTGTGCAAAACAAGATTGAAGATTAGGAAGATAAATCTTCTTTTGAAAGATATATCTCTTCCAAAATATCCATAGTTTAGCCCATGCACACAAGAGTGTTGGTACCCTCTTGCTTCCTTCAGAAATATCCTTATGGAGAGATATAATTTTCTGCCCCAAGTCTATGGAGTGGCCATTTGACATTATGTTAGTGTCATCATGGATCTCTGAATTATTCCTTACTAGAGCAAATGGATGAATGAGAAATAGCAAAATCAATTTCAGAAAATTGTTCAGCTCCCCTTGGAATCCATCAATAGATCTCAGTGTTGTGGTATCTCCCTTGAAAGCTCCCTCCTTAGCCAAATGTGTCATTGCTGCAAAAAGTTGAGAGAACATTTTAGTCTTCTTCTCATCACAGGGTCTCCCTGGTGGAATGCCTCCATGTAAAGAGACATCAAGATATGAAGTAGACTGTATGGATGGTTGGACTGATGTGTCCCTTCCTTTGCTGCATTTATCAATCTCCATATCATGAATAGAAACCCCTTGAAATAAAAAAGGGTGCATGCTCCTCATGATATGATGTTGATCCATCCTTCCTCCTCTTGCTTGGAGTAAACTATCATTGCCCAATAACGCTGTCACATAATGCTCCTTGGGAATTACTTGCAAAGATACACAAGCTCTTTCCCTTGAAACAATAACTTCATCTCCATCCCCATGTGGTAATGGGCCTTCTTTTGAAGTGACAGTGTTGCTATTGTCTTCTTGTTCTTTCTTCTCATTAATATTTGAGAACACCTCATTATCAACAAGAGACCTTGTATCTTGGTCTTCTCTTGAAAGAGGGATCTCGATGACTTCTTTTTGAGAAGAAATATCTTCATGCAATGGGGATCTTGCCCTTGGAAAGGAATCACACAAGTTTTTATCCCCTTCAATAGAAATCTGAAGTGGAGTTTGCATAACTGATCTTTCCAACTCATGCAATGGTTTTTCATGCTCATGCTTTACTAGCTCTTCCAAAGAAGTTTTAACTTGTTCCTCATCAAATTTATTCACCATTCTCCTAGTGAACTTAGCATAAGTAGATATATTTGCATTCTTTAATGAAAAGGATTCAAATAACCACCAAGTATAGGCTTTACCTTTAAGATGCAGCGCTACTACCTTAAGGGATTCTTTTTCTTAAACTTGATGTAGATCCAAATATGAGTCTAGTTGATCCAACCATTCTTTGACTGTGCATGTGGAGGATCCATCAAAGTTAGGCAGAAAGAATATATCTTCCTTCTTCTATTTCTAGATCTTCTCTCTTCCTTGAGCTAGAAGAATTCTTGGAAGCTCAAGTTCTCCTTGATTTTCCAAGATTTAGATTCATACTCCTGAAGATAATCACTCAAAGTCTCCTCATTTGGTGCATCTTCTTTCCTCATTTCTCTTGCAGTAGATCTGGGCATAGAATAATGCTATAGATCTGATGTAGCTGAGTGCTTGCGCATATAAGATGAATAACTGGGGCTTTCTTCATGTAAATATATTCTTGAGGGACCTTCATGTCTTGCCCTCTTTATTTCTTTGATTTCTCCTTTAAGCTCATGCAGAGTTTGGAACAGAGTTTTTGAGAACTCTTTCCCTTTCATTCTTCCAAAAAAAGGGGTTTTACCATTTTATTTTGTGTCTTAAATGTAATCAATCTTCTTCTTCTATCTCGTCTATCCTTTAAAAGACATATTGGTTTGAAACTCACAGGTTAAGCCAAGATGATGCTTTGATACCACTGTAATATCCCAAAACAGGGATTAAACGATATATAAATTGTATTACGGTCTTGAAATGATAAATAAGCTTAAAATAGGTGTGAAAAACACATATACATCAATTGGAGCTACATCAGCAACTTATCTTTCATTCCATGATCCGACAAGTGGGGAAAAACAACTATTTCAGCACTAAAATCATCATTTTCAGATATTTGCATAAAAATAAGGGAAAGTGATGGTGGGATCCTTTAGCTTAGGTCATGTGGGACTCACATACCAAATTTGAGTGAAAAAAAATAACTCTAGCTAAGTTAAACAAATCTCCCACTCCCGATATGGCTCAAAAACACTGAAATCCCATGACTTTTAGTATTCAGAAATTATTGAAGCATGAGAAATGTCATTTAAAGATGATTTATACTAAAATATGATGCAAACATCAGATATAGAGTTTTATTTCTCAGAACATGAAGAAAATGGAAGATTTGAGGAAGAAACCCTCAAGAATGAGGTTCTACAACACATAGAAATGAGTGCAAAGGCTTGAAAACATTATTTTATTGAGTGTACTGCAGGAGTATATTACATATCATATCTAGAGAATATTTTTGTACAAAAATTTAGATCCATATCAGATCTATACACTAGAAAGGCTCCTCTTTCAGATCCCCTTGGGGTTTTCAGCAGAAAATGAATTACATGGAGTAAATCTGAGATCTACTGCAACAGATCTGCATAATGATTTAGAATTTTTGAAGAAATTACATCTATGAAAATATCAGATCTGAAACATACATGGATTAGATGGCTAATCCATGGATCACCATAGTGTAAGGAAGGCACCTTTACACCAAAGATCTCTCCTCCAAATAGTTTCGAAAACACCCTGCAACTCCTCACTTGCAAATAACGCAGTCCAGGGACATAAAATGTGCTATAGCCTTGATGTAGAGTTTTTCCTGATTCCAAGATGTATATCTGAAGCTCCAATCAGCTAATACCCTCTTGCCAATGGAATAGATGACTTTCCCACTGAAAAGAGGCAATAGTATGGCCTAGATCTGAATAGATCTAGCCTCCACTTGCTGCAGCTTGCAAAGAAAATCACACCCTAAACAAGACATGAATTATAGTTGAAAGGAGAAGCTTGGTCTCAAACCAGATAGTGGACTACATAGTACAAACTCTTCCAAGAGCTACTCAATGGAAAGAGGTGGAACTCCTAAACGGGAAATCCCAATGCTAAACAACATTTGCAATCTAGGCTAAACAGCCAAGAAATATATATGTCTAAACAGAAAATATATCAAAATATCATATCATGAACAACCTCTATATGTTTCCCTCCTCTTCCTTTTATAAGATCAAGAGATTGTAAAACCCTAAACCACCTTCAATGATTTAGCCCCATTCACATGTGTAGCCTCCAACTTGACTGTGTTGTCCTTCTAGGAGATTCATTACATCTGGGCAGCATGGTTGATTTGGTCCTGGTTGACTTAGTCAATAGATTCAGTCTCTTTCACACTCAAGTGTGTTTTTACAAGTGGCCCAGATTTAGCCTTGTTCACATTGGGCATTGATTTATTCTTTGAACCTCCTTTGCATATTTATTCTTTAAAAAAAGAAAGCAAAACAAAATGAATATTCCTATTAGCTTAGGACTAGTTAGGAATATTACAGTCCTCCCCTCCAAAATTTTTCTTGTCCTCAAGCAACACACAAGGACTTTGCAGAATCTCCAATGGAATTGTCTCCTCCCAAGAATACAAGTTTTCCTTTGGTGGATGAACCAAATAGCTGTCATCATGAAGTAGTGGGAGATACAGGAAAAGAATCATATGTTGTACATTGGCCTTATCAAGGCATGAGAGATGGTAAATATTGGGTACTTCAACCCCCATGAGAAACTTCAATCTCCATGCTATCAACCAAACAAAGTGAGCCATCCTTGATAGCTCAAAGAAATAGTCTCCAATCCCCACCATATGCGATGTGTAGGGGCTCCATGGATGGAAATGAGAGATAAGAATTCTCAATTCACATTTTCTTTCCCTCCATTTATGATAAATATGGATCTAATGATCCCGGTCTGCATTAATATAGTCCTCATGAAGCCAAAAAAGACTTGGAACTTCATGATTCCCTTCATGGATTCTAGTGAGCCTCCTTGCCCAATCTTCCATGCATGTAGTGAATAGAGGATCTTCACCATATGTGCTCCAAAAGAAACATGGACTAATTTTCATATGACATATTGGATGGTGACAATAGTCCCTCCCTTGAGACCAGCGTTGTCCTTCATCTTGCTGCCTCAAATCATAGTACAATAAGTGGCCATCCCACCACCTTCTTGCTTCAAAAAGCTTCTTCAAAGCTTGGAAATAGTTCGGGATAATAGGTGTTGGCTGAATATGATTCAAGCAACACATGTCTTGCTGCAAATTCTCCCAAGTCAGAGACTTCTTCCAATGACATAAGCCCAACATACGGCTCCTTTCATAAGAAAACAAAGGATATGATGTAGTAGCCATATAATGTGCTCTCTTCCTCCTGAAGCATGAATGAATATGGGAGATTTAATTCCCAAAGGACATACTCAGCCAATGTGTCATCCTTCCTCTCATGTTCCCAACAAAGATCAGAGCATTATCATCATCATGATATAAATAAGTTCTCTTATGCCACCTCATGAGAGAGTTACATTTTCTCCCAAACCCAAGTACATACATGATCATGAAATACATTCCAAATAGAAATACATGTACATACATGAGACACATCCAAATCACAAGCAAATACATGGACATGAAATTTAACATGGGGTGTCCAAACTCTCTTCCTGTCAACCAAAGCAACCATGCCTTATTCTTATGCATCCTCTCATTGAGATACAAGCCATGAGACAAGAAAATATCAAACCTTGGGTAGTACCCATACTCACCCAATAGAAACCAGCGTAGGACATCTCCTACTTGCATAAAATTCAGATGTGGTAAGTAGTTTCCCCACCACTTACTTGCTGCCCATAACATATCTCCATGGCTGAAAGTGGAAGATATATTTGGTGCCTTAGGAAAGCACCCATCATGCTGCAAAATCTCCCTTTGTTCACCAAGTGAGTGGCCATAATTAGCAATAGTTTTGGCCCAAAGTTGGCCATGAAGTTTATAAGGTATATCACTCCTCTTAGGAGTCATGGCCTACATATACATAGTAAAATAATGCATACAATCAGAAATTAAAACATGATTTACATAAGTATGCTCTTCACCAATAGTCCTCCTCGAACAAGTGGAGAGGTGCACAGATCTATCTCCTTCCTCAAGAGGAGAAGGAGAGGGTTGAACTAACTCTTCCATAGAGTTATATTGCTGCTCCATCTTCATGTGATACATGCATATTTGATAATGTTGATATAAGTCTTCTTTAAAGCCTTCCCACATGAATCCTTTTGAGATAGTATGGTGTGTTCTAATGAAAATAGTGGGGGTAGAAAGTAGGATATCATAGGCTGCACATAGTATTTGGTCTTTTAGTTTTGACTCTTTAGCCAAGTAGATATAATCATGAATGTAAATGACTCCATCAACCACCTTATACCTCCTATATTCCATTTGCCCATCAAGAAACTTACATGTGAAGAGGTCCTTGGAATATTCTACCAAGAGTTGGGACTCCCAATATGGATCTAGGCTTCTAAATAAAGACAACACTATAGAGTTATGAAATGAAGTATCTATCACCTCATCTCTTTCCTCTATGACATGCTCAATGCCAAAGTCACATGGGGAAGTATTGAAGCTCCATCCTAGTATGGCCTAGATCTGAATAGATCTAGCCTCGACTTGCTGCAGCTTGCAAAGAAAATCACACCCTAAACAGGACATTAATTGTAGTTGAAAGGAGAAGCTTGGTCTCAAACCAAATAGTGGACTATGTAGTAAAAAGTCTTCCAAGAGCTACTCAATTGAAAGAGGTGGAACTCCTAAACAGGAAATCCCAATCCTAAACAACATTTTCAATCTAGGCTAAACAGCCGAGAAAGCTATTTGTTTAAACAGATAATATATCAAAATATCATATCATGAACAACCTCCATATGCTGCCCTCCTCTTCCTTTTATAAGATCAAGAGATTGTAAAACCCTAAACCACCTTCAATGCTTTAACCCCATTCACATGTGTAGCCTCAAACTTGACTATGTTGTCCTTCTAGGAGATTCATTGCATCTGGACAACATGGTTGATTTGGTCCTGGTTGAGTTAGTCAATTGATTAAGTCTCTTTCACACTCATGTGTGTTTTTACAAGTGGCCCAGATTTAGCCTTGTTCACATTGGGCATCGATTTATTCTTTTATTAGGAGTTTTATGAACCTCCTTTACATATTTATTATTTAAACAAAGGAAGCAAAACAAAATGAATATTCCTATTAGCTTAGGACTAATTAGGAATATTAAATAATGTGTTGAGATTCAACAAGATGATAAAATTAGTGAAAATTAAGCACCTTCACTAAGTGGGGCCCGCAAGTTATTTTTAGGTGTATGTCTATTTTTAGACATGGTGAGCATATTCTATAAGTTGTAGGATGCTATTTGTAGATGGTTGGTCAAATGTGAAAAATAGATGAGATTTTATTTTTTGAATATTGGGTGAAGTCTATTTATAGATCGTCAATTTTAAAATAGATGCATGTCAATTATTATTAGCCCTTAATAATAATCTGACAATAAATATCAACTTATTCTCTTGGAGCACTTTATTTCAGTGAACAGATTTGGAAAATCAGTGGGCTGAAGGAATTACACAATTCCTAGGGTGGTTGGTGACTCATGTATGGAGGAATCAGTTAGAACTTAAGTGGCAAAGTTATGAGAGAGTTGGAGAGTAGTTATGGGAGTTGTTATTCAGTTTAACTCAGTTGTGATAGTTGTATCTAGTTCTAACTGAAGATACACTAGTGAGAGTTTAGTGAATTAATTATTTAATTAAATCATAACTAGAGACTCACTTGCAATTGAACAAATACAATAGTTAACTACTTGCATGTTAGTTCTAGTGGAAAACCAGTGGAGAGATAAGTGAAAGGGTGAGGGACTACCTGTTGTGACTATAGTGATGCATTCAATGCATTTGACACACATTGGAGATGCTAATGAGGATTGTGCAATCAAGGCAAGGAATTTTCAAATTCATTCAGAGGTCTTCCTCAACAGGGATTGCGCAGTGTAGGCAGGCTGTCAGGAGGCAAGAAATTGGTGCATAGATATGCAAATTTCTGCATGACAGTGTGTAATGATTGTTGATTGTACTGAGAGCTTGATGTACTAATATTTGTTTGAGATTATTACATGATTCCATTGATATACATAATATATGATAGTTGGGGTTTTTAGATTTAAGCTTTCCCATTAAACAACTGTGTTTATGTGCGATTGATTTTCTTCATGAGTTTTGCAATTGGCGATTTAATTTCTACAAAGAATTAAGTGGAAGGATTCTGTATTTAACATAATATTAATCTGTTAGATCAGGATAATTTGGTAATACTATCAGTATTAATAAATTTCTATAGAATGATGGTGAAATGTTCCCATCAACCCCCTTCTTTGGTGAATTCAATAATGTATGTTTTCCTTTGATGTCCTTCGAACATCCTCCTTCAGTGTACCCCAAAATTGCATAGCGAGGTCTCTGCACAACCCTCAATGGTTGAGTTATTCCTTGGCCACGAATGCCAAGTCCTCCTCCTTTGTACCCCATCTTGATGAGGAGTCTCATGCCGGTTCCTATAATGGGTATCTCCATACTTTCAACCGAAATGATATCATTTTAAGAAACCGAAGAGAAATCAACACTATTTACCTTAGTTTTCGATTGCGAAATAGGGGAAGAAGGCTTCTCTAAGCCTTTGTTTTGCTTCGCTTCCTTAAAGGCCTCTGTCGCAGCTTGTAGCTGAAGCTGCAATCACTTGTTCTCCTCCTTCTCTTCCTGTAGGAGTGCCTTCAATGCATCATGATCTTCTTGAAGACTTTCATTGTTGTGCTTCAATTCGTCCAACACCTATTTCGTGGCTTGTAACTGAAGCTGCAATTGATGTTTTTCCTCATTCTCTTCATGTAGGAGTGTCTTTAATTTGGTGTTCTCTACTGCTTATTTTTCATAAGCCTCGTACAACATGTCCACTTTCTTGGACGTCATGAGCATGGTCTCGTACATGTCCTTGAAATTCTCCATGGCTCAACTTAGCGAACGTTCAATAGTTCAAACCTACAATTCAATCAACAAGAAGACCTACTCTGATACCAGTTGATCCAGGTAAATTCTTGATGCCCTTAACCAAGAACTTTTACTTTTCCTCATGTATTAGAATTTCATTTAATTAAAGTGTTTAATGAACATAAATTAATATCTGCATGTTGTAAGAAGAGGAACATAAGAAGCATGAGCAACATAAGACATTGGTAATGAATTTAGTCCAGGAGGGACTACATCTTCGGGCCTCGGTGTCAAGATGGTGTAGGCCACTACATTTAGTGATATAAGGAGTGAAGATATATATGGATGGTGTTTTCTCTGTCATACAAGGAAAATTCCCTCAGGCAGGGGTGGCTAGACCTCTATACGATATGTTCCACTATAGGAACTCTCATACAAAAAAAGGACTCCTATTAGTATGACAATGAATCACACATAATGACTATGAGTATCCCGCCAACATGGCAAACAAGGGATCTCAAACAACATACATGTGAAAATGAGTATCCTGCCAACATGGCATCAAAGGGATCTCAAACGTAATAAAAATACATGATAGAAAGTACATCTCACATAAAAAACAAACAAGATCCCACATAAAACATCAATAGGGATCCGTACAACACAATGCATCTTAGAGACAAAGAAGTACATGCAATCAACACATCATATACCTCACGCTGAAGATGACTGAAGAATGAGTTGGTCTACTATTAGATCTGAAATCACCATCATAAGCATGGTGTCGAAAGGTGTGAAATCAACTGCTCACTCACTGAATGATAACACTTGCAACTTCACTTCAAAAAGTGGCCGAAAAATATAAAGCTCAGATGGAAAATCTTAACATGCCATCAGATTCGTGACGTTGAATTGTGAAAAATCTACTCTCAAATTTTTGAATTCTAACAAAGTGAAAATCTTGGGAAAAAATAAATCTTTTAGATTCCCCCTAGAATCCTCAAAGATGTTGCTTCAGGGGTGGACTAGAAATATGCAACTCAAAAGGCAAATATGACCTCGCCATTGCATTCCCTACGAAAAACTGTGAAAAATGACAATAAACTTGACTATATTCCGTGTGATGTTCCTTTTTCAGAAATATCACAAGTCTGTGCCAGAGATGGACTGCGGTGGCATTTATCGGATATGTCACATTCTATATAAGGGTGAGATCCGGAGGCTTTCTGGCCCTTTGCAGACTCTGTCTACAGATATGTGAAATTCCCTAGTAGGAATGGCTAGCAATCCAAGCCTAGAAAACGCCTTTTCCAGAAGTGGAGGCAGCAGGATTTGATCCCTGGTCTAGAATCCTTCAAATATATCTGTCTGGAACTGAAATCCTGAAGTGGACTCAAAACAAATATTTCTAGGAGCTTGAGACAAGCCTCCTTCACCTGTTATCTTCAAAAAGGGCCCAATGAAGAGGGATGCAACAACACTTTTCTCAACAAAGGAAATGACTGTGTTATTTCTAATGAGCCATGTCACATGAAGATGAAATCAATCTATAAATATATGTGCAGCAGAAAATGTAGACAAACTCTTGAGTAATCTCTTACTTAAAGCAAGCCAAATAATCTCAAGGAGACAATGTACATAAGAGTGGAGAAGACACTGCTCACATATTCTATTCCTACTAAGACTGCGCAGTCTATGGGAGGTACTGCAGTAGTAAATACATAAACATGAAGGATACATCAATGTAAGCTCAAATAAGAAGGGGGAGCAAGGCTTCAACCCTTGAAAATACAATACAACAATCCTATAAAAGGATTGGATGAAAACTAGACAAAATGGCATTTTACCCAAAATACCGGAGTTGCTCGGCAGTTGCTGCAACTCAATAGAAACTGGAATAGGAGGAGCCTAGCTGAAGATGATGGAATCTATGATGTAACTCCTTTGATTAATCTTCCAAATGAAAGGCTGATCCTTTCATTGAATATCTCACTACCCACTGAAATGTTGCAACCCTCACTGCAAATGCTCTCTAGAAACTGCAGAGTCAAGTAAGAGGGATGCTCTTCTGCTGATGGAAATTTTTGGCCTAATGCCAAAGATGATGGAATGAAGATCAGAAAATCCCTCACTGATCTCCCAAAAGAATGGAGTCCCCCTCCTCTGAAATACAGTGTCGAAAGTGATGTAGAGAAACCCTCCCCTGCAACACCCAGCAACACATCTCAACCACCAATGGAGACTGCGCTGGAGCTGAATGAAATGCTTTGGCCTCAAGCCAGAATATGGGGAAAATGAAGAACAAGCTCTTCCAAGAGCTACTCAATCGAAGAGATGGGATTCCTGCCCGGGAACACCCAGTGATAGCAGCACTACATCTCAGCTAAACAGCCAGAGAATGCTCTTGTCTGAGAAGACAAGCAAAATGATAATCAAAAGAATGAATGAGAATGGCTGCTTCGTTATTCTTTTAAAAAAGTGAAAGCTGCTTTGCCATGGGCCCCAAACCTTAGGGTTTCCTCTCTAGAATGATCTCCTCCTCATGCAAACTGCGCTGGCCCACCAAGGGAATCTTATCTTCTCTATCTGCGCAGTCACTTGGCTTCTTCTAGAATTATCCACCTGCAAATTGTCTCTTTTCACACATGGGGTGTGAAATCCAGTTCTTTATTGACCTCTTTTCACATCATAAGGGTTCCTTATTCATATTTTTATTATCAATGGGATTTCCTACCCATTTATTCTCCTCTTAAAGCAAAAACAAAAGTTTTTAATGTTCCATAAAATTTTGGAACATTACAGTCCTCCCCTCCCAAATGTTGCTTTCCCTCAAGCAACTTGTAAGGATAGAACTATAGGATGTCCTCCTTCTCCAACTGTAGCATCTACTTATGATGAACTCCTCATGAAGAATGAGATGTTGTATCAACATAGAGTCCCCATACTGCTCCCCTCAAGTAATGTAAACTAGCCAATGTGGCTATCATCATGAACATGGAATGTACTCAAGAAGGCAATAAGGTGTTGTTTAGAGGTATCCTTGAAGCATGGTGTCAAAATAAATTGGGAAGAACATTCCCCTTATGTGAATCCTCCATTCCAAAAGCAATCATCCACAAGAATCTAGTCACCTCCAGATAAGGCAACTGCTGAACATTTTCTTCCACCTTGAGCTCCAACAAAGAAGGTGGGCTAAAAATCTGAAAGTGGTAGGCATCATAGCCTATCCCACGCTGTTCACCTCTCCACTCATGAAAAGTGTAGAGTGAAGGTTGTCCTTGGGCTACAGAATTTTTTCCCTCAAATGGCAAGATGAAGTTTAGATCTCCAAAGATCTTCCCTCTTCCATTGTGAATCAATCTGGCCCAATGTATCTCCTTTGTGATGGGAAGGAGATCAACACCATCATGTGACTTCCCATCACTCTCATGGCTCACCTCAAGAAGGAATAAGTGATAAAATATGGTGGCCACATCATCTCTCATGCTCCCCTTAGAGCATGCCTTGCAAAAAGTAGGGGGATCTTCTTCCCCAAAGGACACATCCATCCTGTATTCCCTTCTTCCAATCATGCTCCCAACAATAGTGTAATGTTCCCAATTTTAGCCTCAAGCTAAAATGGAACATTATAGTTGAATATTTTCATTTTTTTGAATAAAAGTGGGTAAAGTGACCTCTTCATGTAATAAACAGGAATAAAATCCCTTACAATGTGAAAAGGGATCATCATGGAGATGGATTTCACACCCTCATGTGTGAAAGAGGTTAAAATGCAAATGGACAAGGCCTAATTGACCAAGTCAAACTGCGTTGGCACGGGTTGGAAAGCACTAGGTGGGAAAACACAGTTTTAGTGGAGGAATATTCACGGGGGAGGAAAATTCTAGAGGAAGGAAGGAGGAGACTTCGTAGTGTTTAAGAGAGGAGCAAAGTAGCCCATTGAGATTATCTTAGATCATTTGATTATTTGTCTATTGAGACAAATTGCTGCCTCTTGCTATTTAGCAGAGCTGCAGTGCCCTCGGGCATGAGGGAGTCCTGTTTAGGATTTCATCTCCTTCTTGATTAGCTCATGAAATATTTCACTCATCCTCCATATTCCGGCATTCAGGCCATAGCATTAGCCATCTTCATCAGCGCAGTGTCTGTAGCAGATTATTGTGTAGTGTAGCTGGGTGTTGCTGGAGGTTTCCTACAACACCATTTCTAGTTGATCTTCCAGAGGAGGGAAGTTATCTACTTCTGGGAGGTTAGTAAGGATGGTTTATGAGCATATTCCACTATCATTGGCAGGAGGCCAACCATTTCCATCAGTCGCAGTGCAGATACTCTCATAGACTTCATTCTAGTTGGAGCACACTTGCAATGAGGTTTTTGCAGGAATTTCAGAGGGTGAGATATTTGGTGTAGGGATCATCCTTGCACTTCAGATTTCCAAAGGAGAAGGGCTCTTCATTAGCTTCATCCATTCAACCTTCTCCATTCCATTCCATGTATTGAGTTGTTGCAGCTACCCAGCAACTCCGTCATTTTAGCAGTTTTGCATATTTCAGCCAATCCTTCTAGGATTGACTTGAGGTAGTGATTGGGAGCTTAGATCTTCTCTCCAATGATATATGAACCATGTATATGCAGATCCATGTTTTTTTTCACTTAGTACAGCGGTCTCCTCTCTATGACTGCGCAGTCCCTATTCATGGACATTTTTCTATGGAGCAGAAGTTGTATTTTGACATGTATTTTCATGGAAGGCTTCAAGCCTTATTCTTCTGACATTCATTGTATCATTTGCTACTGTTATTTCATAATAAAATGGCTCAAGGGGTTTCATACATTTTGGCTTAATGCTATTCACTGTTATTTCTAGTCTATGTCTTTATATTGATGTAGCTACATTCTTGGGTTATCTTGAGAGATTCCAAATCTTGTTGTGTTTCCCTCTTGGGGATATTGTCCTTTGACAATAAATCTATAGATAGAGTCTGATAGTGGGCCAGGAAGCCTCTGGAGTTCATCCTTCCTTGTGAAGGTGACAAATCCAGTAAATTCCCCTTCAATCCATCTCTAGAATAGATTTCCTTGTCAATTGACAATGCTCCTAAAAAAGGAACATTACAAATAGTGTAATCTATAGCAGCATAGAGAGCCAAAGTAAGAGTCATGCTGGCTGCCATATATAGAAAGTGAGTGGGACATGGATCCCTCTTATGCAACCAGCGCAGTTTTGGCAGAAACTGCAAGAGAGAATGACAAAAGATGTGGTTATTCAACCACTGGTTTGCTACTACATTCTCCTCATGTATTTGGAGAAAATGTGTGATGTATGATGCATGGTGAGCATTTCCTCCAAAATACAAATCTCCCCCAAGTCCATCAAGGGGATGGCAATCAATTATTCTCTTGGCTCCAAGTAGAACAAAGAGCCTTTGACAAAGAATGCTCCTCCTTGGAGCAACACCCTGCATATGCATGGTTAAGGAATCAACATGTAAATCATATAAATGAACAATATCCTTACCATGTTTTCTTCTCATGCAAAGGGAGCAACTCATAGTTTAATCTCTCTTCTTCCTCCCAAGGAAAATAAGTGACTGTGTCCATTCCTCCAAGGGGTGGTGTGCATATACTGCTCCCATGCCATTTGTACTAGTGGGAAGACTGTTGTCCTTCCCTTGCTTCCCCTGCCACAACGTAGGTACTGAAAGGAGAGTGGGTATGAATGATAGTGAGGGGATGCTACCCTCTACTTTGGTTTTACCCAAAGCCCTTAGTGCTGCAACAAGTTGTCCCAATGCCTCCACACTGCTAGTTAATGCCTCATTGTTTGAAGCATCTCTCCTCCTCATATGAACCAGTGGCCTCCTTGGTGTGATGTCTCCATTCCATGAGACATTCTCATTTGAATATGACTATATACATGGATGAAAAATCCTATCCATGCTTCTTCTACACAGCTCAATCACCTTCCTAGGTGTAATGACCTCCAAAAATGGATAGAGATGGGCCCTCCTCATCACATGGTGCTGGGTCTCTCCTCTATCTTCTTCCTGAATCTTCATGGTATTAAACCTCATCTTCCATGGCACATGTGAATCATGAAGTGTGCCTTGATATCCATGCATGAGATCCTGGGGACCTTCTTGCAAAGACACAAGAATCCCTCTATTTGGAGCAAAAGCTCCTTCTTCCTCTGCATGAGGTACTAGATGATCTCTAGATTTGGTAGCGCTGTTGCCCTTTGTTTCTGCAATAAAGTTGGGCAACATCCCAATAATCTGATCCACCTTTGGAAAAGAGAGCTCTCTGGTTTGTTGCTCAAAGGTGTAGGATGAAATTTTGGCCTCCAACAAGGCTTGATGCAAGTTTTCAGCCCCTCCAATGGTTTATTGAGGTGGTTTTGCGTTTCTATGCAAGGGTTTTGTTTGAGTCCCTTGGGTTAACTCCATATCATGAATTCCAAGAATGTTCTGATTAGATCTTTTCACCAATGACTTAGTGAAATTCACATAAGATGAGGCTTTAACATTCTCAAAAGAAATGGACTCAAGTTCCCACCATGCATGAGCCTTACCTCTCAAATGCAGCGCTGCAACTTTGATGATTTCTTCTTCTGAAATGTGGTGCTGCTATTGGAAGGTGTTTAGCTCTTACACCCAATCTGTGGCTGAATATGAAGGTGAACCTCCAAAAGTAGACAGATGAAATCTATCTTGCTACTCCTTCTCCTTCACCTTGCTCTTTCAAAACTCATAAAAAGTAGGCTGATTTTTGAATCCATGAGTGTGAGACTCATATACCTTCAAGAAATCACTAAGGGTTTCCTCCTTAGTCACCTTTCCTCCTTCTTTCATCCTCCTCACAGGAATGTTGGGCCTTTGACTGCATTGTTCATCATGGTGTGTGGCTACATGCTTACCCTCACCATGTGCAAATCTAGGGCTTCCTTTAGTTTCAAACCCTCTTTGAGATTCTCCATCAATCTCCCTCCTAACCTTTCTGAAATCTTCATGTGTGCCTTGCATAGATTTGGAAAGAATATTTGTGAATATTTGCTTCTCCTTTCTTCCAAGAGATGGAGTCTCTCTCCTGCTCAACTCCTTATTTCCTTCTAGATGAGAATAGGAAGTGCAGGGGTCTTCCTTTTTTGTTTCTTTTCCTCCTTGGGGAGGTTCTTCTTCTTTTCAAAAATGGATGAGATCAATCTCATCCTCTTCATCTTCTGTCTTCTTTCTTGGGCTTGAAGGCCACAGGTTGAGCCAAGAAAGATTCTCTGATACCACTGTAATGTTCTGAAATGGAAATCAGCAGCTTTTTCACCGCTGAAATGTTCCTTTGTCGGAAATATGAACAAGGCTATGTCAAAGATTGACTGAGAGAGGGTTTGCTCCACCATTTTGGAGGAAGATATTTCTTGTGCCGGGATCCGCCTTGCACTCAAGGAATCCATTGGAGTAGGTTGTTTCAGTTTGCAGGCCATATTCATTCTCCTCCTACTATTATTTTGAGTTGCTGCAGCTACCCAACGACTCCAGCATTATTGTATTTTCATATTTTATACATGTGTTGCAGCCAATCCTTCTAAGGATTGTGTATTAGTGTTATAGTAGTGTTTTCAGGGGTTGAGAGCATGCTCCCCCTCATTTTTTGAGCTATTATTGTAATATCATTTTATTACCATTTTACATGTTGTAGTGTCTCCATGTTACTGCGCAGTCATAGCTGGGGTTCACTTGTGAGCTGTGTTTATCTCATTATTATTTTACTTCTACCTTGAGGATTGCTATTGTTCATCTTGAGCATCATTTCCCTCAAGATTTTGTATACATTTGCAGCGACTATTATTTCAATAATATGGCTATGAGTTCTTCGGCATTTTTAGAAGTTTGAGCAAGTTGTCTTCATGATTATGTTTTGCATATTGTTGTAGCTCATTCCCTTGAGCAATATCTTCCTGAGGAAGAAATATTTACATAGCTATAGGCAGAGTTTGAGGAAGGGCCAGATAGCCTCTAGTTCTCATCCTCTCTTTAGAGGTGAAATAACTAGTAAAATCCCTCTCAGTCAATCTCTGACATGGCCTTGTTCATATTTCCGACAAAGGAACATTTCAGCAGTGAAAAAGTTGTTGATTTCCATTTCGAAACATTACATTCCGACATGGAGTAAAATTGTAATATTCCCAATTTTTGCAGCTCATGGGAATATTGCATTTTATTATCAGTTTGTTTTAGTCATGAATAAAACTATGTGAAGGAGGTTTATAAACTCCTAATTTGAGAATAAATACATTCCCAATGTGAAAGGAGACAAATGTGGGCTATTATATTAAACACCCCTAAGTGTGAAAAGGGGAAATTCATTTGCATGGGTCAACTTGGCCCCACCTACAACGCAATTTGAATGGAAGCTTATCCATCAAGCATAACGTACTTCTAGAAGAGGATCACATGTGTGAAAGGGGATAAGTTGAAAAATATGGTTTAGGGTTTTGGAAAAGCCTCATGTTATAAATATAAGGAGAGGCAACAAGTAGAGGTTGTTGAAGAATTTTAAGAAGTTGCTGCAGCAACTCAAGTCTCTTGGTTGTTTAGCCTAAGGGAAGAGGATTTCCTATTTAGGAATCCTCTCTCCTTCCATGGAGTATCTCTTTGGAGGGGATTGTGATGCATCTCTCCACTATCTGGTATTATGGCCAAGCTTCATTTCTATAGCAGCGCTGGTCCTGTTGAGGGTTTTGCAGCTGCTTGTGATTTGTAGCAAGTGGGGGAAACTAGATCTGCAAGATCTAGTTGTTTAGAGGAGATTTATCTCAGGGAGGGTGTCTTCTGACCACCCGAAAGAGGATCTTACTCTCATTTTAATTTCAGATCTGTAATTCTAATCTGTTGTATCATTTCTTTTCAGCTACTATGCAGTCTCTTCCTTATATTGCGTTATTTTCATGTACATGCTTCTCTATTGTCTAGATTTCTTATGGTACTTGCTCTCTGGTGATTGAGGCTAGCCTCTCCCTTTGAGATTTGTAAAGTAGCTTGCTGATCTATTCATGTTCAGATCTGATATGTAATGTAATGAAATCCATCTTTAGAAATCTCTGAATTTTTCTACAGTTCAGTGTGTTAAAAGCTAGATCTACAAATTGTTATGCATTATTTTGGCAAAACCCTAAGGGAATCTTGTTAAGAAGGTTGAGTAGTTTCTAGATCTAGTATAGATCTGATGATTCAGTCATTTATCAGTTGTAGATCTGATATTTAACCTACAGCAGCTGAAGCTCCTCATATAAAATGTTTTCAAGTCTTTCTGCAACTTTTCCATGTATTTATGCTATGATTTCTGAAGAATTCTTGCTCTTGCTTCACGTAAATTTAATGCTTCTAAAAATAAAATTAATTATGGATCTTATTTCTTGCTTCCATACTATAATATGGGTCTTATGGCCGATTTTTAATGTTTTCCATTAGAAACTGCGCAATTCTAGAAGGAGGGTTTCTCCATTAACCAACTCTCTCCTTTAGCTGATTTTCAGCTAGTGTTGTTTGTGGGAGATCTGTTTAAGCCCTCTAAACTCATTTTTTTTTGCTGAAACTCTGCATGGAGGTCCCACATAGCCTAAAATAAGGGAACCCAGCCCTGGTATGTGTTATTTTAACACTAGCTTTCTTATATAGCGTCCTCCTTGAGCCTATTGCAGATTTTCCTGAGAGTGGAATTTCCCGCTTCTCTCTTGTTTAGTTTTGGCTTCTCTTTGGATCCATTTTTTAGATCTGTAGATCTAAGGTTCCCAAGGGCATAAAAATATAAGATTATTTTTTCATTCCCACACATTCTGTGTTTCATCAGTCTTCTATAGACAGAGTCTAGAACGGGCCAGGAAGCCTCTGGATTTCACCCTTCCTTATGAAGGTGATGCATCTGGTAAATGCCCTACTAGTCTATCTCTGGTTTAGAAGTTTCTGGTGTGTTTTATATGCTGCTGTGATTCCATAGAGGAATATCTCAAGATATTTCCTCCTGAACCTATTTTTCCCATTTGGGATATTACAGTGGTATCAGAGCATGATCTCTGGCACAGCCTATGAGATCAAGCTACCAGTAAATCAGAGTGGCACAGAAGAAGCAGAGATCAGTTGGTGTAGTAGATGAGATTATCCTCATCATTTTCAGAACTAAGAAGAGCCTCTCCCAAGAGGTAAATCATAAGAGAAAGAGAATAAGCACCGAGACTCCTAGAGGGTTTCGAGAAGAAGCATGTTGTAGAAGAGTTGCATGAGATTTCAAGAAGAAGAAGGAAGCCCTAGCACTTCCTGTCAGAAGAATAGAAGACCGGAGGGTTCAAGATCTCCTCATATATCCACTATGTCCACTTTCTTTGAAGAAGGTGAGAGGTATAGCAATGAAGAAAAGAGATGCAAAGAAACTCCTAGAGGGTTTCAAGATGGAGAGGAAGAGATATACACTTCCTATTATCACAAGGAAGATAGAATGACTGAAGAAGAGATCTCATGGCTTCTTTTTCAAGCACTGAATATTATTGAAGAAAATATCAAGGATTTTGAGGAGAAGAGGAAAATTAAGAGCTACAAAGAGACATCTCCCAAGGAAACAAAGGAGGATGTCAATCTTGTCACTTTGGGCAAGAGATCTTCATTTTCACTATCTGCTGCTAAGGAGCTTGAATCTAGAGAAGAGGCACTTGCATCTTTGCAAGGTAGCCTTTAATTCTTATCATATGAGGTCCCATGCATGAATCAAGAGATGCATGAGGAGGAGAGGAAGGATTCTAGCGCTGGTGTACTTGAAGAAAGGAGGCCATCATTCTTGCTAGTAGTTGGATGCATCATTGATCCGGATGGAGGAACTCTTGTGTTCTGTCAAGAGGTTCCCACATATCATTTGATCCATGGTATGCATGAGATCTCATCACATATTATTCCAAGACCTATGCATAGCCAAGGGTTAGATCAAAGTGCTGATTTGGAGCAAAGACATGTCACAGTGCAGAGGACCCTTGATCTAATCAAGGATGAGTCTAGAAGCTATCCCTATGCATCATTGTTGAGTTGCATTCCAACTCTTGGGTTGATATGTAGGATATCAGGAAAGGGATTAGTACTATCCTATGTTCAATGATTGATTGTGATATCAGAAATGACACTTGCCTTGAGACAATATATGCATCATTTTGTAGATCTACAGTGCTGTCACTTAGTGACTATGACAAAGAGGCTTCATTATTCTTGGAGCATGTTGGAGGTTCTGCAGATCCAAAGCTTCACTGGTTTTGGAGGATCATACATGAGAGGAAGGTCTCACTGAGAGATCTCAACAAAGATGCATTTAAGTATTTCATGATATGCAAAGTTCTTCAGTGGGTTCAAGGAGATGGTATTCTGCAAACAGAGAATACCATGATTTTGCAACACATCACTCAACTTCCATATTTGAGTGAGTGGATTAGGATGGTGAGCAAGGGGTCACATGATCACTTGCAGACATATATGGACTAGCAAGCTTGGGTACGCTGGTTGCCTTTGGGAAGACTCCTATCACTCTCCAAAGGTGCCTATTTTTCTGATCTATGCCTTGAAGAATGGTCATGAGATGAATAAGGAGGCATGGAAACACTGGTTGCTTGGGGGTGAGCATGTTCCCTACCCAAGGATTCTCATTCTCTTATCTCATGCTTGGTACATCATTAGTAGATCATATGAAAAGGAAGCATGGATGATGTGATTTTTAGAAGGAGATTTGGACATCACATGCTAAATCTTATGTCCATGTATTCACCTATGCTTGAAGCATGAAGTCCTAAAATGTCATATCAAAGCCATTTTTATATAATGAAGTCCTAAAATATCATAAGGAGATTCATGAAAAAAACTTGACAAATTTTTAGGAGAAAAGGTGAAACATAGTTATGAATTGCGAACAACACACCCTCCCAGGGGGAAAAGTGTGTTGCAACAATGTCCCTAGTATAATTCACCCCATATCAACACTCCTTTCGAAATTATGGGGGTTCGTTGATCCTGGGGTGAAGTATTAGAGCCTTAGGACCCTAAAAACACCATGAAAACATGCATGAAATCACAAAATGCAACCTTAAAATTAAAGAGAAAGGTTTTAACTACCACTTGGAAGTGACGAAACTTGAAACAATCCACCATATTGAGCACAATCAGATCCAGAATATCAAAGGAAAAAGTACTAAAAACTCAAACTTTAAATGGTAAATCTGAAATGGTAAAAATGAATTGTCATTTTGATTATTTGTGGCTATTATTATCATTATTTTATTAAATATTTAATGTTTTTATCAAGCTATGATTGACTTTCATCATGAAACAAGTATTTTTTAATCTTTTGATGGTGTTTTGAGTAGGTTGAAATTTTTTTAAAGGATATTGTCGTGTTATCAATCATTTGACCATAGAGCACAATTTTATAACTTTTTTGGGCTCTGTAAACTCATGAAAAGGGAAACCCCTAGAGTACTCTTTCAGCTCTTTTCAGATTCCCAAAATATGAAAATATTTCCGTGCACTTGTATTTTCAAACTCGTTAAATGAAATGAAAAAATGTCCATTGAGTATAAGTTTAACCCTTTTCCAGATTGAGATAGACTATTTACGAAAAATTAATACCTTGGTCGATCATGGCTAAGAGGTTCTCTTGGGTATTGTTTTCTTCCTTGTCAGACTCAAGGGAATATCTACAAAAAGGAACCTTTGGATTTTTAATTTTCACCTCTTTTTAAAACTCCCTAAACATGAAAATATGTCAAGTTATACCTTCATTGGACTCGTAAAAACATAAAAAACGATGGGCTCGTCAATCATGACGAGACTGAACCACTCGTTCTCAGGGTTCGTTAAACATACTCGAAGGGATTCATCCGAAGGATGAACTTACATATCAATAATATGTTATCTTATTCAAGCTTGTTAAAAACAATAAAGAGGTATTGACTAGTAATGGTTGGGGAAATTGGGAAAATAGGTTACTCCACTTTTTAATGGTAGCGAATCGCTCTTGAACATGACACTCTTCCACTTCATCATCGTGGTTGTTGGGTTGGGAAGTATGCTTGTATTTTTGTTCATCATACCATTTCAAAGCCTCTACTTTTGGTTTTGGGTAAATGCTTCCAACTCCTATCAGTGTTGTTGATGTTTTCAAGATAAGTCATTTAGTCAATATCTGCTACATACTCTTAAGCATTTATTCCATGTCTCTCCTTCCTGAACCAGTTATGTATTCATATCATTTTGTCTCAAATCATGATACATGTTTCGTGTCGTTGATGGGGGATACATCAATGTCCTCCCGTGAAAGGTCGCTTGCAGTTGACATCAACTCATTATCGAGGAAGTTGAGTTAGAAACGCCCTTTGCTACCTTGGTGCTTGCATACATCAATGGAAATTTTCCTTGATATTCGTGACATGTTTACATCATTGGCCTTTGACCGATAGATTATGTATAGTTTTTGAATTCAACTCATTCATTCACACATACATATTTTATTTGAGTACCTTGAGAGACATTAACATCATTGATGGTTTCTCTCATGTCTGTTAATGGCTTACATCATTGATCGATAATGAGATGTTGTCTACCATGTTAGACCTCATCTCATTGATTCTAATGGTTATACTTGTACATTGAATGATCATGTGAACGAGATAGAACACCTCAGATCTAGTTTCATCCATCAAGGCTACGCTTTTAGGATGAATACAAGATTACAAAGTATGATGACTATGATCATGAAGACGATCGTCCAATAATGGGTCCACCCTTTGTCATCAGTGGACCTGTATTTTTTATAATTGTATTTGTAATGTTTTCTTATCTAATGAGCATGGTAATTCCTCCCTCATAAAATATATTATGATGTAAATTTATTGTAACAAATTATGATCTCAGCCATTTTTTCTTGATCCAGACTTGTCTCAAATTAAAGAAAATTTTTCATTAGTCGTTGCCTCTGACTTTGTGCTTTAGGGGGAAATCTGTTATCGGAATTTTTTCCACATCTTGTCAGTAGGCATATTAATTGAATCAATCAACATCCATTAACACATTTTCATCATCCTTTCACAAAGCCTTAAGCATGACTCTCCCTAATCCATGATTTTTTGGGCTTAATTGCCTCATTTTCATGATTTTAAGTCCCAACGCACCCTGCTTCCTTTGGAGGCTATGTTCAAAGCAGGTTTCTCCACTTTTCACCTGCACTAATCATCAACAGGTTCTCCCTCCTTGGGGTGCTTTGATTCTAGAAATTTGGGAAAAATAAAAAAGAATCCAAAAGCTTCCTCTTCCATAAGTTCCAGGAGTTGTTTCAACCATTTACCTTGGATAAGACCTTCGAATCCCATCTCATCCTACTTTAGATATTTCACCCCTTATCCATTGAGTTCATCCACCCATCAAGAGTGAATCTAAAGCCTAGATTGTTAAATGGATAATAATTCCTAAACTACCACCCTCTCCTATATACTTACTACCACCCATAAGCTAGGGGTTGGCTTTTGCAGATTGATTGCCCTCATGCTCTTGCCCTGAATTTAAGGAGAGCCATCATTCCATGCATTTAGGTGACATAAGATGTGTAATTTTTGGCAAGGAAGGACAAGTCAACTTGGGGAGTTTCTCTGCATGATAAACTCCTATATTTGGTTGTAACTCTCTCCATTTCTATTAATGCAATGAATACATTGTTTTCCTATATATGAGGTTGGTGTTAATATGTTTTAATGTTATGTTGATCCATTGAATGAAGTGATTGGAAATACTACATAGATATCATAGATCTTTGGCTTGTTATGTTTGTATCTGTAGGTTCTAATTATAGTGATCGAACCTAGGATTGGAGCGTACAAGCCAAGATGAGAGTGAAGCTTGTGACAGATTCCAGGTAGGCCTCATCTCATTGTTCAATTACTTTAAGGAAAATATTATATTCTTTTTCCTTTTGTTGTTCTAGACCAGACCACTAATTCTAGGGATGATAATTCTGTCCACGGTCGTATATTCTGCATAACATGGTGTCCTAATATCAATGCACAAGTGAAATATTTTTTTTAAGTTTTTAAAATTCCTACAATACTGATATTTTCTTTTGCTTATGAAATGGTATTAGGACACCATAAAAAATTCCTACAATACTGGTTCACCCCCCCCCCTTCTCAGTATTATGCGTGTTTCCAACACCTTCACCAGGATTACATGTTATGAGGGCTCTACCATTTTCCAATCACATATGATTCCATTGACATGTTGTTCACTCCAAGCCTAGAGGACCAACTGGCCCCCACAAGGTCCGGGATTAGGGGCCAAAGTGATTTCCCTGCTGCATACCTGCATCAACTCCCGAAGGACCAACATCTAATGAGGTTGAAGTCCTAAGTTCCAAAATCCACTGAATACACTAACAAGTTCGGAAAACCACCAAAATTGCACCAATTTGACCCTTCACCAATTTAGCTCTAACTCTTTTGACTTTGGTGGTACTAAAATTTGAATAAAAATAACTTATGATACAGGAGGCCATTTGTAGACTTCTATATATCGTTAGAAAACTCTTTTCAATTTCTATCCATCTAAGTACTTTCCAAAATCACTTGAAGTGATACTTTGAACTATAATTGGATCCAAAGTCTCTATGCCTTCACCAGATTTTCCTTTACCATACTTTGAGCTATTCTTCATTATTATTGCAACCAACTCTGCTTTTTCCTTCACCTTCCTGACCTTTCCCATCAATAAAAACACATTTCTAATATTACCCCGTTTTTAAATTTATGGCAACACCATTCAACCAAAATAAAATCACCAATAAACAAGCAAAGTGTTGGTTGTGTGTCATATTCTTTCCACGACTAGATGCACGCGCCTCAGGTTCAACGGGGGGCGTGATCCCTCCATGTTCGTTGCACCGAGCTCAGGAGGGGGCTCACATGGGGGAGGGGAATCCCCCCCTATCAGGTGGTTTGTAGCTAGTGAAACGCCCTGGGAAATTTTTTTTGGACCCTATAATAAGTGGGTAGACCTACCTATGTTTTTATGCATGGGTTTTGCACATGGTTTTGGGCATGATGATTTTATTCCCATGTTATTTTGTAGATCCAGTCTAATGAATTATGGTTATGTTCTAATCCATGATTAATGGATTAGGGTTTATGATTGCTTCGACATGTGTATATATGTACTGTAACATTGAAAGGAACATAATGAAAAATCAATCTGGTAGTCTTGGTTTTGGGATCTTGAGGAAAATATCTGCGTATATTTGTTTTTTGTTATCAACATTGTTTATTTTTTCAGTTTGATTCATTTGCAGGTAATTTTTATACAGGATTAAAACCTACACAAAGATAAGTGTACTTCTCTTATTTTATTCTCATCTTATGAATTTTTCTCTCCCTTAGATGCATTTCTTGGGAATGGTGTAATTCTACCTTTGGTGGATTATTTCTTTGTGGTTTTACTCCATTGAATTACTTCTCCTTATTTTCTTTTATTTTTTCTTTTATTTGAGGTCCTTCTCCCCCTATGCCATAAATGACATCGAAAATAATGGGATCCCACTGTCAAAAATATTCCCCTATCATGCTGATCCAGTGGACCTGGAATCCTTCTTTTTATATGGTGAGTGTTTTGTTGGATTCCTTTATTCCTCTTAAGTAAGATCTAGTGGAGGGAGGAAAGATGAACTACTCTCAATATTTTCCTTAAATACTTAAAATAATTTCTTGGGAGAGGTTTGGTGATAATATCATCTACCTACTCTTTAGTAGGTACATACTCCAGCTTAAAAATCTAATTTGTAATTTTCTCTCTTAATAAATGGTACTTGATTGGAGTATGATTTGTCTTTGAATGAAGAACATGATTCTTGGACATTTTTGATTATATAATACTTGTACATCATGTCAAATCTGCTTCATCCATAAGAGATAAGTGCAACAAGAATATGATGCTTTATATTATGCTTAAGTAGTAAAGAGAGAGATTAAAGATTGGTTCTTGCTCAACCATGAAACTAGACATTCACCAAGAAATAACGCACCACCAATAATGCTCTTTTGATCATCTACATCACCTTTGTAATCTCAAGGGTCATGAGGTAGGTCAAGAGTCTCAAGGGAGGTCAAGAGTCACCTCATTTTCTATAAATACACCCTCATAGATCAAGAAAAATGACTTTTTACCTTGGATTCTCTAGCTTGGCATACAAGATAATATCATTCTTTGGAGGAGGAAGTGGTGACTTAATGTTCCAATCTTGGAGTTAGTGTTACATCATTGTGATTGTGTACTTGGGATTTTCACTTAATATTTGAAGCTCTTAGAGCCATAGCATTTTCATGGATTTTGTATGATTATTCTTTTAATGTTTGCGATATATGTTATGTTCATACATACTAAAGAAAGTGAATTATTTCCTTGTCTTTGGTATATATATTGTTGAATGTGGATTGTTATTTTATTTCATGATCGTTGTTATCTTGTGAGCTATTTTTCCAGTTAATTAATGAGTCTTTCCTTGCTCTTGTGTGTCTCTTTTAGGATAGTACTATTACTTTTCTTCTAGAGGATCACTCTTTCTTTTCCTTTCCGTGAAAGTACCTTGTATACATTGTAATTGTATGCTTCATAGTGTCAACTTGCTTGCTTTTTTCAAATGTTATGTTCATACTCTCTTATGTTGTTTATTGCATTCAAGGAAAGCTTGTAACTTACGATGGTCAGACCTATTTTTCAGATGGAGCTCCTACTCCAAACGACGTGAGGTCTAGCTGGGACTTCATGTTGGGGAGCCCCTTGTGTTAGCATACTTCCAACACCATCAACACTAATATAGCATGGAAGGATCATAGAGTTTTAGATTATCCACATTCACAAATAAGTAAATTTGCATGTATGGGGGGTAGAACAATTTTGTAGGTGTTATCTCCCACCTTTTCTATTATCTCAAAGGGAACACACCATAAAGCCTTGATTTTATTACTAGGACCTTATAGCCTCTTCCTATTTAGCTGTAACCACACACTATATCCCACCTCAGAGGACTTCTCTATTGGGTGTTGGTCATGCATGGCCTTGATTTTTCCTATAACTTATGCAGTGTCTCTTGTACCTGTATATGCGTTTTCCTGATCTTTTCTACAATTTTTTCAGCCCTCAAGGTATCTGCTATAATTTCCTCCCTCACTCCTCCTTGTTTCCTTTATGCAAGCTCCAAAGGTTTAGGCACAAAATATCCAAAAAAAGTTTCAAATGGAAACCTATTAGTATAAGTGTGGACCGATTTGTTATAAGAGTGTTGTATATAGACCAAATTTTCATCCTATTTTTTTAGATGCTTCTAATTGTAACCCCTCAAAAGTTTCTCAAAAGTCTTGTTGAATATTTTTTTTTTCCTTTTTTCTAAGGATGGAATGTTGTATACCTATTCAACTTTATATCCATCTTATCCCATAATGTAGTCCAATATGCACCGATAAATCTCTTGCTTCTTTCCCATTGATGGTATTTTTACAAGGTATCAAAACACACATCTTGTTGAAAATATCAGCTACCACAAACATGTAGTGATGTACCTTCCCATTTGTTGTTAAAAATTCCACAAATTCCATGGAAATCCTTTCCCGTGGATGAGTAGGTACATGTAAGGGATGATATAAACCCTTTTTCCTATTACTAGGCTTGCTGGTACAAAAAAAATGCATCCTCTTATGAACTTAGCTACATGTTCTTGAATCTTGGGCCAATACACATACCTTTGCAAGTTCGTCATTATCTTCCCTATGAAAATTTTCACTACAGCCTCAGAGGTGTGAGCCTCTCTAATTAGCCGCAAAATCTCACATTTAGGAACACATAACTTATCCAACATGTAGAGTAACCCATAATGGAGATGGTAATCAATGATGTTATTTCCATCATACACATGATTATTCTTCTGCAACTGTTGAAACAAATCCTTTGTAAACACGCCCTTCCTAACCCCAAAACCTAACCAAAATTAGAAGGAGGTGGTTACTCTGCTAACCTAGTGCCCAAAGTACAGTTATGGGAATGAGATTCAATTTTTTTTTCTTTTCCTTACTTTTCTATAATTTCAAATAAACATCATTGTGTTCATCTTGTTGAGACAATTCAAACGCTATAAATTTTTCGTTAATCTGACTTACCGATCAAAAGTGATGTCCATTTAAAGAAAGGCTAATCACACCTCGCCATGTCAGCATAACCTCTGTTGGGAGGTATAAATGCTAGATTTACATCCACATTTAAATTTTCAACCTGGGGGTAAGTAAGACTTAGAGAGGTAGCACAATATATGCCAAAATACAGCCTCAGGGATTTTTCCAATCCAAACCCTAGAACTAATGCAAAAATGAAATCATGTGGGAAAAGAAGCAAGAAATTTCAAGAGAACACACTACAAATTAACAGTCTATGTAGGAAAAAGGTGCAATTTTTTTTTAATCGACTACAACTACACTTGCGAATATGAAAGCATGAAATAAATAACTATTTAAAGTCTATACTTAAAATGCTTCTTCAAGATTTGTACTTAAAATGCCGCTTTAAAATCAGTACTTAAAATGTTGCTTCCAAATGATGCAAGTACTGTTGATGGAAGGAAATCATAAGTGTATGAAAATATTCAATGAAAACTGAGCAAGGATATCTTCAAGAGTACTCTTGGACACTTTAATTATGTTAAACTAATCTTGGTATTTAAATAAATGTGATCTCCTTACAATCCCAAGATCAATTCATATAATAATTTAAATTAATTATAATTGCCCAATAATATAAATAGTGAATTAGATGGAAACCTTGTTGATTTTATCCTCGTCTTGAATCCTTGTAGCTCAAAATATAGATTTCATTTATAAAATATCTTGAACAAGGCAAAGTGAGAAAATGAGAAGCATTTCTTAATTGATATTTTATTTTTAATCTAGTTAATTGAGCAAAAGTAAATCCTAAAATAATAGTGACATTAAGTTCATCAAACCTATGTAATTAAATATCGTAAAGGAAATATGTGGAGTGAAATTGCAGTGTTCAATTTAGGTTGATCAGAGATATCTTCAAAAAGTCTTACTGGACATTTTGTGAACTCGAAAGTCTCCTCATGCTAATTCTGGCATTTAAATTACAATGATGAATATTTAAAATTCCAAGATTAGAAATGTTTATGAATTCCCAATTAAATCATAGTTTCAAATTATTACATTACAATTATTATCTCTATTGTGAATATCTGAACTTGATAATCTAGTTCGTTAGATAATAAATTGAATACATCAAAATGAGACACATAAATAAATAAATGCTTGCTAACTAAATACACTCAGAAATAAATCATTGAATTCATAAATCAAACCTTTAGTAATTAAATAGCAAAACATAAAAGAGATCTATATGAAATGACATTGTAGATCAGAACGTAAATCATGCTCACACGATGCCGGAATAAAATGAAACAAAGAAATAAATAAATCCTAAGCCATCTAAGAAGTGTGCTGACTGATGGGCCCGATCAGCCATCTCCTGTAAAATTAAATCAACACACCATCTTCATAAATTAAAAGAGTTGGAAAATATAATTTAAATGCATATTTCTATTGCTACAAAAATTGAATTATGAAAATACTACATCATATAAGATCACACAAATTATACAAATGCTGGGATCCAGTACATAACTTTGCGTTCCTCTACAATCCCCAGCTTACTCCTATCCTCTCCCTTCATACTGCTCTATTCCTCTGCTACTCTACCTTCGCTTTTTTTCTGTGTGCACAACAATATTTTTTATAGCAGCAGTGTTACTCCTAATTTAATGGATCGATGGTTATACAAAATACAAATTTAGGATTCTTTTGGTTAATACAAATCATAGCAATCAGATTTGCTTCCAAATTTGAATTGAGGATTGGCTTCTATTCGATCCTCACACACTGCTAACAGAGGCAATCGAACAACTGAATGAGGTGTTAACCCTTCAACGTTGGCTTTGATGTCTCTATGCACAATGTGTTCCTATGATTCTTCGTGCATATAAGCAAGTCCCACTGTTTCTATTATCAACCACCCTCAATGGTCACTTTCTCTAGGGTCTACCTTCAATCTGCTATGGATTAAGAGAATTTAATAAAGCCATAGTCTAATCAACATCTAGCTCTAGAATGTCAAAGCTTGGTTAAATTGAAATTTCTTAAATAAAATACAACAAGTGCCTTGAACAGTGAATACAATGCTTGTCTTGAAAGGTCTATCAGTTCGTGGAATATGTCGATCCCTGGCTAACATCAAGAAGCGAGTAACATTGAAAAAAATCATCCGGGATCCCAATAAAAAAAAAATATCAAGGCCATAAATCTTTGCATCTCGAGCACTTGCAATAGCTCTTGTATCTCTGTAATTATGGGTGGCTATAAACTTAGCAGCACTTATTGTGTCATCCACATTTTCCAGTGCAACACCCAACTCGCTTAAAGCTTCTTCTCATTGAGCAAGAGCCCGAGGATGACTCACAACATGTCTTAATGATGGACAGGAAGCTGGATTTCACCCACTATATGCATATTGTGACAAACTAGTAAATCATAGTTGCAGTGAATTCTACCTTTGTAATGTTTGGTTTCCTCTTGTGTGGACCATCTAGAATGTTTTCAACCACATTTGGAATTGCTGATGTTTTAATAAGCTCCTTCATAGCTTCAGCAAGTTCTAGCATTGTAAAACTCTCCAATATTAATAGGCCTGGTATTATCCACTTCCATTAGCTAAATTAAACCATCAACCATATTAGAAACATAGAAGAAGCTCGGGTTTGTGTTCCTAGGGCTTGGACTATCATTGGTTCACCTCTAAGGGCCTAAGCAATAAAATTGCTGATAACACAAGCATCATCAATGTTCATTAGTGGCACATAGGTATTAAATATTTGAGCAATACGGATCACTGACCTAAAACTGTGGAAAATTTTTCCAAGCCATTCACATTTAGCCTGTTTCTTTACTTAAAACCACATTTAACATTTTTTTTAGCCTTCACTCCCTTTTGGTGATGAATTTTTCCAAATGGTTTCTACGTTTTATGAAACATGGTATTATAAGTGTGATGAAAGTCTCAGAATGTTGAGATTCCTCACCATTTGATCACAAAATTCATATTTTCACCTACAAAAATCTCATTATGTACTCAACTTTATTCCTGTACTAGACATATTCACCTGCCACCAAGAAAGCATGTTACGAATGAAATTTACGCAAAACACTCATCGAATTACTGATTAAGAAGAATTCATAATTTAATAATTATTGTCTTTAAATGCCTCTAATCATCAACTTAAAAGGACAAAAACACCAGGTACAATCATACAATTATTTGATAAAAACCATAAAAGTTTGGACAAAAAGGCGGCTCAACATCCCCCCATGCTAAAATTCTTGCACTTCCTCATGCAAGCCAAGCCTATAAAGCTATGAAAGAATGCATGGGAAGTGTCAGCAAATATTTTAGCAAGTACAGATGAAGATGCCTGATATTTTAAAAGATTCATTAGTCTACAACACAACTTATTACAATGCCAGCGAAAACCATGTTACAGTTCTAATGAAAGTATCGATTGTAGGAATGATAAAACAAGATGAGACACTGAAGGTAGACATTATGGAGAAAATTGCACATACATATTGTCTTGTCTCAAATGAATTCCCTATTTTTTTTCTTCCCAAAGTCTGATCATAAAATCCAAATTTTGTTGAAAAGGTGCAATTTCAAGAAGACTACCACAATATTCTTGCACCTACTATAACAATCTTGTACCTAGGTCATGCAAATCATATTTAGAGGAAACTAAAATCAATACACATTATTGTCAACAAACATCTTGTGAGTAGTCATCATTGAGTAATTCTTCACTCTAATCAAAATGAGTTATAGTGCCAGAGAAGGGAAATAAAAGTAAAGTAATATGACACTTTCCTGGACCAGTCAACAACCTATTTATTGAAGACTCTAAATGTCGTTGTCATCTAGATTCAAAAATGCATTTCCTCTTAATCTAGTACAAAGAATAACCTTCACTAAGGGTACCACATCATTAAAGATTCTTGATATTTGAAAAGTAGAACTCAAGGCACTATGTTAAAATAATCTTAAAACCGTTGTCCAAGAAAATGATGAGTTTTAGGGAAAGAGAAGGATAACCAATCAAGTCATAGTATGTAATTAACTTTAATACCATAGACAAGGTCATGCTGCCCACAGGTGTCCATAACCTCGACAGGGATGTCTTTTGACCCAGCAAAATGTTTGTGTCCCACTTACTAGATATGGATTTATAGTTAGCTTATTTGAATTTTAGATGAAGGCCACTGTCCTGGCTTGGTAACCACCTGATGGCAGTGCCACTCACAAGAAGTAATATGGATGAACAGTCCAACTCGTGATGAGACCTCCTATCTTACAGCATTTTGGCTGAAATCCATTACTTTGGCTTGATGACCAGCAACAGCAATGTCATGCATGTTAGGTCTCATGATCATGGTTGGTCAGCTCGTCAGTAAACCTCCTATCCTTTCCTAATTTTTTTGTAAGCTCTGATTATGATTAACCTTATAGGCTACTTAATAAGTGGGGAGACAGATCTACTCAAGAGTATGGGATGGCATGAAAATTTTTTAGTGACTAATCATTACTAGCTAGTTCCTCTACCTTAAACACTTATTAAAATATCCTAGATAATGACTGAAATATTCTTTGAGTCAATAATGCTAGTGTTCGCATGACAGCTCATTATGATCTTTACTAGAGTGGTCCACCATAGGGGGCTCTCCAATAGTACCTTCTAAGGGAAACTGCAAATATATATCCTAGACAAAAACTTATTGGAGTGATTAATCATGGTTAATTTTGCAAAATCATGAGGTATTAGAGTGAATTGTACTCAACAAGATTTGTCACGAATGTGTGTGTTAAAAACTAATGTGGATCAAAAGCAATTTCAATGGATATATTTTAAAATTAAAAACCTTAATAACATTATAATAGCTTTATTCATTTATTCTTCTACCCTAACCTACACTAAGAAGCATAAGACTCCTAAGTTTTAAGTATAGGAGTACTTCCAATGCATCCACGTGCAACAGAAGGATAATTATGCTCACGTTAAAATTTGAAAAGTATATGTAAGAAAATACCAAAACATGAGGTACCAAATCCACTAACTGATGTGATGCTACAAATTTCTGAATGATAAACGAGGAGTGGATTTTGACAGTAATTTGGAACTAAGATTTTATGGGATCCATATACTCTTGGTCACTTGATTCATGAGTAACATTTAGTGCATCGTGCAAATCCTCCACATTTCTTTGTTTATCCTCTTAAGTGAAGGTCAGATCAAATAGATGTTTTGCTTCTAATGACTCCTCCTCATCATGCATGATCCACAGCTTCTTCGTCTCCTTAGGAAGATCTTCCGGATCTTCATGAGTCTTCTCTTTTAGAGGAATAGACCTTTCCTTGATTGATGGCAAAATATGATCTTTCTATGAAGTAGAGACTCCAGCTTCTGCTAGAATTTGAGATAAATATTGGAATAAAATCACACTTCCTGACATTTTCTTGCTAGCTGGAAAGAATAAAAGTTTAAATCTTCTTTTACAAGAAACCAAAATTTGGAGTGACCCCAAGAAAAAGTGAATGCGTGGCTCTTCACTCACGTATTACCATCATCTCCACCCTCTAGTTGCCCTGTGAAGGTAAAAGAGAAAAATAAATCAACTTCAATTGTAGTAAAGAAATCAATCCTCACTTTGCAGAAAATAAAATCACACTTTGCAGAAATTGAATAATATAGATGGTGGAAAAGAAAATTACCTAATGAAATAAATTACTCCTAGAAACTCAATTGCAGTAAAAGAAACAAAACCCACTTGCAGTAAATAAAATCACTCATTTGCAGAAAGGAAAACCTGACTTGTGATCTTTCTGGAAATACCGTCCAGTATGCTTCAGCAATCAAGGGGAATCTCATTAATCTAAAAATTTGATTGCGAAAGAAAGGGAAAAAGCATAACAAATCACGAGGCCTTATCCTACAATGCCTCCCCGGAAACGACGCCAAAATGTTGGGAGGTATAAATGCTAGATTTACACCCACATTTAAATTGTCGACCTAGGGGGACGTAAGACTTAGAGACATAGCACAATATATGCCAAAATACGGCCTCAGGGATTTGTCCAATAAAAACCCTAGAACTAATGCAGAAAGGAATCATGTAGGAAAAGAAACAAGACATTTCAAGAGAATACACTACAAATTAATAATCTATGCAGGAAAAGGGTGCAAAACTTCTTAATCAACTACAACTACACTTGCGAATATGAAAGCATGAAATAAATAACTATTTAAAATCTATACTTGTTGGAACAGTGTCTCCTACAAGCTGCGAAACTGGTCTGACTTTGTATATTTTTTATTATATTTAGTCTAGCGTAGGGTTTTTGGGGTGGGTCAAAGCCCTGAAAGCATTGTAATGGGGCAAAGGGTAGACCTAGAGTCTGCAAACCATGGTTTGCAGACCATAGGAAAGATTAGGCTAGATTATTATAAATAGAGATATATTTTGGATTTTAGGGGAAGAAGATGATGAGATCTTGATGTGAATTGTACCTTAGTATATCTTTTTGGGTTTTTGGAGAAAGGAATCTTGCTGGTTGTGTGCGCAGAGATCCCAAGTCCTACTATGTGTGAACCCTGCTACTGTGTGCACAGGTCGGGTTTGGGTATTGTAAGAAGGAACTGAAGGATTAATGAATGAGAAAGGTTGGTCGAGTAACTGATTCTATGTGTACTATTAATGTGAATCTTTGATAGCTGCTGTGTTATGCATATTCTATGTTAAACTGAAAAAGTACTGTGTTAAGTGTTTCTACTACATCTGGGTCTATTCTGTTATGTTTTACGTATTGTTGCACTACTATTTTAGAAGTATATGATTTGTTGAGCACAGTAAGTATAGTTGACCTTGCGCATGTGTATGCCAAGGAGATATATAGATCCGGTTCTGAGATAGGCGATCTGGTCATTATAAAGCCAAACGCAGCTTTGCTTGGCTTACCTATCCTCTCTCAGGGTGTAGAAACCTGGTTCCAGCACCCACCCATAATGCTTCGGTTGAGACTTTGACCTGCGCAAGTAGCTCACTGCTGAAAGGGCCAGTAGTATAGGGGTTTATTGGAAAACCTGAACCTTCGAACGTGGGTCAGGACCCCTCGAGCCAACAAATGGTTCCGTTGTCGGGACCAGGAGCATTTTGAGAGAGGGATCAGGTAATGCCAAGAAAAGTATTAGAAGGATGAGAAGAAAAGCAGAGTGGGTACGAAATAAGAAGATATGGAGGCACACTTGAATTTACCCACCTTCAAAGGTGCGGGAGATGAGGAATTGGACCGATTTTGGTTTGTTGCAGACTCGGTATGGACTACACAAAATGTGGCAACTGATACTCTGAAGAGGGGAGAGTTATCCCTGGCCTTCGAAGGAAGAGCATTGGACTGGTATATGTGATACATATCTCAAAATGAAAGCACGTCTATTGAAGATATTAAGGACACTCTGAAACAAAAATTCTGAAAGCCTAAGTTCTATTCGCAGATCATAGCAGATGTGAAAGATTTAAAGCAAGGAACGACTGAGTCTGTATGGGAAGCTGATCAACGCCTAAAGAAAGCTATCAGAGAAGGATAATTTAAGTATGACGACAGACAACATACAGATTGGTTCATCGCTATGCTGCTACCTCACCTGCGCGTACCTATGGGTCACCTGAATTTCGAATCACAAGACAAATCTTTGGAAGCCGCTATGAAACTAGAAGTTATGCCTAGAGAAGATACTTCCTTAGGAGTACAGAAAATTCAAGAGTAGCTCGGGGCAATGCACATGGAGATTCAGGACCCATGAAAGGAACGAGGGAGGGAAGCTAGCATAGATCTATGGTGCATACAGTGTCGAGTATTAGGACATACGAAGGATCTGTGCCCGCTGCCGACAGACTACCTACAAACTGGAGACCTAGTCCAATACACCCTGGATCAAGTGGAGGACCCAGCCCAGTACGACTAGACCCAAGCAGACCTACATTATGGTGTGAAGATTGCAGTGAAACAGGGCTGCATGATATAAGCCACTACCCCCGTCTAGGCGCATACGTCCTAGAGCAGAAGCAACAATGGTGCCGGTTTTATTGGTCAGTAGGGCATGATGAGCAGAAATCTCGAACCTATGATCTGATGATAGATCAAGGGAACTTGTATAGGGTACAGTTAGACCCCGCGTGACCTAAAACCCCCACAGGAATAAGAGGCTCCCCCTCAGGAAGCAGGGGAGGAGGCAGAGGTGGAAGTGTAGGTTGGGGCTGGGGGCAATTGATTTGTTATAACTGTGGAGACATAGGGCACTTTGCGAGGGATTGTCCAAACCCTACAAGACAATCCTACAAGTACTGTAGAAATTTGGACCATACGCTGGAAGACTTTCCAGTATTAATAGAAAAAATGCGGGAGAAGCAGCTACCACCTATGTAGAATATGCAGAGGGTTAAGGCTGAGCTACGCGATAAGGATCCGAGCATAAATGTTGTTACGCGTAGTGGATTGGCTACTGGAGGAACTGGGGAGAAGGTTGAAACTGAACCTATGATCCACAAGGCAGTTAGAAAACAAGAAGGGCTAGACCTAGACAAAGAAAGATAAATGTTTATAATAGCTCGCATGGACTTTATCGGGATAGAGACACCTACGTCCCTGCTCCCTGTGAACCTTAAGGCAGATGAGGAGGTAAAAAATTTCCTGCAGGCATGTATGAAGTTGTTGCGCAACCCAAAAGCTATGCAGAACCTTGAGGCATTAATATATAGCTACAAACATGCCCTACCATGTCCCCAGATATCAGGGATGTGCACAAACTATACAGATACAAGAAGCGCATTGGGAGGGAGATGCAACTGATGGCACATATCGGTGATTACGAGATGGACTGGGTTATTTTGGATCTAGGATCGAACACAAATGTATTACCTAAACAAACTTGGCAACGAATGGGTGAACCATAGTTGGAATGGTCTACTACCTAGCTACGCATGGCTAATCAACAAAATATTGTACCTTTAGGGAGGCTATCAGGGATTATGGTAGATATCACAGGGGTCAAGGTCTGACCTGACTTTGAAGTCGTTTAGATTGTAGAATATGCGGAGCCCTACCCTACGCTATTAGGATTGGATTTGGCCATCGACATGGGTAGTATCGTTAACTTAAAAAAGAGAAGCATGGTGTTTGAAAATAATGGCACAAGGGTAATAATACCATTAGACCCGACGGAAGGTGAACGCTACACTGAACTAGTACCTAAGGACGAGGATGTGGAACATATCTATAAGTTAATTGTGTGAGACACGGTCAACCCAACAGTGGATGAAGTACTTTGCTGGGAGGAGCATAATGAATGCTTCTCTGATTCCGACGAGGAGATAGAGAATTGGCAGAGTCGGTTGCATGATTTCTTTACGTTGCATTGTCTTCTAGTCACAAAAGACTTCCACTCTGTTTCCTCAGAGGTAAGGGACCTACCTTACTTTTACGGATCAGGTACTGAACTACGCATGTGGGAATTGAAGGAGCCAGGAATAATTGACTACTACGGCCTAGCCCCAAAAGAAGGACAAGTTGGCCCACAAGCCACTTCTAACTCAGGGCCGCACACGGGCACCAAATTGATTCAGCCACAGACAAGTAGCATTAAAATGCACCCTCGAGTGGCTATAGGTACGGAAAAAAAGCCTCTCATCTATCCAGTAGCCCCTACAACAAAAAAATATTTGTGTTTAACCCTTGGCCACGCAGGTTATTATAGGAGGTTCATTCGGAAATATGCTTTGACTATAGCCCCTCTTAAAACCTCACTTACACGGAAGGTAAGGTTCTCTTGAGATAACGAATGTTAGGAAACTTTGTCTTTGGTCATAAGTTACCTAGGAAGCAAGCCTGTGTTGGGGGAGGATGCGCAGAAGATGCAGATGATCGACCCTAGCGTAGCAGATAGGCCAAGCACACAAGGGATATGAAAACTAGCCATTGAAACGATGACAATTGGTAAAAAGCAAAAGTTACCGTTAAAAGGAGAGGCCTCGGGGAATTTAGTAAAGTGAATTTTGGGGATTTTTCACCGTTCCATAGGGGGTACATCTTAGATAAATTTTCCCTTACCGTTGCACGATTGTCGGTATTATAGAAGGAGCCAGATAGTTCAGCCAGAGGTTCTGTCTCACTTGCATAGCTTGCACTCATCATTATTCTCTCGGAATAACTTGAGCAATCATATTTCCTGTATCTGCACTATCCCTCTCATGGGCCATGGCTGGTCAACCTGTTCTATCTGATAGTAGCCACCCAGGGTTGGGATTCATTTTTCATGCAAGGATGACGACCACTAACCTTGCCGAACCTTCGGCCCCGACAGGTCCTGACGTTGAGGAAATAATGAAAGTTAAGTTTGAACTAGAAGAAGTTCCCTCTATGCTGGTCACAAGGAAAGGAAAAGAGAAAGCACAAGGCTTAGGAAAATCCCTGAAAGCTACAATATGGGCTACCGGGAATCCTAGGACTTCTTTGAGGCACGCCAGGTCCCCGCCGGCATCACCTCTGGATCAAGATGCGCAGGAAGGTGCTTTATTTGCCAATCCGATCAATTGGTTACCTCCCTTCGTTCACCCACGTAGACCATCCACATGAATTCCAAAGAACTTGGATGGCTTGGTCACCTATCTGCAAACCTCCCTAACCCCAGGAGAAGTCCCTGTCCTTAGTGATCCTTGTGGAAGACTTCATGAGGTCAAGTTTGATGATCACGACTTGGAAGACTCTAAAACCCTCCCTGAGTTGGCCCCCGCATCGTAATTCAATACGATCCATGCAAATGATGGAGTCATAGTGGTTCCTCAGTGCTGGGTATGTGGCTTGGTCAGGTCTGTACCCTTGAATCTGCTCCGGATGCCACATTTTGGCCATTACAATGTCACAGATCAGTTGGCTTGGAAGTTTCTCACCTTAATTCACGATGGCCGCTTATGGATTCGGGATAGAGTCCCTATTGATGCTACATTTATCCACAAGATTATGGGCCTTCCTATGCAAGGATCACACCCTCTGGAGCAAGTGGGAAAAAAATACGAAGCATATACCACTAACTTTGTATGGAAAACTACAAGGTGAGTCAAAATACGCGAGGATTTGTGATCCAGAATATTAGTGATCCTGCTACACAGATGGGTACTAGGCTCTTAGCCTACAAGCTAATGGGGAAGTTCCAGGCTGCGACCATCCTCGCCTATGTTATTCAGTTAGCCGGCCAGTGTGAAAACAGAGTCTCCTTCAATTGGACTCAATATTTATGCGATGAATTTCTGGCTAATGTACGCGAATCTCAAGAGTAGGGGTCGCCCTTCTGCTATTCATGGTTATTACTCCTTATAGCGCTGGTCGCCTAGGACACCCCTTAGGAGTCGGTCCTCCCCGAGCTCCCCCGAGGGATGTGTGAAGGAGCTCGGTATGCTCATTTATGGGACTGTAAGATGCACAGCGTGTCGAGGATAACAAATTTTTTTGGGTCCTCTTCCAGAGCAGCATGGCAGCAGCCATAAATTCCTGACCCCGGCTGTCCCGGATGGTATATGACAAATACAAAAGTGTTGCAGCATTCCAAGTTACCATGCCCCATATTCAGATCCGCAGCCTCCAAAATAAAACATGGATGACACTTTCGTATATGGTAGCCGATGAAGAAATTGACCTGATGATCACGTTGTGGCCCCCTTCCTAGAAAATAGGCTTCACAACCACCTGTGGGGAGCCCACGGAGCCCAGCCAGAAGGGATCATACGTAACCATGAAAAAGGATACACAGCCGCCACAGACCACCACCAAAGACACCACGGCTGAGACTCCGATAGGTTATGACAAGGATACCATCCCCCCCCCACGGTACAGAGCAATCAGGTGTTCCTACACCAGGGCCCCAAAAGAAACAGCATGCCCACCGCAAGCGCTATGATGTGACGGTCACACTAACTAACGGTGACGTCGAGCAAATCATAGATGCAATTATGATGGCTACAGAAGATAAGTGGGCAGCCATAGAAGAACAACAGAAGGTTGCGCTTGATACCATATAGGCTGAGCTCTACGTCGTTCATTTAAAAACTGATACGACGCACACCAGCGTCAGTCAAGCATGGACTCTTTCGGTAACTAGCAGTACAACGCTAGCCACGGAAGAAAGCCATCTATGTTCTGTACCTAGCACTGCCTTGATAGGAACTCAGATCCAAGCAGGAACAGGGATCCAAATGGACTAGGCTAAGCTTCCCCACGAAACCTTACAAGGCCTCCACAACGTTGTATTCCAGGAGATTCACCATCGCAACCAGAAAATACACCAACAGCTTGGTAAGACCGAGCAGAACATCACGTAGCAGGCCACAAAATTTCTCCTCATTGTTTCATAGTAGGCAGAGCTCGAAACAATGATCCACCAGCTCTGCACAGAGGTTACAGACAAGATCTCGGCCATATCCACGCCTCAAGCTAAAGTGGAAAAATTGGTTGTAGCACTAAAAGCATATAGGATGGAAATTCACATCGTCAAGACGTGGCTGGCGCAGAAAATCACCGACTTACAGGCCAAATTGTAGCCCGAAACGCCTCTGAAAGTATGAGCCCAGCGAATTGCACTAGTATCTGAAGCAACGAACGTTATTTCAGGGTAGATTGCTCAAGGTGCCCAGTTTCTAGAGTCAACCATGCAACTCTGGTCTATGGTCCAGCATAATCCAATCCTCCGTGAATCAATCAAGACTTATGGTAGAAGGAAGAAGCTTTCACGCAGGTAGCAGGTACGCTACCCACCTTGGTGCCTGCACAATGCTTGGCATGTTTGAAGACCAGCAATGATATCCAGGATGAGATTTAGGAACTCTAGCGCAAAAATAACATCATTGCGGAATGCCTGAAGCCTTGGGCCACCACAACCCTCCAAATTTCGCAGGATGTAGATGGCACAATCAAGAAACTGACTCAGACACTAGAGAGTGTCGCCGCGACAACTGAAGGAACGACCTCCCAGAAACTTGTAAACATTGCACAGAGTGCTACTGCCCAGAGTCAAGAAGTGTTACCTCTGCTGATCACAACCATCAATTCCCTATGTGTGCAGGTAGAGACCGCACAACCACAGTGACTCAGGACGAGTCACATGATTTTGTTGGGGGACTGTTGGAACAAGGTCTCCTACAAGCTGCGAAACTGGTCCGATTTTGTATATTTTTTATTATATTTAGTCTAACACAGGGGTTTTGGGGTGGGTCAAAGCCCCTAAAGCATTATAACGGGGCAAAGGGTAGACCTAGAGTCCGCAAACCACGGTTTGCGAACCATAGGAAATATTAGGCTAGAATTTTATAAATAGAGAGACATTTTGAATTGTAAGGGAAGAAGATGATGAGATCTTGATGAAAATTTTAGCTCAGTCGATCTGTTTGGGTTTTTGGGGAAAGGACTCCTGCTGGCTATGTGTGTGGAGATCCCAAGTCCTTCTGTGTGCGAACCCTGCTGCTGTGTGCGCAGGTCGGGTTTGGGTATTGTAATAAGGAACGGAAGGATTAATGAATGAGAAAGGTTGGTTGAGTAACTGATTCTATGTGTACTGTTAATGCGAATATTTGATAGCTACTGTGTTATGCATATTCTGTGTTAAGCTGTAAAATTACTGTGTTAAGTGTTTCTACTGCATCTGGGTCTTTTTTGTTATGTTTTACGTAATGTTGCACTACTGTTTTAGAAGTATATGATTTGTTGAGCACAGTAAGTATAGTTGACCTTGCGCATGTGGATGCGAAGGAGATCTATAGATCCAATTCTGAGTTAGGCGATCTGGTCATTATAAAGCCAAACACAAATCTTCTTAGCTTACCTATCCTCTCTCAGGGTGTGGTAACCTGGTTCCAGCACCCACCCATACTGCTTCGGGTGAGACTTTGACCTGCGCAAGAAAGTCACTACCAAAAGGGCCAATAGTATAGGGGTTTGTTAGCAAACCTTAACCTCCGAACCTGGGTCAGGACCCCTCGAGCCAACAATACTTAAAATGCTTCTTCAATATTTGTACTAAAAATGCCACTTTAAAATAGGTACTTAAAATGTTGCTTCCAAATTAAGCAGGTACTGTTTGATGGAAGGAAATCATAAGTGTATGAAAATATTCAATGCAAACTTAGAGAGGATATCTTCAAGAGTACTCTTGGACACTTTAATTATGTTAAAATAATCTTGGTATTTAAATAAACATGATCTCCTTACAATCCCAAGATCAATTCATATAAGAATTTAAATTATTTATAAATGCCCAACAATATAAATAGTGAATTAGATGGAAACCTTGTTTATTTTATCCTCATCTTGAATCCTTGTAGCTCAAAATATAGATTTCGTTTATAAAATATCTTGAACAGGGAAAAATGATAAAATGAGAAGAATTTGTTGATTGATATTCTATTTTTAATCTAATTAATTGAGCAAAAGTAAATCCTAAAATAACAGTGACATTAAGTTCATCAAACCTACTTAATTAAATATCGTAAAGGAAATATGTGGAATGAAATTGTAGTGTTCAATTTAAGTTGATCGGAGATATCCTAAAAAAATTTTACTGGACATTTTGTGAACTCGAAAATCTCCTCATGCTAATTCTAGCATTTAGATTACAATGATCAATATTGAAAATTCCAATATTAGAAATGTTTATGAATTCCCAATTAAATCATAGTTTCCAATGATTACATTACAATTATTATCTCTGTTGTGAATCTATGCACTTAATAATCTAGTTCGTTAGATAAATGAATACAGCAAAATGAGACACAAAAATAAAGAAATGCTTGTTAACTAAATACACTCAACAATAAATCAAACCTGCAGTAATTAAATAGCAAAACATAAAAAAGAGATTCATAATTGGCACTTACACAAAGTGATGAGGAAGCATTCTCCTTGAAAGGAGGTAGCTTTCCCCTCCAAAATCCCTCAAAAAGTGGATCTAGTTCCCAACACTAGAAATTTGCACTAAATGGCAGGGAACACATTCCTATATTTTCTCAATTAGTGGAGCTCCAGAAAATTTCAATAATTTCATGATATTTTGTTCAATTATTATCCAATCTTGGTCCATCCTATATAAGGGAGAAAGTCCCTAGATTATCTCATCCTCCAAGTATTCATAATTTTCCTAATGTTCTCACAATATTCTGCAAAAATAAAATAATATTAGGCACAAATATGCAATTATTTATAAACCTTCCTAATGAACCTATTAAAGTTCAAAATATGTCATCTAATGCAAAAAGAGAGGTTTAATTTTCTAAAGAATGGTTAGATGGGCCTTAATTTATGTCTAATTTGGAGTCCCATCAAACTATATGTAGCCACTTTTTCTTTCATGTTCTCAAAATAATCATGTATTCTGAAAAAATAAAATAAAATAAAATAAAAAATAAAAATAAATAAATAAATAAATCCAAGAAACCATGCTTTTGCATATTCGATTTTTTTCATCTCTTCATCAAAGGTAGGTGGTTTTTCCTTCTTAAATTCTTCATGCATATAGTCCTTTTATCTCTTACTTTGATGATGGTAATCATAATAATGGTGATGATATATCCTGGTAGCAGAGCTAGAAAGTCTACCAGAGTGATGCTCATGAGTGTTGGTTTTTATTTCTGGTGTGTTCAACGATGCATCTCCTCTCACAATTTCCTCACTTTCACCTCTGTATCTACAACTCTGTGAGGATTTTCAGTATGACTGAATTCACCTCAAATTTCCTTTATTGAACCTTGAACAACCTTTCATTATCTTCTTTTTATCTTTGTATCTTATCCTTTAGGCTTCTCAAGGTATCCATCCAATCAGGAGAGATTACCCCCCCTCCCCCCCTTTGGTCGACTTATATTTCTTCTTCATTCATACTTACTAGTTTATGCCCATGTTGTGACTGATCAGAGTTGTATTCTACCATTATCGTACTAATTTATTTTCTTTCCCTATATTTTGTTTCTTGTGATGTGATTTCATTCACATGTGATTGTTAGACACATGATAATATAATTAAGTAACAATAAATCATGTCATGATATTTCTTTTTGCAAAGTTGTTATAATAAGGCCAACTATAAAACATATCCATGTTAGCACCAATGTACATGTACATAGTGCTAGAAACATATTTTTTTCAAAAAAAATTGTTAGTTCCTCAATAACAGTAAGGACATATAAATCATGCATGCATTCAATCATTCACACAATTAGTTTAACATATTTCCTTTACTCATGGCAGAGGTCATTCGATCTAAGTGTTGAACTAGGATGCTATGATACCACTTGTAAACACACCCTTCCTAACCACAAAACCTAATAAGAGTTATAATATGGTGTTTACTCCATTGACCCAACTCCTAAAGAACATTTATGGGAACAAGACTAAAAAATTTCAACTTTTCTAAATTTCCTATAATTTCAAATAAATGTCATCATTACATTTGTCTCCTCAAGAATATTCCAAAAATATAATTTTTTCCTCAATATGACTTACATATCAAAAGTTATGGCCCTTTAAATATAGTAAATCACACTTCCCCATGTTATAATAACCTCCACGTGGAAGCCTCACAGAGACCCATGTGGTCGTGATGAGGCGCATGGACCCATGTGGCACTTGATGCATAGCCACCATGGACAGGTCCATGTGGTAGAAATAAGTCCCAAAGAGGTCGAGACGACCCTCATGTCATGATGCATTTTTAAATTTTAACAATTGGGCCTCAACCTCGACCTCTAACCTAGGACAAGGTTAGCCCGACTTCCCTTGGCATTGCAACACCTTGGGTCAAGGTCATTCTGACCCTCGACCCTACCCGACCCCCAACCCACACTAAAATCCAACCCATAGGTTACAAAGGGCCAGGTCAGACTATGGTAGGTCAGGGTAGCACCCACCAACTGTCAAGCCTTTTTGGTCGACCTCCCGACCTCTGACCTGGCCAACCTGTTAACCAAAATTGCATTTTTTTTTGCAATTTCCAGTACTTTAACAGTGTTGAAACTTTCCTAAATTTTACAACTTCTATAGAACTAATTCCAACATTAAATGGCTAACATATTCATAACGAATTTAAGGATAAACTTAAGAAACACTTATTCATTGGAATGATATAAATTTAACAACGTTTTCAAGGTGCATTTCTTCCAAAATAGAGATAGTTGTAACAACTCATTAACTGATCTTAAAAAATATTTTATTGGCTTAATAGCCCTAACAGATGAGAAAATAAGTGAGCAAGGCTCACCTTCCCATACATGTCAAATAAAGAATGAGACCACAAGGGGTGGAAACATGTTGAAAATTCAACATGAAATATGTGTCTAATTTAATTTCCCCTTTATTAAATTGGACAATAAAATGTAATCTTATCTCATAATCACTTGTAATAGTTAACTGAGTGTGCTAACTCAGTTAGCTCATGAATTTCGAGTTGAGGGTGGTTGGTGAGGCATGCAGAGTGATTCTATTAGTTTTTGAGTCCAAGTTGTAGTTAGTGCATTAGTTTAAAGCATGAGAAATCAGTTAACTCAATTAATTGAGTTAAAATCAGTTTAACTAGTTGTAACTGATTGTTTCACTAGTGAGAGGTCAAGTGAAATAAATCATATTTAATTCACATGCAATGGTCTATCAAGTAACTGATGATTTACTATTAATAGTTGCATGCATGTTAGTTCTAATAAAGACCCACTTGAGACAAAGGTTAAAGGTATGTTAACTATCAGTTGTATTATTCACAAACTACTTTCATGCAGTAATACACCCATAGGATTTCCCATGAGAATTGCACATTTTAGAAAGGCTGAAATTCCTAAAGAATAGGTATTGCATTCCACATGAATTGCGCAAGAAAGGCAGGTTGAGCAGAGGTTGAAAATTGGCTAATTGTTGGTCAATTTTTGTCTGGATCAGTGTGAGATAGTTGTGAGAGTGCAAGAGACTCTTATGAGAAGAGTGCATTGTAATTGTTTCATGATTCCTTAGCGAATATACAATAGAAGATAGAGGGGATTTGAGCAGCAAGCTTTCCCTAGGAAAAAATATATGTTGTGGATTGATTTGATTCTTTATTTTACTTGTTGTGATTGGGGACCATGTTTATTTTTCACAATTAATTTGTAGAAGGATTTAGTATCTTTCTTTAGCATATTTCATGATCGAATTGAATCCATTGGTATACATATTGTTTGTATAATTTATACAAAACAAAACATCCTTCCCTTCAATCAAGAATGAACCAATTACCCCGGATGCGGTGATCATGTCACGTGGAAGGTAGGAGGGGTACCACATGCCCACCATGAGGTTGAGCATGTGGTGGAGGCATGACATCGGCGACGTGGCTGCAGGCATGCCTAGGGAGGACAGGTTAAGCAAGGGAAGGACAATGATTTTAATCAACATTAGGCAGAATGTAAAAATCCAGGAGAAGATGTTGGGGATGCAGGATCCTGAGGGGGTAAGGTGTCACCTTTGTCCCAGTCCGTGCGTGAGCGTAGGAATTATTGCAAGAAGGTGGAGGGAAGGAAACTCAAAAGATTGGGGAAACTGGGAAGGGTTTATATAGTCTTGAAGGGGCAGGGGAAGCATTGTTGAAGTCTGGTGCATTGGGGTGTGTTTTAGTGTGTTTGGTGCACTTATGTACGAAATCACACCAACTTAAGGGGTGTGGTTTACCCACTTAAGTTATTGGTAACAGGCAGAAAAAGAAATGGAGTCAAGAAAGTTAGTGGAACAAGCTAGAATCATAAACATACTAGATAGAGAAATAGCATGCATATATAAACTAAAACAAATAAACAAAATCTCTGAATAGAGTCAAACAACTACAATAATCTGAACGATGGCTCTTCGACCCCTCTTATTGAGTGCTGGTAGGAAATGAGGATGAAACTTTAACCCTCTTGCCAAAGGGCCCCTAGAACATGGGTTCTAAGTCCCGATGCAAGGATGTTTTTACTCCCAAGCTTGCCTCGGTGCAAATTCTCCCTCTCTCTACTATGGTGGACTGAAATTGTTGGATGGCCAAAAATTGAGTCCCCTCTATCTTCAGCTCTAGATCACACACTGCTGGTATTGCTTGGGCAATTCCAAACAGCATAACAATGTGCTCACAAGTTCTTCATCTCATGGTGGTCTTATATAGGAGAATTTAAATCCTCCTTCCCTCTCTTGGTACATTGTGGATGGTGACCCAAGAGAGGGGGATGATTCCTTTGTGTTCTAAAAATATTCCATTGTGTGCTCAGTTGATGTTTAAGGAGGCTTTGGAGGTTGTCCTTAGGCGACTTCAAGTAAGGAATCACTTTCCTAGAGTGTGCTTTTTTGTGGTCCCGGTAAGTGACTGTCGCCACTCCCAGGATTGCACGCATTTCGGGTCATAAGGCACTCTTCACGAAGGATAATGCATGCAAAAGAATTTATGAATTGCTCAAATTTGATTTTTCCTCAGACCTTTAATATTTTTAAATACTTTCCACATTCTCTAATGTCTTGCAGCCCTGTAAAACCTTCTACTTGACATTAAATAATGTTTTCTTCTGCTTGTATGATTTTCCAGTGTTAACATTTTCCCCCTAATGTGTGAGGTCTAGGAATAACTGTATAGCCGAAATACATTATAGTTTCTTTTCTGTATATTGTTCGTAGAGAGAGAGACCTGCATGAAGCTTGGAATTGGAAACACCTTGCACCGGTTCCAAGAATGACCATGTCCTTATATGGGATCCCTGCAAACAAATATAATACAATATATATATATACAAATTTTCTATGAGGTGGGCATGTCCCATGCTCGTGATGCCATGGCTAGTTAAACAAATCTATTTGACGGATATATGTTATGTCTGTGTCACTGATATGGTAGTGATCTGGTGGTTGCTGAAGACGACTGCTAATGCCCTCCGGGGTGTTTTTTCTTTGACAATAGGTGGAATGTCGTATCCATATGCGTAAACTTGGTATGGAATATAGCTGTGCATTGTACGCATAGGCTCTGGTTGGGACCTTCCCATGTAAGCATTGTTGAAAGAGACGCTTATGAAGGCACGAGTCTTCGACGAATTTGATCAAAGTGCAATGGTTGTAAGGTACGATACCATCTTGACATGAAAGCTTTTGTTGTAGTTGAATTTTAGGAGGATCGATGACATCAGTGGGAAATTATGTCTCCCATGGTGCCACCCGAGGATGCCCCTTTTATGGAGAGGGGTGATCCAAGGTATGCTTCCTTTTTGGAAAATAGGTGTCGAAGTTGACAAAAAGGAAGCCTCAACCAGACGAGGGGTCACTAAAATGAGGGGTCATGGGCTTGGATGTGATGGGTTTAACATAGGCATGTTGGCGAGGGGTGACTGAAAACTAATGATGGGGATTCAGTGACCCAAGTTCGGAGTATACTAAGCAGCTTGGCGATAGTCATAGTTATTTCTGGTGGGGAAATCCCTGGAGTCGGTAAGACTGCCAGGGTGGGTATAAAATGGCTATGAATGTCATGGTGGCTTGTGTGTGGGGGTGTAATACTCTAACCAAGGGTGTTCAGGGACTGCTACCATGGGAGAAAAAGATGAATGACAGGGTGGGGGATGTAGTCCATCGTTTGCAGTCTTTGTACACTTAACAAAAGAATAAAATAATGGGGTTTGGTTTGTACAAAACACAGAGACGGGTACCCCAAAACATGAAAGTGTTCGCTCACTGATGTTGTGAGGAAATTTTTTTGCTGAGGGTAGGGGCCCTATTGGTTGGTGTCATGTGTGGGGTTGATGAAGAGGATGAAAAATTATCACATATGGGATTATGCTAGTGGAGGAATGGTGGGCCAAATGCGAGGCGCAGTAGCGCACTTTTGATCTACTTGTACAACCTTGTCATCCAGGAAGCAGGTCTTAGTTTGTATGGTAAAACTTGACCTTATGCATGGTGGATGGACGGGCATGAGATGCTTCCTGGACTAAAGTGGTATGGCCATGGCATCACTTTTTCTGTGATATATGGTCTACTTTGGGTGACGAGCACCATGGAGGGGAGGCTTTATCGACCAATGAGGATTTTTATGATGTGCAGGGTGAAGTGATGATAAACACGGTCAGATATGAGGACCCTATAGTTGATTTCTGATGGACAAATGATGTCAGAATATGTAGAGTTTACTGGGACTCTATCATGCTGCGGGTAGAATGATACATGCTCTACAACTTTCAGAAGATGGAGTTGTGAATGGTTTGCGAGCTTTTCCTGCAAAAACAACTACCTCAAGTGAAAGCATCTTCTTTATGAAATATTATTGAAAGTCACGAGCTTTAAAAAATAAGATGAGAGAGGGCATACTTGTCGGTGCTGGAAATTTATTTTTTCAAGAGTGCGAATGTGTGGCATCGCCTCTATTCGTTATGGAGTGTTGACCACGTTGCAACTTACAGTTGGGAGAATGGACCTTCTGATCTCTCGTTATGGTCCTCCAATTTTTTTGAAAAGGGCGATATATAGGTGAATATAGTCCTAATTCAATTCATTTGTACTTGTTGAGTTCTTGAGAGGTTAGAGGCTTTTGCGTAGTAGTTCTTGCCATTGTGGTTAGCCTCAGCACCAGCGATTAGCGATATCATGCCCAGGTAACCTCCATGACGTCCTGCACTTTATTTTTTTTCAGTTTGATGGTGTTGGGGTCCGTAGAGACTTGGTTTGAATGGATTCTGAGTGTTTTTTCCCCTAGATTGCACAAGCGACCAGGGAAAAGCTCGCCCTCTATGTGCATTTTCCAGCTATAAGTGCGCTTAAATCACTCTATTCCCCTTATTTGGTGCGCCTTAAGCGTTCTTGTGGAAAATACAGGTGCGCAAAAGGCCGAGGTAAGAATATTTTTTGGTTTTTCCTATTTTTGATATTTTTTCCTGTTTTTTGTTGCTAATGGGTACTTGATTGGATGACAGGTTATTATGGAGGGAGCGGGATTGGCCTGAGCTTCAGACTGCATTAGCTGCTGATGCTGGGGCACACCATCAACTGGCGCAATGGGGGCTCCTGAAGTTCACGGAGAATGAGATACTTCGGTTGCAGAACCGATTGCTACGTTACTTGATCTGGCATTTGTGCAGGAGGAAAAACATGTTCATGTTGCGTGGGATGAACCTGGTCATTCATCCTGAGATGGATGTATATTTTGTGACCGAGTTACTACCTCATGGTGAGGTGCTGAGGTATCCACTCCCTTTTGGGAGAGTGGATCTGGAGAGGTTTCAGAGACGTCACTGTGGTGGGGCACCTCTTACAGAGGGGTGCATCAGCATTGCATCAGTGATATATTTGGCAGAGCGATGTGCTCTGGCAGTGATTGTGCAACTTACAGGGTCGTCAGCTCCGCATCGGGCATCAGGCCACAGGTTGGAGTATTGCGTCAGTTGAGGTCCGGGCACTTCTATGATTTTTCCCATTTTTTCTATGACTGGATGGTGATGCAACTCAACAAGGTCCACAGTGGATCAAAGTTGTTTGTGTACGCTAGAATTTTGTGTAGCATTATGTACAAGAGGGTAGTGCTGCTGAGACCAGTGGTGGCGGTGCCTCCAAGGGGGCCACGGGAGCCTTGTATGAGGAGGTGGGCTTTGGTGATTCCACGAGGCGGTGGGGGCATGGTGGGGCGTTACTAGAATGCCACGATAGAGGCCTAGTTCAAAGTAAACTCGTAGATTTTCTTGTCATTCCCATATGCAGGGATGGACTTCTGGGATGATCCAAATATGGGTCTCCCTCCTGGTTATGCTTAGGGGCCAACAAGTATGTTTTTTATGTTTTCTACATTTATTTGAGTATACATTTGCTTATGTGTTTTGCTGGTGACACTAACATAGTTTTGGTTACTCTTGCAGATGTTGGCGAGGTGGGTGGCCACGTGGATCGGTTGGTTAGCCACGGTCCTCTATGGAGGCATAGGGGAGATCTTGGAGGGCATGATGCTAGAGAACCTAGTGGTGGACCCGGTGGTGGTGCTGGCCCTTCAAGAGAGGGCAGCAGCTTGGCCACTACAAAAGTTGCGTCCGAGCGAGCTCGTGCCGATGCAGCAGTGACACACGCAGATACGACGGAGGTTCGTATTGTGGAACTGACTGCTCGGGAGTCATTTCTAGAGGATGCCTAGGATCGATTGGACCGCTTGACCTAAGGGATGCCTGCTCGAGGTTTTATGGATGATCTCGAGGAGGTCTGGTTGGAGACTGTGATGGCTTGGGAGAGGGACTATCGGCCTAATTTACGTAGGGTAGCAGTTTCGGTTGTGAAAACAACTCCAGTGGCAATATCGGAAGCAGTTTTGGGTCCAGGTACCCCCCCTGAGGGGGAACCGCCCTAGAGTATACTTGTACATGGGGAAAGCACCCACTATGAGGATGCTTCCCCTATTTTTTTATGACTTTTTTGTGTATCTTTAGGCTGGCCGATGGGTCAAAGACACTATTTTTGTAGTTAGACATATACATCTTGATATATATATATATATATGAAAGATATTTTTCGTGACTCTACATGTTGTGTCACTTGTTTTGGTTTATGGATGATGTTATGCTGATGGGTATCTATATTTTTGGTTTTTTATGTGTGATGGTTTATTCAAGATGCATTCCAGTTTAGGATATTGTTGGCTATGCAATCAAATTTTTGGGTTTTACTCCTTGGTACATGTGTGAATGTAATATAGTCAAATTGTCTGCTTAATATTTTTGCACGCAAATATTTTCTAAATAGATGTGTATCTCTTGTCTCAAATGTTTGGTTTAACTGCAATACTACTAACTAGGAATCGATGTAGACATGCATATGGCATATGTCCTAATGGAGGGAATCGCACATAAGTCCGATGACGGCGTCATATTCTACCTGATTTTTTGTTGTTGAACCAGTGCACACACCATTTGAGGAGAGTGGTGATCAGTCAGCGCGGTAGATGACCCAGGCAGCTACAGCTAAACTTTGAGACCATCTTGATGCTCCATTAGAAAATCTGAAATAAGGTTCAGGTTGATGATCCATGGCGGAACTTTGAGTGTGTTTAATAAGTCTTTTGGTCAAAAAATTTAGTGGTTGGGTTTGTTTATGTTCAATCTAGGGGAGGGCCATCTTGGCCCTTATGGGTAGAATTTCTTGAGGTAAAGGCCGTTGACAAGGTTGCTGAGGCATGTCCTGTCCAGTTCCGTCAAGATGTATGCCCCCTGTCGGAGGCAATGTTTGATTATGTAGGGTCCTTTCCATAAGGTTTTGAACTTTCTTGGTCCTAGGGCTTCTTTTGAAACATCATAGTGGAGGACTATTTCTCCCTCGGTGAATGAGCGAGGGTTGATGTGGCAGTCGAATGATGCTTTACCCATTTCTTATGGGTCACGTTGTGTTGTAGTGACTGTCATCGGCTTTTGTCGACAAGTTCTAGTTATACTAGGCATTGTTCGAGAGGTTGGGTATCATCAAGGAGTTTGATGGCAGTTTGCGAATTTGGGATCTTGCGGAAATAAATGAAAAAGTGCAAGGTACCTTGATCTTTTGCAATATGAATAAGGTGGAAATCCTGGGATGTGGGGTCGGATCCAATCCAATTTCCGTTATGCGATGATACGAATCATATATGGTGAATTGTGTCGTCGACATTCGGTAGGGGATGAATCTCTGTGATGGGGTTTTGCATGAGTGCAAGGTTAGGTTTCCTACTAGGATGGTCAATTTCTTATGGGTGGAAATTGTGCCTGCTGCAGAGGTACCTGAATGTTTCCATTAGCGGGCATACCTCTAGTGTGTTATTTTGGCCAATGCAGATAGTGTATAGTATCATTGTGCCAACGGAGTAGATTGTATGGGAATCAACGCTACTCGATGTCCTAGATGTGGATGCTTGGAAGGGATCTGTTGTAGAAGAGGTGGTCTTCTACTTCCACTTCCATGTCTTTGGCTTAGGTGCATCTAAATATTTAGGGGAGTGTAGACTCAATGTTGCTCTTGCCACTCTTAGCTTGGGGAGGTGCACACATTTAATCGTATGGTGAAAGTGTGAACAAATCTAGCAATAGGTATGCATCATCTTCTCTTGGTTAGAGAGAAGTTTCTGAGGGAGAGAAGAGACTATGTAAAAATTGTTTGCAAGGGGCTTCAGTTCTCTGCACTGATTAACTTGGTTGTCATTCGGGTTGCATAGTCCGCATGTTATCCTAGGCTTGGCCTGGGTCATGCTGGGTTGGTGTGTTGTCCTAGTTCGCCTGTCATGCCCATGCAGGGGTGGGGTCATGGACCCGAAGATGGTGTACATTTTATACCAATTACAGAGGTCTTCCACTCTCTTCTCTATGGTATGAATCATATCAATGGTAGGATGAATTTGCGATACATAAGTACAGTTCCACTCATAATGATTTCCTTGACATATTAGGTAGAATAGCCTATATATGGGAATCCCATCGTGCTCAGCTTGTGGCCTGGAGGGGAACCAATGTCATAACGCTGCTAAATCAGGGCAAGTGGCGACCGTATGATTAGGCATCTTGCACAACATGCATGTTGATCTTCTCTGTAGAGAGCAGTTGCGGGTAACTAGGGGTTCCCTAATTGGTTTCTTTTCAACTGACAAGAATAGGATGTATTTGCTCTTCACATCTTCTTGGGTTGTTGAGCTGTATGTGGATGCCACATCCATGTCATCTTCTTGGGAGAGGCGGACTATGGCTGAGAAAAAACTAGCGAGGGCTATCCGAAATCGAGGGATATAGTGACAATTCTCCAAAAGGTGATTGTTGGCGCACAAAGGACACATCAATTGTGTTGCCCTCAATCCAACGTAGTAAACCCATTTTATAGGATACCATCTATGGATGAGTTCCAGGGTTGTGCATTCTTCGAGGAAATGACCACGTTCATCGCACAGTATGCAACGAATAACAGGAGGGGGCATGATTGGGGGTTGTTAGGGTGCCCTTCGTTCTTCCTATATGTACATGATGGTACGATTTTCATCTCTGGATGCCTGGGTGGAGGGATCCTCTTGATAGGATCGCTAAATGGCATGTAAGGCATCCCTATGTTGCGGGATCCCTGGGAAATGATGGGTATAGTGCCTGTAGTTGGTACAAAGAGCGCATGTGTGATTGGTACGCAATACTTTTCCTTTACCTTTGGTGGTAGGTTCCTTTTTACGGGAACGTGGCGTCACAATGTTTGTCTCAGACCCAAGGAGTGGTTCTAATTCATCTAGCTCTAGGCAGATATGGGTAGGGTGACCTATTACGTCGCATATGGCGCAAACTAGTGATTCCCGTTGTATGGCAGGGGTCACCATCTTCTTTCCTCTTTTCTCAGTTTTCTTAGTTGTGATCACTGGTTTTTCAATGGAAATTTCCTTTGCAGGGGTGGTTTCGATTGTTTCTTGGATGGGTGGGGCCTCCTCGGGACTAAGGGGATTCAACCCTATGGAAGTGACGTGGGTGGCTTTTGTTCCTGTACGTGGAATGAGGTACCAAACTGGTATTTCCAATGATATGTTTGGTAATATTAGTGTTGCCAAAACCTGTTGGGAGACGAAACCATCTGGGCGGTAGAGGAAAGGGGTTTGGCAAGTGTCATAGGCTAGAGAGGCTGTTGTGGCTGATGATTCAGTGCCATTACTTCTTGTGTCCATGTCCTGACTAGCTTCAGTGCCTGATGTGGACATCATACACACCAGAGCCCCTGTGATATCGAGTGATGACTTAGGGGTAATGGGAGGATCTCCTAGGAATGACCCTATATCGGACGACGGTTTGAACTGGCATGGGCCATATTATTGGTACCATGAAAGCGCATCTCAGGATGTACCTACATAGGGTAGAATTACATCAGTGTTTTTTAGGGGTCACTTCTCTCTATGAATCAATTGGTCTACAGTAATGATGCGCTCCTCGTGGGAAAAAATCATAATGCGGAAGACGGAGGAAGCTATGGCTGACATGGCTTACATATAACTCCACCCAAGGATTATATTGTAGTCCAAGTGAGTGTCCAAGACTTCAATGTCTATGTGGACCGTCTTTCTGGCTAAGCAGACTAGGACATTTTGGTAGAGGCCGACAGGGGTTGAAGGATGACCGTCGTATTCTCTAAGCGTGATGACTGAGGGTTTTAGTTCAGGAGATCCTAACTTCTGCAAAAAAAAATTTGACATGATGCACGTGGATGCACCCTCGTCTATGACACATCGGTGAATTTTGATATTCTGGACCGACAATGGTATTTGGAAGGCGACCATGGAAGGAAACCTGGGGGTGGCTTTGTCTAAGTCAAAAGCCATTAGGCGTGTATTGACAAGGTCGATAATGCCTAACGCGGAAAGTAGGGATTTTCGTTGTTTTGGGAATGACTGCAATACTTCCAAAGCTGACATAGCAACAAGAGATTGTGCTAATTCATCCACGATACTATATTTATGGGCCGCTTTGGAGTATTTTCTGCTCGCCTATTGGGTCCCTTCGCCTTTTTTGGCAATGGTTCGATAGGCATATTTGAAATGGTCAAAGGTGTAGTCGGTGCACTGGTAGTTTCCCCTGACACATTAGTGTCTGGTGGGGTGTCGTAATTGTGATTCCGAGTTTGGAAAAACATCTCTTTTCCAGTCATGTAGATTTCATGGCTGCTTTTCCCAGAATCATCTATATTTTGCTGCTAAGTGCTTACCATCCCTTGATGAGGGAAAGGTTCCTGCATCACAAATGGTTGCTGGGAAGATCCTCCTTGTCCTCGGTTACTCTGTAGCTTATTCAGCTCAGGTAGATCGGGACAGTGGTGAGTATAATGGCCGTTATCACCACATATTGAACAAGAATTATTTTTTAGGAGAGGTGGCATTTTTGTATATCGTTGGGCATTTCTTGGCTCTTGGCTCTGATTCTGATTGGAGTTTCCTCCATCTTGGGATCGTGGAGGGAATTACTGATTGTTTCCCCCATGTCCAGGGTTCCCTTTTGGATTTTTTTTTCCTTTTTTCTTCACCACGTTAGGAGGGTAGTTCTCCTCATTATATTGGTGAGGTTGGTTTTGGGAAGGCTGCACAAAGTTCACCTGTGCATTGGTATGCATAGGTGGGTCTTGTGCTGGGGAATGAGCATAACGTGGTCCATGGTTTGCACCTGGTTGTTGGAGGGGAGCTCTTCCATCAATGTTTCTCTTTGCGTATTGGATCCCCCGAGCCGGAGGATAAGTTCCTCACTGGAGATACACTGGCGCCCTATTGGTCAATTTTTTCTTAGGCATATGATGAATTTGAAAACTGGGTTGAGGTATATTCTAAGTAGAACTGTATTTGTAACTAGGGTTTTGACTGTTGCTACCTAGGTAACCTTGGGTCAATGAACAAATTTGTAATATCCCCAAAAGGGAACAAGCAGAGATACAAAATAATACTGCTTCAGAAATAACGCAGTTTAGAAAAATGAAAGAAGGAGGCCAATATGGAGGCTCAATATTTACATTTACAATAGAAAATCAGAGTTATATTGTAGCACATGAGTTATAGAACATAAAATAGAAGACTTTACATGAATAAATCCTCAAAAGTGAGGTGCTGCAACCATAGATTAAGACTGAACAAGCTTGACAATGTTATTTTATTGGCTAAAAGCAGCTATGAATTACACGTCAAATCTAGAGCAGATCTGTGTACAAAAAGTTAGATCTATATCAGATCTGTACACTAGAAATTCTCCTTTACAAATGCCCCTTGTGGTTTTCAGCAAAAATTGTGGTACATGGAGTAGATCTGAGATCTTATGTAGCAGATCTACAGAATGATTTAGAAATTCTGAAGCAAATACAAGAGTATTTAGATCAGATCTGAATATGACATGGATTAGATCAGAAATCCATGGATCACCACAGTGAATGGAAAATTCCCAACACTAGATATCTCTCCTCGAAAAGTCTACCAAAACACCCTGCAACTTCTCACTTGCAAATAACACAGTACTGGGAGATAGACTGTGATGTAGGCTCTAGAACATGGTTTGGCCACAAGCCAGGATCAGAAAATGTGCTCCAATCATCCAATACTCTCTTGTCAAGGGGATATAATACTTTCCCATTGAAAAGAGGCACTAGAATCGCCTAGATCTGAGTAGATCTAGCTTCCACTTGCTGCAGCTTACAAAGACAACCAAACCCTCAATAGTATCTACGTTGTAGTTGTAAGAAGAAGCTTGTATTTCAACTTGATAGTGGACAAGAAATGCAAGACTGTTCCAAGAGGCCTCTCAAGGAAAGAGATGGGATTCCTAAACAAGAAATCCTTGTGCTAAACAACACTATTCTTTGTTAAACAACAAGGAGAATAAGAAATTTCTAAACAAAAAAAAAATCTTCAGAAAATGATAATCATCAACAACCTTCTCATGTTGTCCTCCCCTTCCTTATATAAGTTTGTTAGCTTGAAAAATCCTAAACCATCTCAATGAAATAGCTCTTTTCACATGAACATCCTCCAACTAAAACTACGTTGTGCCTTAATGAAGATCACTCCTTCTAGACAACGTTGTTGATTTGGTCATGGATAACCCAGTCAAATGTTTCAACCCATTTCACACATAAAGGTGTTTATTTGGAATAGCCCAGATTTAGATTTGTTCACTTGTGGCATTGATTTATTTGTTGTTTTTAGGAGTTTTTATAATCCTCCTTTACACATTTATTCATGAAATAGAAAAGTAAAACAAAATTGAATATTCCAATTAGCTTGGGCTAATTGGGAATATTATAGTCCTCCCCTGCAAAATGTTGCTTGTCATCAAGAAACTGATAAGGTGAGTGCTGCAACACATCTCCTCCTCCATTGGTGACACCAACATGAGTTAATATTCCTCCATGAGCTAAGTGTTCACCAAAGCATCCATCCATGACTTGCTCCACCAAATTTCTCATGAGATGCAAACAGTTCATCCCATAAGGAGACAATAAATCACATGAAACAAACATGGTTTGCCCAATCCCCTCCCTGAAATATGAGACATAAATTACATGGAGAGTGGCCATCCCATAGGGCACATGCATGCCTTCCCTCCTTCCTCCACACATCCCCAAAAAAAGTAAAATTACATCATCAATATAGGGGATCAAAAAAATGTACATACAGACAGAAATTTGTGCACATGTAGGTGGGTCATAGTCCCACATGTGGAACCAGCGCAGAGCATCTCCTACCTGCATCAAATTAAGATGTGGTAATTGGTTTTACCACCACTTACTTGCTTCCCATACCATCTCACCATTGCTGAAAGTGTGAGATATATTTGGTTCCTTAGGGAAGCATCCATCATGTTGTAAAATCTCCCTTTTCCTTCTAAGGGAGTGACCAAATTCAGAAATGTTTGTGGCCCAATATTGGCCATGAGGCTTACAATATATAATTCTCCTCCTTGGATTCATGTCCTGCAAAAACATGGTAGAAGAATGCATGAAATCAGAATATAAAACATGTGTAACAAGAGCATGCTCTTCACCAACAATCCTCCTCATATCAATGGAGTGGTCCATAGATCTATTCTCTTCCTCAAAGAGAGAAAGAGAGGGCTGATTTAACACTTCCTTACAGTCATGTTGTTGCTCCAACTCCACAAGGTTCATGCATCTTTGACAATGCTGATATAGTTCTTTTTCAAAGCCCTCTGAATAGTAGCTCCTCGAGATGATGTTGTTGACCTTCATAGAGTATGTGTGGCTGAAATAGAACTCTTCATAAGCCCTTTGTAGTAACTTCTCATTGAGCTTGGAGTCTCTAGACAAGAAGATCCTACCATGATTATAGATGACTCCATCTAAGATTGAATATATTTCATCATGTAGCAAGCCATCAAGTACCATGCAAGTGTGAAGATCCTTGGAATATTCCACCAGCAGTTGGGAATTCCAATATGGATCTAATTTGCCCAACAGTGAGAGCACTGATAATGTGCCATCTAAAATGTTTGCCATGTTTCTACTCTTCTCTTTGAAATCCCCATGTCAAAGGTGTATGTTGGAATTTCATGCCTCCCATTTGTCTCCTCCTTGACATCTCCCATGCCAAAGGTATAAGGTGGAAGGTTGTCATTCCTTCCTTGCTACCTCTCTTGCATAGGCACATGCTCAACATAAAATGGAAGTTCTTGAAATTTAGTATCCCATGGAAGGCTACCATCTATCCAAAACCTCCTTGGGTTTTCCAAAGTATGCATGTGTGACCACCATCTCTCATGTATGGAAAAGGGTTCTCTAAATAATTTTGTCTCCTGATTCAAGGATTGCCTTCCTTGCTCCATGATGGTGTCTTTCTTTCTCCTCGCAACACCTTTTCTCAACGCAGTATCAGATGAGAGAATGGATAATGATGATAAGGGAAAAATACTTTTTCTTTCCTTGAGCCTTCCCCATACTCTCAGCGTTGTGGTATGGTCTTCTAGTGCTCCCTTCCTCCTTGGATCTATGAAAGGATCATCAATGCATGAAACATCTTTCATCAAATATGAATCAGGTGGTATACCACAAGATAATGATGTATCATGGCTCATTCCCATGTGAACAACATATGGTAAAATCTTATGACTACTTCCACTGCACAAATACATCTCTGATTTATGTGTGGAAGTATCACGATAATGGGGTATCACTCTTATGGATGCCAGAGTGCTTCCGATTGGAGAAATTTCCCCATCTTCTTCTCCGTGTAATAGAGGATCACTTCCCATCATATCAGTGTTGTGATCCTTCATCTTCTCTCCTTCACCCACCTTCTGCAAGACCTCACAGTCTAAAATTCTCCTTTTAGATGTAGTTAACTCATAAACACCCATCATCTCTTTGGTGTCAAGAGTCTTGATCATAAAGGGCTGATCTGCCATAGTGTGTATTCCCAAAACTGGATGCAATGTTGGGACACATTCCTTCCAAGACACATGCTACTCATTCTCTTCTTGTGTAAGATCCTTGGGGCCTTCTTGCAAAGATACAAGAGCCCTCTTAGTGGAAGCAATGGCTTCATCTCCATCTCCCAATAAAAATAAATCTCCTCCTACTGTCAAAGAGATAGAGGAACCTTTCAACTCTTCTTCTTTCTTCTTCTCATCAATGGAGCATGCCTCATAAATAAGAGATCCTTTCTCTTAATATCTCCTTGAAAAAGGAACACTCATGTATTCTTCTTGAGAAGAATGTTCTTGCTGAAGTGGGGCCTTTGCCCTTGGAAAATCATGTAGCAGATCTTTAACCCCTTCAACAATGTCTTGTAATGGAGTTATCTTCATGGATCCTTCCATATCATGTAAAGGTTTTGAATTCTTGGGCTTAGTTTGTTTACCCAAAGAAATTTCAAATGGCAGAGAATCAAATATTTTCACTAACCTCCTAGTGAAATTTTCATAAGTAGAGATGTTTACATTTTTCAATGAAGAAGATTCAAATAACCACCAGGCATAAGCCATAACTTGGAGGTGCAACACTACTAATCTTATGGCTTCTTCTTCAAAAACTTGATGCAACTAGAAATATGTGTCTAGCTTCTTTACCCAAGACTTGGCTGAGCTCTCAGATGATCCATCAAATGTAGGTAGAAAAGTCCTACCAAAAGTGTGTTGCATGCACCCTCTTCCTCTATTGTATATTCTGGATCTTCTTTCTTCTTTAAGCTGACAAAAATCTGGGAAGCTTAGATGCTCTTTGAATCTTTTAGACTGAGATTCCTATTCTTGCATATAGTCACCAAGAGTCTCCTATTTTGGTGTCCCTCCTTATACTTCTTCTCTTGCGAGGAATGTAGGCATACTACAACATTGTAGATTTGGTTGTGTGGTTGAATGCTCACACACATAAGATGAAGAACTGGGTCTTTCTTCATGTGCAAATATCTGCAAAGGATCTGCAAGTCTTTCATTCCTCATTCCCCTGATTTCATTTTTGAGCTCATACATAGTTTGGAACCGAGTTTTTGAGAACTCTTTCCCTTTCATTCTTCCAGAGAAAGGGGTTTGACCCTTGTCTTCTTTGTATTCAGTGTAATCAAACTTCTTATTATGTATTTTCTTTTCTTGAAAATACATATTGGATTCTTAGAATGCACACGTTGTGTCAAGATGATTACTCTGATACCACTATAATATCCCCAAAAGGGAACAAGCAGAGATACAAAACAATACTGCTTCAGAAATAACACAGTTCAGAAAAATGAAAGCAGGAGGCTAATATGGAAGCTCAATATTTACATTTACAACAACAAATCAGAATTATATTGTATCCCATGAGTAATAGAACAGAAAATAGAAGACTTTACATGAAGAAATCCTCAAAAATGAGGTGTTGCAACCATAGATTAACACTAAACAAGCTTGACAATGTTATTTTATTGGCTGAAAGCAGCTATGAATTACACTTAAGATCTAGAGTAGATCTGTGTACAAAAATTTAGATCTATATTAGATATGTACACTAGAAATACTCCTTTACAAATGCCCCTTGGGGTTTTCAGAAATAAAGTGTGGTACATAGAGTATATCTAAGATCTTATGTAGCAGATCTGCAGAATGACTCAAAAATTTTGAGGAAAATGTAGGAGTATTCAGATCAGATCTGAATATGGCATGGATTAGATCTGAAATCCATGGATCACCACAGTGAAGGGCAGATTCCCAACACTAGAGATCATTCCTCCAAAATTCTTCCAAAACACCCTGAAACTTACCACTTGCAAATAATGCAGTACTGGGAGATAGATTGCACTGTAGGCTCTAGAACATGGTTTGGCCACAAGCCAGGATCTGAAAATGTGCTCCAATCATCCAATACTATCTTGTCAAGGGGATAGAAGACTTTACCATTGAAAAGAGGCACTAGAATGGCATAGATATAAGTAGATAGAGCCTCCACTTGCTGCAGATTGCAAAGAAAACCAAACCCTCAACAGGATCTGCATTGTAGTTGGAAGAAGAAGCTTGGCCTTCAGCCTGATAGTGGACAAGAAATGCAAGACTCTTACAAGAGGCCTCTTAAGGAAAGAGATGGGACTCCTAAACAGGAAATCATTGTGTTAAACATCACTATTCTTTGCTAAAAAACATGTTGAGATTGCAACAAGATGATGAGCTTAGTGGAAAGAAGTCACCTTCACTAAGTGGGCCCGCAGGCTATTTTTGGCACAAAGTTTATTTTTAGACTATGTCTATTTTTAGACATATGGATCATGTTCTATGAATTGCAGGATGCTATTTGTGGATGGTTGGTCAAGTTGGAAAAAATATATGGAATTCTATTTTTAGACATATTGGGCGGAATCTATTTTTAGATTGCGAGTCTAAAAATAGATATGTCGAGTATTATTAGCTCTTAATAATATTTGGACTATAAATATTATCTTATTCTCTTGGAGCACTTCAGTTAAGGGCACAGATGTGGCACAGGAGCTGACAAAAGGAATTAAGCTATTCCTAAGGGTTAAGTGGAGCTATTTCATGGATACTTCAGTTAGAACTCATGTGAGAGAGTTTGGTGGAGTTGATTGAGGAGTTAATGGAGTTGTGTTCAGTTTAACTAATCTAAACATAGTTGAACTAGTTGTATTTAGTCTAAATGATTAATACACTAGTGAAGAGTGGTGTGAATTAATTATTAATTAATTCACTAATTATAAACTCATTAATCAACTAAAGAATACATCAGTTAACTTCAGTGCATGGACAGTTTCAGTGGAGACCAGTGCAGAGATAGGTGAAAGAGCAGGTTAACTATCAGTTGTGACTAAACTGTTGCATATTTGCAACAACCAGTGATTGGAGGAGCCCATGAGGATTGCGCAGTACAATCCAGGTGGTTCAAGTTATTTAATGAGCCATCCTACAACATTGATTACGCAATAGAGGCTGGCTATCAGGTGGCAGATATTGGAGCATGTGTTTTGCTAGATCTAGCTTGATTAGTGTGTACCAATTGAAGGTTATGCTAAGAGCTTGTGAGGAGCTTTGTACAATGATTGTTACTTGATCTCTATGACATATAATATACAGATAGTTGGGGTTTTCAGCTTTAAGTTTTCCCATGAAATACTGTGTTCATATGTGTGATTGTTTATGGTTTTAATGTGCGCATGCAATTGATTTTATTTCCGCATGTAATGATCAATGGTAGAAGAGATTCTGTATTGTGCATGAAGATAAAATAGTGTGCGATCAGGAGAATCTCGGTGAATAATATATCAGTTATTCAAATTTTCTACATGGTATCAGAGCAATATTGATCATTGGAGCAATTGAAAAACATTGAAGCGGTTGATTTTTGTGCTGGTAGAATTCGAATTTGCAATAGTGTTTTCTTGGTGTCGAAGTTGAGATGTCTTTCAACGGATTGCGATTGGAGTATGCCCTTGAGGGAAGCTCGAATTATATTACATGGAAGGACAGGATGGAGGCGGTGCTGGATGACAATGGGTTGAAGAAGTTCATAGATACAGAAATTCCAAAACCTACTTTTAGTGATGCTGCCGTACTTGACGCATGGAAAAAGAAGACAGCAAAGTGTCGAAGAATTCTGTTGGAAGGTGTGAAGGATCAAATAGTGTCCAGCCTTCATGGTAAGGCTTCTCCATTCTTGATGTGGAAAGCTTTGACAAATTTATTCCAAAGCAAGAGCGACCAGAGGAAGTTGGTGCTCAAAGATAAACTCAGAAACATAAAAATGGAGAAAGGCGACAGTATGCCCAAGTACCTCACGAAGTTCATCCAATGTAGGGATGAGCTAGGAAGTGTGGGGGTGACTTTTGATGACGAGGACTTGGACTTCTGAAGAGTTGGCATTCCTATCAGGACTCTATCAATGGTCGGGAGAAATTGCCAGGATGGGAGCGACTTTGGTCGGATCTTGTGCAAGAGGAGATAAGGCGAAGTACCAGGGACGGATCTTCATCAAATAACTCTGATGAATAAAATTGCGCTTTGGCTTCCAAAGCAAAGAAGGGGAAGAGCAAGAAGCATGCTTCTCAATCCGGTGCGAAAGGCAAGAAGCAGGACATGTCTAAGGTGAAGTGCTTTCACTGTCACCAACACGGACATTACGCCACTAGTTGTCCACAGAAGAAGACAAATAAGCAGGCTGCTGGATCTGCAACTGGAGAGGCCTTAGCCTCGTAGTTTGAGCTAGATTTTTCACTGATCGCATGCTTGGTCTCAAGTGTGATGGGTTCAGTGTGGTTTCTTGACAGTGTTGCATCTTTTCACATGACAGGAGATCGAGATTTGTTTACTAATATGGATGAGAAAGATCTTGGAGTGCACATCGAGATGGGCGATTATGGTAGATATAGTGCAACCGGTATTGGTACCATTTCCTTTGAGAGAGAGTCTGGTAAACCCTTCGTATTTAAGGAAGTGATGCACGTTATAGGATTGAAGAAGAAATTTATCTCTGTGGCGATGTTAGAAGACAAGGGATATGATGTTGTCTTTAGCGAGGGAAAGGCTTTCCTGCGCAGTATGGCAACTGGTGAGACCCAGAGGATAGGGGTTCGAGTTAAGAACCTTTATCAATTACAGGTAGATGGTTGTGCAACAATGGCAGGCAAGGTAGAAGGAGTGGTGAGCCGGGATGATGGTGAGTTGTGGCACTGGAGATTGGGCCACCTTCACCATGGAGCTTCGAAGATACTGCAACATATTTCTACTGGGCTTCCTAAGGGTACTCTTGCGTAGTCAGATCAGTGCAAGGGGTGTACCCTGGGAAAATTTGTGAAAGCCACCTTTCACGAGAAGGATAGTCGTGCCACGATGATCCTTGAGAGAATTCACACAGACGTGTGTGGACATTTCTCAGCAGCTTCAACAGCAAAGCACAGGTACTATGTGATATTTGTTGATGATTTTTCTCGGAAGTGCTGGATCTTCTTCATGCAGAAGGAGAGTGATACATACTCAAAGTTCTGTGAGTTCAAGGCATTGGTTGAGAAATAATCGGGGAAGCAGGTGAAGGCTCTTAGGAGCGACAATGGTGGTGAATTCATCTCTGGCGAATTCAAGGACTTTTGCAGCGCAGAAGGAATTCGAGGAGAGCTCATAGCACCTCATAACCCACAGCAGAATGGGGTTGCTGATTAGAAGAACATAATGATCATGGGTGCTGCACGAGCGATGTTGCATGATCAGGGCTTTCCCATACACTTGTGGGCTGAGGCATGCAATACTGCAGTATATGTGCAGAACTGTTGTCCTCACAGGATACTTGGCATGAGTACACCCGAGGAGGCATTCTCTGGTAAGAGGCCCGATATTTCCCATTTGAGGATTTTTGGTTCACCTGTTTACATTGATGGGACGACGAATGCCAGGAAGAAGCTGGAGCCGACTGCAGAGGTTGGGATATTTGTGGGGTACACTGATACACCCCACAACTATCGTGTGTATTTTCTAGACAGTCACAAGACTATTGTGCGATGAGATATCAAATTTCATGAGGAGAAAGCCATGAAGTGTTCGCTTGAGAAGGAGCCACACTTGCATGCAAATGAGGAGCTATTAGTTCCTAAGGATGAGCCTCAGGATGTGGATCAGCCACAAGAGGAGGTTCATGGAGTGGAAGAGACCACTCATGCAGCACCAACCATCAGAGGGCAGAATCACATTACAGAAGCTGAGCGACTAGCTGAAGATGTAGAGAAGGTTGTAGGAGCACCTACATCACAGCGCAGACAGAGACAGTCACCTGATCGATATACTGGATACATGGCTCTTATGAGAAAGTGTATCATGATAGAGCCATCCTCTTTCGAGGAAGCTGTGGTGGGTTCGAGATGGATCTACAAAGTGAAGCAGGCAGTTGAAGGGAGTGTGGAGAAGTACAAGGCAAGATTTGTTGCCCGAGGATTTTCACATATTGAGGGGATCAATTATGAGGAGACCTTTGCACCTGTCGCAAGGTATTCTTCCATACGGACGGTTCTTGCTCTCTCAGCATAGATGGGGTGGCACATTCACCAAATGGATGTGAAGACTGTGTTCCTCAATGGAGTCATTAAGGAGGAGGTGTACATAGAGCAACCCGAAGGTTTCGAGATCTTCAGCAGCGAGTTTCATGTGTGCAGGCTCAAGAGAGTTATGTATGGGTTGAAACAAGCACCTCGTGCTTGGTACACACGGATAGATAGTTATTTCACCAGACTTGGATTCTCCAAGAGTGAGGCAGATCCGAACCTATACCAGATAGTGGTGGACGGTAAGTTGATGATCATTGTACTTTATGTAGATGATTTGATTTTGATAGGTGATGAACTGTTGATACACTCATGCAAGGATGATCTTGCAAAAGAGTTTGAGATGAAGGACTTGGGCATCCTTCATTATTTCCTGGGATTGGAAATTTGGCAGCGCAGTGATGGACTGTTTGTTTCTCAAGGAAAGTATGCCCGGGAGATACTGGAGAAGTTCAACATGCATGGTCAAGTAAGCCCTCGTTGGATACTCTTTCTTCCTGGTGGATGGAGGAAGGAGGATGCTACTTCGGCGGAGGTAGTGGATGCCACTGTTTATCGACAGTTGGTGGGGTCGCTTATGTATCTGGTCAATACATGACCCGACATATGTTATGCTGTGAACCAGCTTTCACAATCTATGGTTAAGCCTACCAAGCTCTACTGGAAGGCAGGAAAGCATGTATTGATATATCTCAGAGGCACATCGGGATATGGATTATGGTACAGACAGTCAGATGAGGTGAGGCTATATGGCTTCACAGATGCAGATTTGGCAAGGAGCCCAACGGACAGAAAGAGCACATCTGGAGGGATTTTCAGTATCCGGTCGACAGCTGTTTCTTGGTACAGCAGGAAGCAGAGATCTGTGGCACTCAATTCAGCAGAGACCGAGTATATGGTAGCGACTTTGGTTGCATGCAAAGCTATATGGATGAGGAAGATCCTGGTCGGGTTGTTCGGTTCACACTTAGATCCTACTATGATTTATTGTGATAATCATAGTTGTATCAAACTCTCGGTTAATCCAGTATTTCATGATAGATCTAAACACATTGACATCTGGTATCATCATATCAGAGATTGTGTGCAACGGAAGATCATGTTACTTTCATACATTCCCACATAGTATCAGGATGCTGATATCTTGACGAAGGTGCTCACCAGGAGAAAATTTGAATACCACTAAGGGCAGGATAGGGGTGGCAGATAATCCTTATCTTGTTGAGAGGGAGTGTTGAGATTGCAACAAGATGATGATCTTAGTGGAAAGAAGTCACCTTCACTAAGTGGGCCCGCAGGCTATTTTTGGCGCAAAGTCTATTTTTAGAATATGTCTATTTTTAGACATATGGATCATGTTCTATGAGTTGCAGGATGCTATTTGTGGATGGTTGGTCAAGTTGGAAAAAATAGATGGACTTCTATTTTTAGACATACTGAGCAGAATCTATTTTTAGATTGCGAGTCTAAAAATAGATATGTCGAATATTATTAGCTCTTAATAATATTTGGACTATAAATATTATCTTATTCTCTTGGAGCACTTCAGTTAAGTGCACATATGTAGCACATGAGATGACAGAAGAAATTATGCTATTCCTAAGGGTTAAGTGGAGCTATTGCATGGATACTTCAGTTAGAACTCATGTGAGAGAGTTTGGTGGAGTTGATTGAGGAGTTAATGGAGTTGTGTTCAGTTTAACTAATCTAAACATAGTTGAACTAGTTGTATTTAGTCGAACTGATTAATACACAAGTGAAGAGTGGTGTGAATTAATTATTAATTAATTCACTAATTATAAACTCATTAATAAACTAAAGAATACATCAATTAACTTCAGTGCATGGACAGTTTCAGTGGAGACCAGTGCAGAGATAGGTGAAAGAGCAGGTTATATCGTTGCATATTTGAACAACCAATGATTGGAGGATCCCATGAGGATTGCGCAGTACAAGCCAGGTGTTTCAAGTTATTTAATGAGCCATCCTACAACATTTATTACACAATAGAGGCTGGCTATCAAGTGGCAGATATTGGAGCATGTGTTCTGCTAGATCTAGCTTGATTAGTGTGTAGCAATTAAAGGTTGTGCTGAGAGCTTGTGAGGAGGTTTGTACAATGATTGTTACATGATATCTATGACATATAATATACAGATAGTTGGGGTTTTCAGCTTTAAGCTTTCCCATGAAATATTGTGTTCATATGTGTGATTGTTTATGGTTTTAATGTGCGCATGAAATTGATTTTATTTCTGCATGTAATGATAAATGGTAGAAGAGATTCTTTATTGTGCATGAAGATAAAATAGTGTGTGATCAGGAGAATCTCGGTGAATAATATATCAATTATTCAAATTTTCTACATGGTATCAGAGCGATATTGATCATTGGAGCAATTGCAAAACATTGAAGCGGTTGAGTTTTGTGCTGGTGGAATTCGAATTTGCAGCAGTGTTTTCTTGGTGTCGAAGTTGAGATGTCTTTCAACGGATTGCGATTGGAGTATGCCCTTGAGGGAAAATCGAATTATATTGCATGGAAGGACAGGATGGAGGCGGTGCTGGATGACAATGGGTTGAAGGAGTTCATAGATGCAGAAATTCCAAAACCTGCTTCTAGCGATGCTGCCGCACTTGACGCATGGCAAAAGAAGACAAAAAAGTGTCGAAGAATTCTGTTGGAAGGTGTAAAGGATCACATAGTGTCCAGCCTTCATGGTAAGGCTTCTCCATTCTTGATGTGGAAAGCATTGATAGACTTATTCCAAAGCAAGAGCGACCAGAGGAAGTTGGCGCTCAAGGATAAACTCAGGAACATAAAAATGGAGAAAGGCAACAATATGCCCAAGTACCTCACGAAGTTCATCCAATGCAGGGATGAGCTGGGAAGTGTGGGGGTGACTATAGATGACGAGGAATTGGTGAGCTTGGCTCTCCTTGGGCTTCCGAAGAGTTGGCATTCCTATCAGGACTCTGTCAATGGTCGGAAGAAATTCCTAGGATGGGAGCAACTTTGGTCGGATCTTGTGCAAGAGGAGATAAGGCGAAGTACCAGGGACAGATCTTCATCAAAGAACTCAGATGAAGAAAATTGCGCTTTGGCTGCCAAAGAAAAGAAGGGGAAGAGCAAGAAGCATGCTTCTCAATCTGGTGCGAAAGGCAAGAAGCAGGACATGTCCAAGGTGAAGTGCTTTCACTGTCACCAACACAGACATTACGCCACTAGTTGTCCACAGAAGAAGAAAAATAAGAAGGCTGCTGGATCTGCAGCTGGAGAGGCCTTAGCCTCGCTGTTTGAGCTGGATTTTTCGCTGATCGCATGCTTGGTCTCAAGTGTGATGGGTTCAGTGTGGTTTCTTGACAGTGGTGCATCTTTTCACATGACAGGAGATCAAGATTTGTTTACTGATCTGGATGAGAAATATCTTGGAGTGCACATCGAGATGGGTGATGATGGTAGATACAGTGCGACCGGTATCGGTACCATTTCCTTTGAGAGGGAGTCTGGTAAACCCTTCGTATTGAAGGAATTGATGCATGTTCTAGGATTGAAGAAGAATTTTATCTCTGTGGCGATGTTAGAAGACAAGGGATATGATGTTGTCTTTAGCGAGGGAAAGGCTTTCCTGCGCAGTAAGGCAACTGGTGAGACCCGGAGGATAGGGGTTCGAGTTAAGAACCTTTATCAATTGCAGGTAGATGGCTGTGTAGCAATGGCAGGCAAGGCAGAAGGAGTGGTGAGCCGGGATGATGGCGAGTTGTGGCACCGGAGATTGGGCCACCTTCACCATGGAGCTTTGAAGATACTGCAATAGATTTCTACTGGGCTTCCTAAGGGTACTCTTGCGCAGTCAGATCAGTGCAAGGGATGTACCTTGGGAAAATTTGTGAAAGCCACCTTTCACGAGAAGGATAGTCGCGCCACGACGATCCTTGAGAGAATTCACACAGACGTGTGTGGACCTTTCTCAATAGCTTCGACAGCAAAGCACAGGTATTATGTGATATTTGTTGATGATTTTTCTCGTAAGTGTTGGATCTTCTTCATGCAGAAGAAGAGCGAGACATACTCAAAGTTCTGTGAGTTCAAGGCATTGGTTGAGAAAGAATCGGGGAAGCAGGTGAAGGCTCTAAGGAGCGACAATGGTGGTGAATTCATCTCTGGCGAATTCAAGGACTTTTGCAGTGCAGAAGGAATTCGAAGAGAGCTCATAGCACCTCATAACCCACAACAAAATGGGGTTGCTGGGTGGAAGAACAAAACGATCGTGGGTGCTGCATGGGCGATGTTGCATGATCAGGGCTTTCCCATACACTTGTGGGCTGAGGCGTGCAATACTGCAGTATATGTGCAAAACTGTTGTCCTCACAGGATACTTGGCATGAGTACACTTGAGGAGGAATTTTATGGTAAGAGGCCTGATATTTCCCATTTGAGGATTTTTGGTTCACCTGTTTACATTCATGTGACAAAGGATGCCAGGAAGAAGCTGGAGCTGACTGCAAAGGTTTGGATATTTGTGGGGTACACTGATACACCCCACAATTATCGTGTGTATTTTCCAGAGAGTCACAAGACTATTGTGCGACGAGATATCAAATTTCATGAGGAGAAAGCCATGAAGTGTTTGCTTGAGACTGAGCCACACTTGCATGCAGATGAGGAGCTATTAGTTCCTAAGGATGACCCTTAGGATGTGGATCAGCCACAAGAGGAGGTTCATGGAGTGGAAGAGACCACTCATGTAGCACCAACCATCAGAGGGTAGAAGCATACTACAGAAGCTGAGCGACTGGCTCAAGATGCAGAGAGGGTTGTAGGAGCACCTACATCATGGCGTAGATAGAGACAGTCACCTGATCGGTATATTGGATACATGGCTCTTATGAGCAAATGTATCATGACAAGCCATCCTCTTTCGAGGAAGCTGTGGAGGATCCCGCATGGGTAGATGCCATGGTGGAAGAGTATGATTCGATTGTTTGAAACAGTGCATGGGAGATTGTCCCAAGGCCAAAAGGGAAATCAGTGGTGGGTTCGAGATGGATCTACAAAGTGAAGCAGGCAGCTGACGGGAGTGTGGAGAAGTACAAGGAAATATTTATTTCCTGAGGCTTTTCACAGATTGAGGGGATCGATTATGAGGAGACCTTTGCACCTGTCGCAAGGTATTCTTCCATATGGACGATTCTTGCTCTCTCAGCGAAGATGGGGTAGCACATTCATCAGATGGATGTGAAGACTGCATTCCTCAACGGAGTCATTGAGGAGGAGGTGTACATAGATCAGCCCGAAGGTTTCGAGATCTTCAGCAGTGAGTCACATGTGTACAGGCTCAAGAGAGCGTTGTATGGGTTGAAACAAGCACCTCATGCTTGGTACACATGGATAGACAGTTATTTCACCGGACTTGGATTCTCCAAGTTTGAGGCAGATTCGAACCTATACCAGATAGTGGTGGAGGGTAAGTTGCTGATCATTGTACTTTATGTAGATGATTTGATTTTGACAGGTGATGAACTGTTGGTACACTCATGCAAGGATGATCTTGCAAAAGAGTTTGAGATGAAGGACTTGGGCCTCCTTCATTATTTCCTGGGATTGGAAATTTGGTAGCACATTGATGGACTCTTTTTTTCTCAAGGCAAGTATGCCTGAGAGATACTAGAGAAGTTCAACATGCATGGCTGCAAGCCTGTTGATACTCCTCTTCTTGGTGGATGGAGGGAGGAGGATGCTACTTCGACGGAGGTAGTGGATGCCACTGTTTATCGATAGTTGGTGGGGTCTCTTATGTATCTGGTCAATACACGGCCCGACATACGTTATGCTTCGAACCAGCTTTCACAAGCTATGGTTAATCCTACCAATCTCTACTGGAAGGCAGGCAAGCATGTATTGAGATATCTCAGAGGCACATCGGGATATGGATTATGGTACAGACAGTTGGATGAGGTGAGGCTATGTGGTTTCACGGATGCAGATTGGGCAGGGAGCCCAACGGACAGAAAGAGCACATCTGGAGGGATTTTCAGTATCGGGTCGACAACAATTTCTTGGTACAGCAGGAAGCAGAGATCCATGGCACTCAGTTCAGCAGAGGCCGAGTGTAGATCCTACTGTGATTTATTGTGATAATCAGAGTTGCATCAAACTCTCGGTTAATACAGTATTTCATGATAGATCTAAACACATTGACATCCGGTATCATCATATCAGAGATTGTGTGCAGTGGAAGATCATGTTACTTTCATACATTCCCACAGAGGATCAGGATGCTGATATCTTGACAAAGGTACTCACCAGGAGAAAAATCGAATACCACAAAGGGCAGGATAGGGGTGGAAGATAATCCTTATCTTGTTGAGAGGGAGTGTTGAGATTGCAACAAGATGATGAGCTTAGTGGAAAGAAGTCGCCTTCACTAAGTGGGCCCGCAGGCTATTTTTGGCGCAAAGTCTATTTTTAGACTATGTCTATTTTTAGAAATATGGATCATGTTCTATGAGTTGCAGGATGCTATTTGTGGATGGTTGGTCAAGTTGGAAAAAATAGATGGACTTCTATTTTTAGACATATTGGGCATAATCTATTTTTAGATTGCCAGTCTAAAAATAGATATGTCGAATATTATTAGCTCTTAATAATATTTGGACTATAAACATTATCTTATTCTCTTGGAGCACTTCAGTTAAGTGCACAGATGTGGCACAGAAGCTGACAGAAGGAATTACACTATTCCTGAGGGTTAAGTGGAGCTATTGCATGGATACTTCAGTTAGAACTCATGTGACAGAGTTTGGTGGAGTTGATTGAGGAAGTTAATGGAGTTGTGTTCAGTTTAACTAATCTAAACATAGTTGAACTAGTTGTATTTAGTCTAATTGATTAATACACTAGTGAAGAGTGGTGTGAATTAATTATTAATTAATTCACTAATTATAAACTCATTAATCAACTAAAGAATACATCAGTTAACTTCAGTGCATGGATAGTTTCAGTGGAGACCAGTGCAGAGATAGGTGAAAGAGCAGGTTAACTATCAGTTGTGACTAAACTGTTTCATATTTGCAACAACCAGTGATTGGAGGAGCCCATGAGGATTGCGCAGTACAAGCCAGGTGGTTCAAGTTATTTAATGAGCCATCCTACAACATTGATTACGCAATAGAGTATGGCTATCAGGTGGCAGAGATTGGAGCATGTGTTTTGCTAGATCTAGCTTGATTAGTGTGTAGCAATTGAAGGTTGTGCTGAGAGCTTGTGAGGAGGTTTGTACAATGATTGTTACATGATCTCTATGAAATATAATATACAGATAGTTGGGGTTTTCATCTTTAATCTTTCCCATGAAATATTGTATTCATATGTGTGATTGTTTATGGTTTTAATGTGCGCATGCAATTGATTTTATTTCCGCATGTAATGATCAATGGTAGAAGAGATTTTGTATTGTGCATGAAGATAAAATAGTTTGTGATCAGGAGAATATCGGTGAATAATATATTATTTATTCAAATTTTCTACATAGCAAGAAGAATAATAAATGTCTAAACAGACAAAAATTTTAGAAAATGATAATCATCAACAAAATTCTCTTGTTGTCCTCCCCTTCCTTATATAAGTTTGCGAGCTTGCAAAACACTAAATCGTCTTAATGAAATAGCTCTTTTCACATGAACATCCTCCAACTAAAACTGTGTTGTGCCTTAATGAAGATCACTCCTCGACAACGTTGTTGATTTGGTCATGGTTGACCCAGTGAAATGTCTCAACCCCTTTCACACATAAGGGTCTTTATTTGGAATAGCCCAGATTTAGCTTTGTTCACATGTGGAATTGATTTATTTATTGTATTTAGGAGTTTTTATAATCCTCCTTTACACATTTATTCATGAAACAGAAAAGTAAAATATAATTGAATATTCCAATTAGTCTGTTTACAGAATTTGACGTGCCTAGAAATTCTTGATAAGTTTGTAGGCACGGGGCATTAGGCAGGGTGTTGTAAATGTATCCTGACTGCATATAAATCAGCTCAAGCTGTTGGGATTTTTGATGGAATCCTCTTCGGGTGTGGGCCTTTGTTGTGCCACATCCTTTGAAATCTCTTTTGTGAGAGTTTTTAAGAACAAATATAAAAGGACCCGATCATCGAGTTTTTCTTTACATAAAATACGATGCCGCCTCCATTCATGGATATGGTCCAAGATATGGACGGTGGGGGTTTGTCTGAAATGTGTCATTAATTCCATTCTGGAATCATGGTGAATGGGTAACTGAAAATATGTTAGGAATGCGGTGGTAAGGGTGCCAAAGGTTCCATGTGAAGCAGAGGGTTGCTCCACATACCATTTCGCAACTACTCCTATCAGAGTGCGTTGAAATAGTCTCAATCAAATAGTGTTGTCAATGATATTGTTCGATGAGCACCACAGGTGGAAGGTCATGACATGATTACCTGGGTCTTCCGCTTGCTTTCCTTCGAACTTTGGAATATCCGAAGGGAGCTTTGTGGGCATGGGAGGCCATGTAGGGTTGTGTACGATGGGGTCATTCGTCAGCTTGGTTAAATCAGGTAGATTCAATGAAGCTAAGAAAGGTGACTTGGAGGTTGATGCCATTACAATGTGCGAAAACACAAAGTTCTATTTAGGAAGAGGGTTGTTCTGCAACATACCCTGCTATGTATTCGGCTGGCTTCTTGAATGGGTTGCACTCCTCTGCCCACTAGGGTTCCTGGGAAGAGTGGTGTGCGATGTGGTGTTGGGAGACCGACCAGGGTTCCCAACTAAGGATGCCCCAATAAAGGACGAGCCAATAATTGTGGCAACATTCCGTCTTTGACGCCTAAACGACGAAAGACCTAGAACCCCTCTCGGTAATGGGGGGAGGTCCAAAAGATGCCTAGATCAACAAGGTCTCACTGGGTCCATTCTGGTGTTGACTACGTTTGGTTTTGGAAAAATTTGAGAGGATAGAGTCTACGATCAAAGAAAATTTATGAACACATACATAAAACAAAGTGAAAATAAAAATAAAATTTCCCTTTAAATTAATTCTATGTGATCAAGCAATCAAAAAAGTGGTTTTTATTTGTTTGCGTATGATACTCAAAATCCTAAAATACCTATTTGTCCTCACACACTCAAATATAACTGGGCCTTGAGAATATATCTTGCGAGTGTTGGCACAACATCCTGTAAGAGTTGGTGATGCCCCTAGTCAGCCGAAGAAAATCCACCAAGGTAAGGGTAGAGGGTTTGGCGCTTGCTTGCACCGTCACCTATAGGGAAAGGATGACCTAGTTTTGGCCACTAAGAACCACTGTCCCACATGAGCATTCGATTCTTGGTCTTCTTGGTAAGTCAGCTAATAGTACTGAGTATCAGTCGGGTCAGGTAGCCCTAACTGATACCGCACGCACTGCGCCTAAGCCTAACCCCCTCTGAAACGGGTCTCTGTTGCGCTTGGGTTTTCTTTTCCGTGGGCTGATAGGTGGATTTGAAGCTCCCTAAATAGTCAACTTCTATGTTTCAAGATTAATACTGATCAAGGTGGCTTATTGGATGCCTACCCTCTTGATCCTAACTTAAACTATAAATTCTTTTGTGGCCCCTGTGGGGAGAATTTAGTGGGTTTGGTTAAGTTATTTTTAGGTGTATTTGATTTTCTTAGTGGGTGGATGTGTGTGAGAAAAAAGTGGACAAGTGCATAGTTTGAGGGTGTGGATAGGCAATGATCCTTTTCAAAATCCCCTATTTAAACTATGTTGTATTTTTCCTTGCTCAAAAGAAAAACATATGCAGATATGGGCCGCTTTTCTATTTTTCCTAGCTAATATATGTGATTAACTAAAGGGATATGGCGAGTTGTGAATAGAGAGTGTTCATATGCTTACCTAGGATCATCGGAGGGTGCAAAGGTAGCAGAGATTACTTGCTCTTCTATCGACAATTCAATCCTAGTCCTGAAATCCTAGTGCAAAAATTGAACTAAACTAATAACTTTTACACTAGAAAAAAGAACCTAACTAAGAATTTGTGGACTTGGGCCACTTACTTTGCCTAGTTATCTAGGTGTGTTGGTACCTAAATTTTAAAAACATAATTTTTTTTTGGAATGCAAGTTATTTTACCCCCCTAATTAAACTATGTGTGAACTTTGAAAAAATCAACTTGAAATAAAACTGACACTAAGCCTATAGAAAGTAGCTAAGAGTGAGCTTTAGCAAGCTGTGGGGTACCACAACAAGTGTTGGCAGGTGTATTAAGGGTTTCCAAGCACTTTACAAGCAGGAAAAGATAGAAATGAGGGAGAAATTTCTCTTTTTTTCTTTTGCGCACAAAAGGCTGAAACAGGTGCGATGTCTGCGCGTAGGTTAGCTCTGAATGCGTTCCCTAGGCACGTCTGTGGGAGGGAAAAGCGTGCAAATTCCTGCAAAATTAATTTTTGGAGTTTTTCTTCTTCAATCAGTCACTTGGGATGAACTAGGGACTGTAAGAGAAAAAGGGGAAATTCAGCTCCACTCCACAGCACAGACAAAGGTCTCTGCAAAAAAGAGACACAACCACATAAACTTGGTATTAAACGTTAGTGGAGTCGCCAATCCTATTTTAGTATGTTTGGTGCATGTATGTACGAAATCACCCACTTAAGTTATTGGTAACAGGTAGAAAAAGAAGTGGAGTCAAGCAAGTTAGTGGAACAAGCTAGAATCATAACCATACTAGATAGAGAAATAGCATGCATATATAAACCAAAACTAAACTAAAACTAAAAAAAATAAACAAAAGCTCTGAACAGAGTCAAACAATTGCAATAATCAGAACCGTCTTTCTGGCTAAGCAGACCAGGATGTTTTGGTAGAGGCCGACAGGGGTTGAAGGACGACCGTCGTATGCTCTAAGTGTGATGACTGAGGGTTTTAGTTCAGGAGATCCTAACTTCTGTTGAGTCTCAAAAGTGTTTTCCATATTCATACATATTTCCATTATGTCATTACCATTTAGCTCTCATTTCATAACTATCTGACCTAAAACCCTACATCAAGTAACCATTTTCATAAATATATGGGTTAGGATCCTTGTCTTCCAAAGTTATTTATTTTATGTGTTTAAAGTGAATTTATGATTAGAAACTAGAAAATTAACATAGTTTCATATATCTATATGTGTTATGAGTTTTGTGACATGTGTAGGTCAAAAGGAAGCTTCTAAAAGACCTTTATGTGGCCTCCCAAAATCAAATTCGAATTTGAGTGGACAAGATCATGGGATCATGAGGACATGTGTCTCATTTCCTTTTTGTATTGAAACTCTAAGAAGATATGTGTCTCATTTCTTATTTGTATTGAAACTCTAAAAATACATGTGTCTTATCATTTCCTATTTTGATTGTAACTCTAGAGATAGAGGGAGAGATTCACGGACTCTCATTAATGAGATAACTTCTCATATTTTTGTATAAATAGGGGAAACTTTTTCCTATCAAGGTTAGTGAAAAATAGGAGAAGAAGAGAAAGGATTAGAGAGTGTTTTGTAACAAAGCTTAAGATGGAATGGGATGTATATTTGTGAGTTTATCAATAAAGAAGTTCAGTTCAATGATGTTGTTTTGATTACAACTTTAAGAAGTTGAAGAATTTCGAGGAGGTTTTACATGTTTTCTAGATAAGTCATTTTCAATTCTGTTTTGTCATATTTCCTTACTTAGACTACTTTCTGAAATCATAGCTTTTAGCATTATGTTTCATGTCATTTTCTTGGATAAAGGATCCTCATGATATTGCAGTTAGTCTCTTTCTCAAGCTCTTCCAATACATCTCTATTAAATGAATGAGATTCAATTGTAATATTCTGAGTTATTAGCATTTCATTTTTTGTTACTTAGTTAAAAGGAAGATCCTCATTATACTACAGTTAGTCTCTTTCAAAAGCTCTTCCAATAAACCTCTAATTCACGAATGAGACTTAGTTGTAATATTGTGAGTTATTGATTGTTTTTCCTTATCACATTATGATTAATCTCTTTCAAAAGCTTTTCCAATAAACCTCTAACTCATGAATGAGATTTAGTTGTAATGTTATAAGTTGTTTCAGCATTTCATAGGAGATCCTTACTACATTATAGTAATATTTTTCTCAAGCTCTTCCAATAAACTTCTATCAAATGAATGAGATTTCAATATAATTTTTTAAGTTATTGTTTGTTTTAGCATTTCATTTTATGTTTAGGAGATCCTCATTGCATTAGAATTAATCTTTTTCACAAGCTCTTCCAACAAATCTCTAACTAAATGAATCAGATTAAGTTGTAGTGTTTTGAGTGACTTTTCATTTCATGAATGTTTATTTAGAAGCTGTAATATCCATGGATTATGACTCTCTGTTTTCATCATTTTCTAGTTAGGAACAGAATTTGCAAATAAACTCTGTTTTAATTCATTTATTAACAATTCATTTTCTCCCTTCTGACATAGATCTAACTTCATCTTTTTAGCATAGAGTAGCATACTAAGCATCAAACATAAAAACCCAAAAACATCAATAAAACACTAAAAAAAATGAAGTAAGAAAAACGGATACTTAGGCACATATAGTGCATCACACTTCATCAGTTTACTAGCCATGGTCGATAATTTATGTTAGTAATTTAGGACACTAAATTGAATAAACATTTTGGCGCCTTTGCCGGCAACGACGCCAAAATTTCTACTCAACTTAGTGTTCCTAAATTGATGTCATAAATTGTCAACCAGGGCTAGTAAACTGTTGAAGTGAAGTGCACTATATGTGCCTAGGTATCTTCTTCCTACTTCGTTGTGTTTAGTGTTTTTCTAGTGTTTTTGGTTTTGTGTTTTTGTGCTAAGAGGAAAATAATTAAATTTTTGGCAAAGAGAAGTTACTGATCACACTAAAAACAGAACAAAATCTACTCTAAACTTTGTATCGCACCTAATAACAGAAAATGCTAATCCATAGATTGTAAAGCTTGACAAGAAAAGTAACTCATAACATTAACTCAGTCCAATTCATTTCATTAGAGTTATGTTGGAACAACTTGAGAATAAGATAAGTTTGATGTAATGAAGTTCTCTTTAGTAAACAATAACCTAAAATATCACAGAGAAAATCTCATCCATTGTTAGAAATTTGTTGGAACATTTTGAGAAAATATTATCTGCAATATAGTAAGGAATCATATGCTAAAATAACTTATGACACTAGAATTAACCCATTCTGCAACTCAAAATGTCTGCTCAACTTAGTGTTCCTAAATTGATGTCATAAATTGTCAACCAGGGCTAGTAAACTGTTGAAGTGAAGTTCACTATATGTGCCTAGGTATCTTCTTCCTACTTCGTTGTGTTTAGTGTTTTTCTAGTGTTTTTGGTTTTGTGTTTTTGTTCTAAGAGGAAAAGAATTAAATTATTGGCAAAGAGAAGTTACTGATCACACTAAAAACAGAACAAAATCTACTCTAAACTATGTATGGCACCTAAGAACAGAAAATGATAATCCATAGATTGTAAATCTTGACAAGAAAAGTAACTCATAACATTAACTCAATCCAATTCATTTCATTAGAGGTATGTTGGAACAAATTGAGAATAAGATAAGTTTGATGTAATGAAGTTCTCTTTAGTAAACAACAACTTAAAATATCACAGAGAAATTCTCATCCATTGTTAGAAATTTGTTGGAACATTTTGAGAAAAGATTATCTACAATAGAGTAAGGAATCCTATGCTAAAATAACTTATGACACTAGAATTAACCCATTCTACAACTCAAAATGTCTGCTCAACTTAGTGTTCCTAAATTGATGTCATAAATTGTCAACCAGGGCTAGTAAACTATTGAAGTGAAGTGCACTATATGTGCCTAGGTATCTTCTTAAAACTTCATTGTGTTTAATGTTTTTCTAGTGTTTTTGGTTGTGTTTTTGTGCTAAGAGGAAAATAATTAAATTGTTGGCAAAGAGAAGTTACTGATCACACTAAAAACAGAACAAAATCTACTCTAAACTGTGTATGGAACCTAAGAATAGAAAATGCTAATCCATAGATTGTAAAGCTTAACAAGAAAAGTAACTCATAACATTAACTCAGTCCAATTCATTTCATTAGAGGTATGTTGGAACAACTTCAGAATAAGATAAGTTTGATGTAATGAAGTTCTCTTTAGTAAACAACAACTTAAAATATCACAGAGAAAATCTCATCCATTGTTTGAAATTTGTTGGAACATTTTGAGAAAAGATTATCTGCAATATATTAAGGAATCCTATGCTAAAATAACTTATGACACTAGAATTAATCCATTCTGCAACTCAAAATGTCACTATTAAACCTCATTCAAGGGTTAGATATCTCTTGGAATAACTTTGGAAAAAGGTTGTTTGTAAAATTATGAGAAATTGCAGAACAGTTAAGAACTCAAAATGATATAACTAATTCTTGTCCATATGATAATGATGTGTTAAAAGAGACTAAGAACAAGAGCAGCTTGTAAAATAATGAGAGTCTTTTAAGTCTAATTAACAGGACTAGAATGCAATTAACTAATAAAACTTGAAATACAATAAATAGAACTGAACTAAAATGCAATTAACCTCCGAAGTACTACAACTCTCTCTCACTCACGTGTTAGTGATATATTGAAACAATTCATAAGAACATGATTGACTGTAATATTCGATGTAAGTAAACATAAAACATGATGCTCATAAAATTGCCTAAATTAAGAATAAACAAAGTTAAAAATCACTTATCTAGAAAATATGCACAAAACCTTTCGGACAGTAGGGGCCCTCTACCGTCAGATTGGCACACGAATCCTCAACTCCTTAAAATTGCTTTAGATCATGTATAAAAGTTGTACTTCTTTCATTAAAGGAAAAACGCTAAGAAAACAGAGTATCACAGTTTTTGAGAATTAACAACAGAACATCAACTAGCTAGCTATCTCTCGGTTCACCGAGTTATTCTTATAAGAAAAATACATAACTGTCATTGAGTAGAAATAGACATAGGTGTCTTTTTCAATCAAAATCGAATTAGAACTGCTGTTGAGGACTCATACTTTTCTGAAGACATCTGTAGTATCATTGTCCTTGTAGAAGTCTACTTCTTAGTTTTGGCTTCCTCCACGTGCATAACCACTTGCAGATTTTTGCTCAGACTTCGTAGAGGGAAAGGAATGATGTAGGAAAGTTCTGGAATTCAACCATATGAATTTTCCCCTCAAATTACACCTGTAACCTGTGTGAACATAAAGATAGTTGCGGAATATGTGACTAGCTACAGAACGGCTGCATTCTGTATCTAAATCTGATAAAAAATCACTATGACAACAAAACCACAAAAGTATAATAAGTCAGTCATTGCATGCATTCTTAAAGTGACTTTAATCATTCCTATTTATATTTTAAGCATATAACTGATAAAGGACAAATGGAATGAAGTGAAATTTGGTGAAAGGAAAGGACATCTTTGGGGCTCAACATACCGCCACTGCAAAGCTTTTGCATGTCCTCATGAAATCAATCGATGTATTCTGAAACTTCTGCTAGGACATCTAACTTCCTTTTTGTACTTTGCTTGTTGTTCAATGGCATCCTAGGCTTCCTTATGACCAATTTGAACCTCAGATTTATAAGTGCCCTGCTCAACTTTTTGTTTTTCTTCTTCAGCTTCTCACTAGCCTTGTACAATTTTTCCATTTGCAGAGAGAGAGAGTTGTGTTCATGTTACTTTTCAGCTTGACTTGTTCCCTTAAAATTTCATTTTCATTTTTTATATGCCTATTAAGTACTTCCAATTCATATTTATCTCTTCTCAGCACTTCAATTGAAGATTCTTGTGGGCTAGGAGTTCTTCCTCTATTTTCTGAAGCTCTCTTTTCCAATGACTCAACATAATTATAGATTTGTTGTTGGGCTGGGTCTACCTCCGGAGTTCCTCTATCAAGATCTTCTTTGTACTGGTACTCAGGAGATATGTCAGTTGGTGTCTCTTCATCTTCAATATCTATGATTCCTGTTTGCTTAACTCCTGTTTTCTTCAATATGCCTCTAAGCCTATGGCTTCTTCTCAGTTTAGATGGTCCCTCACCTCTCTCCTTAGCATACTTCCTTATTATCTTTTCCTTTTTAAGTTGTTTCTTGATTTCAGCCAATTTTTCAGAGATAATTTCTTCACTGTCTTCTTGTATGGATTTACCAGTTTTAAGTTCAACAGATTTGGTAATTTTTCCTCTCCTGCTTCTTCTTACAAGTTTTCCTTCAGATGGAGTTTCTTTAGGTTCTTCAAAGTGATTCCTCAAGAGGAACTCATTCCAACTGTCTCCCACCTTTTTCAAATGATGCTCAATTAGGATTTTAACTAGGCCATGGTGATACAAGGTGGTTTCTAAGAATTGAACATTTTTTTAGACATTAGAAGCCATTCTCTTTAGGCTATGGAGTAAGAAAAAGGGTAAATTGATTTATTCATCTAGGAAATGCATCATAAGTCGAATGTGATAAACATATAGGGTGCCAAACCTTCCCTCACAAGTTATAAACTTTTGCAAAATTAGCAACATATTTCGTTATTTATTCTTTAAGGCTGAACTAGAAATGCCTTTCTTGAAAACTGAGATATCCATACCTGGTGTTTTTAGCATCTGCCTCCATGCTTCATTGTGAAATTCCTTGTTTTTGAACCATCGTTCACCTTGCCTTGGTAACTCTGCTGCTTTTGCTATAAAGGATTCTGTGATAATGAAATTGACATCACCTATTTCAACTTTTGACCCATTGAATGACCGAGCAAATGACTTGGTGACCTCCTTGTGAAACCCATTTAACTTCTCCAAAAACTGTAGCCATCCAACCTGCTGTAACATCTCTCTAATTTGTGGGTAACCTTCTAGATATTTCGTTCCGATTGGTTCGGACCTTACAATGAGTCCCATGGCTTCTTTTCTCAATCTTCAGTTTACTGCTCCGTTACTGCTCTCCTATTCAAGGTAAAAAAAGCTGTAGAAGGTTGTTTTCACCCCAAAGATGACTTCTCTATTTCTGCAGACAGGAATTGGCTACGGAAAAATGACATGAAGTGGATATGGAATGAGTGAAATACGATGAGAGTAAATCATATGAATAAATGAGTTTGAGAGCTGTCATGAAGTAAAATACTGCGGAGAAATCCCATGAGGATTTCAAAATAATCACTGAATATTTCGGGTTAGTGACGTGACCTAATAGGTCACTTCAAGTACTAAACGTTAATTTTTAATAAATGATGATTTCATATGGTGGAATGGAAGGGATTTGTCCAAGGATTTTATGATAGGCTTGATCAATATGAATAATCAAAATAACTTTATGAAACATACATATGACTTAACCCTACTATAAATTTCATAATCTGTTATCATAATAATTTCACAATTTTACCTTAGCCCTTCTTTTGATTTTTTTTCTGTTTTAATATGCTGTCTTCCTTTGAAAATCATTGATCTTTCAGTCTTCATAATCCCTTTGATTTGACATAGGTGTGCAGCATCAATTTGCTGCTGAACAAGTGGTTGTTGGATAGTTGGCTGCAGAATATCTGGCTGTAGAATGTCTGGATGCAGAATGTCTGGCTGCGGAATATCTAGCTGCAGAATGTACGTGTAAAAACCTTGAGACATGGAATGAAATGATTTGAAACATGGATGGAATGTAGTATGAACTGAAATAAAATGGATCATGAAATATGGTGGAATGAAGCATGAGTGAAGTGAAATATGATGAAATGAAATGGATCATAAATGTGAACTGGAATGAAATATGAAAAGTGGCCTACAACTTATGATTTGTAATACTCAATTGCAGAAAGAGATCAATTTTGAAAATCTGAAATGAAAATGAAATGGACCATGAAATGGAGTGAATGAAGTATGGATGAATGGAGTGAATGAAATATGAATGAAGTGATATATGATGGAGTGAAATGGATCATAAGTGGAATGTGATATGTAAAGTGGGCCTGCACTTATGATTTTATGATAGTTGCTTTGCAGGAAAAGAACAATTTTGAAAAGCTAAAGTGTCAGGAGGATTATGTTTTTCACTTTATCTTTTCTGTATAAACATGCTAATCAATGATTAGTTTTCTTGTTTATACTTTTTTTTTTTTTATGCATCTGATTTCAGAAAATACAATTAAGTTGATGAAGAAGAAGGATTCTTCTTCATTAACTTCACATCACTGTTCTCTTGGAATCTCTTGACAAATTATTCTCTTGAAAGTGGCTTATGATACAATTTCAATCTATGACCATTTACAAGAAAAGTGACCTCATCTTCATCTACTGTCCTGATTTTTATTTCTCCATTGTCGAAAAAATTCACAATTTCATATGGCCCAGCCAATGTGTTTGAAATTTACCTTGAAAATCTTTGAACTTTGAATCAAACAAGAGGGCCCAGTCACCTTCTTTGAATTTATTTTCCTTAATGTACTTATCATGCCATCTAGTCCTTTGTTGTTGGACTATATTTGTTCTCTGGACTGCATCTTGTCTGATCTTATCCAATTCATTAATCTGCTCCAATCTATGCTTTTGTGCTTCTGTTAGATCAAGTCCTAGCTGGACTGCCATTTTAAAAGTTTGAATCTGAAACTCTATGGGAAATAAGACTTGTTTTCCATAAACAAGTTCATAAGGAGTATGACCTGTTGTGCTTCTCCATGCAGTTCTATAGGCCCACAAGGCTTCAGGAATCCTGTCTGCCCAATCTCTTCTATGTAAATGAACAGTCTTTGTTAGGATCCCTTCAATGACCTTATTAGTAGATTCCACTTGACCATTTTCTTGTGGATGATAGGGAGTAGAGTTTCTGTGTCTAATTTTGTACCTCTCCACCATTTGTTCCACTAGCTATGATGTGAATTGAGCTCCTTGATCTGTAAAAATTTCTCTTGGGATACCAAAACGAGTAAAAATATCCTCAAAAAGAAAATTAACTACAGATGCTTCAGTAGCAGAAAGTAATGGCTTGGCCTCTACCCATTTGGTAACATAATCAGTGCAAACTAATATATATTTCTTTTGTCTTGATGGAGGACTAATAGGTCCTACAAAATCTAAAGCTCATTTCTCAAAAGGTTCAATATGTACCTGAGGCTGCAATGGCATCTCACCTGGAGGAGAAGGTTTCCCTACCCTTTGGCAGCTGTCACACTTTTTGAAATACTCTTTAGCATCTTTAAAAATGGATGGCCAATAGTATCCTAAATGAAGGATCTTATAAGTTGTCCTTTTATCAACAAAGTGTCCACCACAAGGTTCATCATGACATGCCTTGAGGATCTCAGGCATCTCATATTCTCGAACACATCTCCTAATGATAAAGTCTGGACCTGTTCTGTATAACTCATTAGCAACCCATGAATATTTTTCACTGTCATAAATGATATTTCTTTTGTCTCTTGCATTCATTATTGAAGGAAATTTCCTTGAAACTAGATAATTAGCAATGTCAGCAAACCAAGGAGTTTGAGTAGAAATTGCAAAAAGATATTTATCAGGGAATTGATCTTCAACTGGAGTATTGTCTTTAATGTTTTGGAGTCTAGATAGGAAATTAGCTACTGTATTTTGTTTCCCAGACCTATCTAGAATGGTAATGTTGAATTCCTGTAAAAGCAATAACCATCTTATGACTCTGCCATTAGTAATTGATTTGTTCATTAGGTATTTAATTGCAGAGTGATCTGTGTGAAAAAAAGTTTCATAGCCTGTTATATAGAGTCTAAATTTATTTATGGCATGAACAACAGCTAAGAACTCTTTTTCAGTTACAGTATAATTTAACTCTGAAGGAGTCAAATTTTTACTTATATAGTAGATGGCATAAGGAATCAGGTATTTTTTTCCCAATACTGCTCCTAAAGCTGTATCTGAGGCATCTGTTGAAATATAAAAAGGTAATTTCTAGTTAGGTCCCCTTAAAATAGGTGCTTCAGAGATTTTTTTTTTTCAGGGTCTTAAAGGCTAACTGGCAATGAGGATTCCATTTGAATTCACAGTCCTTGGTAAGTAATTTGAAAAGTGGAGATGCTATCTTGGTGAAGTTTTCTATAAACCTTCGATAATATCCTGTAAATCCTAGAAAACTCCTAACATATTTTTGACAACTTGGAATAGATAAGTTAGAGATGACTTCAACTTTTGACTCATCAACTCTAATCCCATCCCTTGAAATGTGATGCCCCAAAAAAATTTCTTCAGTAAACATCATAAAACACTTCTCATGACTTAGTGAAATATTTGCTTCTTTACATCTCTTTAAAAAAATTTCCAAGTTTGCTAAGGCTTCTTCAAATGTGTTTCCATAAACTGTGAAATCATCGATATATACCTCTACACAATCATGTATTAGATCTGAAAAGATTCCTAGTACTGCCCTTTGAAATGTTGCAGGTGCATTGCATAGTCCAAATGGCAATACTCGGTAAGCATAGGTACCCCAAGGATAGGTAAATGTGATTTTGTCTTGATCTTAAATTTCTACTTGAATTTGATTATAACCACTAAACCCATCTAAAAATGAGAAGTACTTTTTTCCAGCTAATGTATCTAACACCTGATATATGAAAGGTAGGGGAAAATTATCTTTAAGAGTAGCTTTGTTTAATTCCCGGTAGTCAATACATACCCTCCATTTACCATTTTTCTTTGGCACAATCACCAAAGGAGAAACCCACTGACTATCTAAAATGGGATAGATAAAGTTGACATTTAACAATTTCTGCAATTTTTCTTTAACAATCTCCCTAAGATTTGGATTCATCCATCTCTGAGGTTTTCTGATTGGTTTACAAATTTCCTCTATGTAGATTTGATGAGTGCAACTCTTAGGGCTTATCCCTTTCATATCAGTGTACTCCCATGCATATGTAGAAGAATGTCTCTGTAATATCTTGACTAGCTTTTCTTATTGAGATTTCTCTAGGTTCTTGTATCATATGAAGAAATTGTTGATGAAAAGAAGATTTCAGACTGTTGATGAAGAGAAGATTGCAGATTCCATTACAAGTAATTGGAATGAGGGAGATCGACCTAAAATTATTTGTGAGATACAAGCCATTTCACTTCAAAACCTACAAATAAAAACAAATCAAACCACAAGTAATTGCCAGAAAACGAAATGCGTAATTGTAAAAAACTCCCGATTTTAAAACGAATTTTTTGAGCAAACCAAGGCGAATTAGAAAAAACTAAATCATGGGTTTTTTTGAGAACGAGGTGAATTAGGTAATATTAAAAAAAAAAAATTGAAATTCATAGCCATTTGGAAGAAATTCAGGGTTCTTCGGAGCACTAATTTGCAGTGTACGTGAGAGAAAAATGTTTTTTTTTAATGAAAACAGTCACGGTTTTATAAAATTCAATTTTAAGAAATAATCAAGGATTTGATTACCTTATTTGAAGGAAAATGTGGCACAATTCATCTGTGGTGGCACATGATGAGTGACAAATGGATTATTTGAGGCAAAGACATTATCACATGTGCATCAAATGCAAGTTGTATAAATTGAGAATAATTCTGCCTTCATCTCCTTCATAGTTAGGAACTTGACTTTAGAAATTTCAAGCTTTTTATTTTTATCTTGCATGAAAGAGACATTGGCATGAATTTGTTTCAAAATATTCATAAGGACAATTATTTCATACATGCTTTATTTCATTAAAAAAAAAAAATATTTAGAAAAATAAATAAATAAAATAAAATAAAATCTTTATTAATAATTTCTTTTTAATAAAGAAAAAAAAATTCAAAAAAAAAAAATCTTCTTAATAATGGTTTGCAGGACAATTGGAAGATTATTTATATGATTTCTAAACATTTGACATTAATATTGTTGATGTGTATTTTTCTATAAAGTTTTAACTTGCAGAACACAACGAATCTTTGTGATGCCAATTGTTTTACTAAGCACAGTGCATGAAGTCATCTGACAATAGGGAGTTGATTTATTTTTCATGGTTATTCTTTAAAAATGGATTGTTATCGATATCATGAATTGGACCGAATATAGAACTTTTTGATTTACCTTAATCTGTTTCATTTGACATTTAATTTTTGCGTAAGAATTAGAAAGAAATTAGCTACTTCTTTTTTAACACACTTATGTTCTTTATGTCAAGTTTTTTTTTGCAGATTTGGGATGATCGAATGATCATTGAAGGAAACTAATTGTGCGCACGATTGGTTTTCAAAGGACCGATTTCATGAGAAACATAAGAACAAGTCCATGTTCATATCCATCAAGACCATTACTTTTCCTCCCTTTTTGAATTGTAAATCCAACCAAGAAATTCAAAGCAAACCACCATTATTTTCCTAGCAAGAGTTAGTTATTCATTTTCCTTCATTCACATACACTTTCCATTACTTTTTGTCTACTCCACAAATAAAAGCAAGAAGCTCACCTACATGCTTATTTCCCATTGTCATTTTCTATTTTTTATTGTCCATTTCCATTTTCCTTTTCCTATCCTTTTCATTTTGCAAATAAACCTTGCTTCAATGCAAATTATTGAATCCATAGTCCTTCAAAAATTATTCTTTCATGCTTGCATTAGATGATAGAGGATTCCTTAAGGTATCCCTTCTAACAAGTCTTGGCCTGTCGACATCAGCACATTATCTAGGTCCAAGACTAGAGTCCTTAATAGTACCTCGAGGCTTGTATGCATTAATGACAAGTTCTCTCGCTGACAATCATGGGAATACATCAATGTCCCTTGATCATCAGATCTTGCAAGTGGCTCGACATCAGTCCATTTATTCACACTTTGCATGATGCACTTAGGTACCTTGGCATTCATTGATATTAATGGTGAGTTTGCCTTGCATTGGTTAATGACATTCATCAATGGTCGGTAATCCAATGAATTATCTTCATGCTCGACATCAACACATTTATTCGCATGACTAGAATTGTACCATCAAATTTTATAACAATTGAAGACTACATCATTTCAGCAGTTTGCAGCAGGAATCAATTTGTATAAGCAGCAATAAAGATCCCAATCTTACCATCAGCACAAAGAGAACAAAGAGAACAAAGAAGCAGATCAAATTCATTTATTTACATAGTTCCTGATCCAACAACATCAACAACCACACTCTTCAATATACACAACTCATCCACATTTAAGGTAAGTGACGGTATGTAGTTTTCTAATTTTTATTCATGTAATTCATTAGAATGCTAAAATTGTAACTTTGAAAAAATTCCTCACTCCCTTTTTCACATTGTCATATCTTTAGTTGGGGGGAAGGGACATCATTTCATATCCACATGTCATACACTATCACACATTTTCATTTCATTTCCACTCGCATATACTTCCCAACCAACTATTGTTGCAAAATGATCCAAAAGATTATATGCCTTGCAAATGATCAATTCATTGATGAAGTAATTGATTCTAAATGTTTTCATGAACTTTGATGCAACAAAGAAAATAAAGCATTGTTACACAAGAACCATTGCTCAAAAAAACTGGTTGTCATACAAGAACCAACCATAAAAAAAAATGTTGCAATCAAATGTATTATACTTTGCCAAAAGAAAATATTATAAAGCAAAGTTTGGAACGAATCAATATGATTCAAAACTCATAAAAGATCAACTCATGAACAAATGAATCATTGCAATAGTTGCATGAGGACATGCAACAACTTCAGTTGGGGGGTATGTTGAGTCTCAAAAGTGTTTTCCATATTCATACATATTTTCATTATGTCATTACCATTTAGCTCTCATTTCACAACTATTTGACCTAAAACCCTACATCAAGTAACCATTTTCATAAATATATGGGTAAGGATCCTTGTCTTCCAAAGTTATTTATTTTATGTGTTTAAAGTGAATTTCTAATTAGAAACTAGAAAATTAACATAATTTCATATATCTATATATGTGTTATGAGTTTTGTGACATGTGTAGGTCAAAAGGAAGCTTCTAAAAGACCTTTATGTGGCCTCCCAAAACCAAATTCTAATTTGAGTGGAGAAGATCATGGGATCATGAGGACATGTGTCTCATTTCCTTTTTGTATTGAAACTCTAAGAAATGTGTCTCATTTCTTATTTGTATTGAAACTCTAAAAAGACATGTGTCTTATCATTTCCTATTTTGATTGTAACTCTAGAGATAGAGGGAGAGATTCATGGACTCTCATTAATGAGATAACTTCTTATATTTTTGTATAAATAGGGGAAGCTTTTTCCTATCAAGGGTAGTAAAAAATAGGAGAAGAAGAGAAAGGATTAGAGAGTGTTTTGTAACAAAGCTTAAGATGGAATGGGATGTAGATTTGTGAGTTTATCAATAAATAAGTTCAGTTAATTGATGTTGTTTTGATTACAACTTTAAGAAGCTGAAGAATTTCACCAAATTGGTAGCAGAGGGCCCCTGCTATTCAAGGAGGTTTTACATGCTTTCTAGATAAGTCATTTTCAATTCTCTTTTGTCATATTTCCTTACTTAGACTGCTTTCTGAAATCATAGCTTTTAGCGTTATGTTTCATGTCATTTTCTTGGATAAAGGATCTTCATGATATTGTAGTTAGTCTCTTTCTCAAGCTCTTCCAATACATCTCTATTAAATTAATGGGATTCAATTGTAATATTCTGAGTTATTAGCATTTCATTTTCTGTTACTTAGTTAAAAGGAAGATCCTCATTATACTACAGTTAGTCTCTTTCAAAAGCTCTTCCAATAAACCTCTAATTCACGAATGAGACTTAATTGTAATATTGTGAGTTATTGATTGTTTTTCCTTATCACATTATGATTAATCTCTTTCAAAATCTCTTCCAATAAATCTCTAACTCATGAACGAGATTTAGTTGTAATGTTATAAGTTGTTTCAGCATTTCATAGGAGATCCTTACTACATTATAGTAATTTTTTTCTTAAGCTCTTCCAATAAACTTCTATCAAATGAATGAGATTTCACTATAATGTTTTAAGTTACTGTTTGTTTCAGCATTTCCTTTTATGTTTTAGGAGATCTTCATTACATTAGAATTAATCTTTTTTATAAGCTCTTCCAACAAATCTCTAACTAAATGAATCAGATTAAGTTGTAGTGTTTTGAGTGACTTTTAATTTCATGAATGTTCATTTAGAAGCTGTAATATCCATAGATTAGGACTCTCTTTTTTCATCATTTTCTAGTTAGGAACAAAATTTGTAAATAAACTCTGTTTTAATTCATTTATTAACATTTCCTTTTTTCCCTTTTGACATAGATCTAACTTCATCTTTTTAGCATAGAGTAGCATACTAAGAATCAAACATAAAAACCCCAAAACATCAATAAAACACTAAAAAAAATGAAGTAAGAAAAATGGATACTTAGGCACATATAGTGCATCACACTTCATCAGTTTACTAGCCCTGGTCTACAATTTATGTTAGCAATTTAGGACACTAAATTGACTAAACAACTTTTGCCAAAAAAAATTTGACATGATGAACGTGGATGCACCCTCGTCTATGACACATCGATGAATTTTGATATTCTGGACCGACAATGGTATCTGGAAGGCGACCATGGAAGGAAACCTAGGGGTGGCTTTGTCTAAGTCAAAAGCCATTAGGCATGTATCGGCAGGGTCGATAATGCCTAACGCGGAAAGTAGGGCTTTATGTTGTTTTGGGAATGACTGCAATACTTCCAAAGCTGACATAGCAGTAAGAGATTGTGCTAAATCATCCACGGTATTATATTTATGGGCCGCTTTGGAGTAGTTTCCTGCTCACCTATTGGGTCCCTTCGCCATTTTTCGCAATGGTTCGATAGGCATATTTGAAATGGTCAAAGGTGTAGTCGGTACACTGGTACATTCCCTTGACACATTAGCATCTGGTGGGGTGTTGTAATTGCGATTCTGAGTTTGGAAAAAAATCTCTTTGCCAGTCATGTATATTTCATGGCTTCTTTTCCCAGAATCATCTATATTTTGCTGTTAAGTGCTTACCATCCCTTCATGAGGGAAAGGTTCTGCATCACAACTAGTTGCTGGGAAGATCCTCCTTGTCCTTGATTACTCTGTAGCTTATTCAACTCAGGTAGATGGGGTCAGTGGTGAGTATAATGTCTGTACTCACCAAATATCGAAAAAGAATGGTTTTTTCGGAGAGGTAGCCTTTTGCTATGTCGTTGGGCATTGATTGGCTCTTGGCTCTGATTCCGATTGGAGTTTCCTCTAGCCTGGGATCATGGAGAGAATTTATGGTTGCTATCCCCATGTCCAGGGCTCCCTTTTGGCTTGTTTTTTTCTTTTTTCTTCACCATGTTAGCATGGTAGTTCTCCTCGTTATATTGGTGAGGTTGGTTTTGGGAAGGTTGCACAAAGTTCACCTATGCATTGGTATGCATAGGCGGGTCTTGTGCTGGGGACTGAGCATAACACGGTCCCTGGTTTGCACTTGGCTGTTGGAGGGGAGCTCTTCCATCATTGTTTCTCCCTGCATACTGGGTGCCCATACCGGAGGATAAGGTCCTCGCTGGTGATACGCTGGTGCCCTATTGGTCAATTTTTTCTGAGGCATATGATGACTTTGAAAACTGGATTGAGGTACGTTCTAGGTATAACTGTACGTGTAACTGGGGTTTTGAATGCTGCTGCCTAGGTAACCTTGGGTCAATGAACCAATTTATAATATCCCCAAAAGGGAACAAGCAGACATACAAAACAATACTGCTTCAGAAATAACGCAGTTTAGCAAAATGAAAGTAGGAGGCCAATATGGAGGCTCAGTATTTACACTTACAACAGAAAATAAGAGTTATCTAGTAGCCCATGAGTTATAGAACATAAAATAGAACACTTTACATGAACAAATCCTCACAAGTGAGGTGTTGCAACCATATATTAAGACTGAACAAGCTTGACAACGTGATTTTAATGGCTAAAAGCAGCTATGAATTACACTTCAGATCTAGAGCAGATCTGTGTACAAAAATTTATATCTATATCATATTTGTACACTAGAAAGGCTCATTTACAAATGCCCCTTGGGGTTTTCAGCAAAAAGTGTGGTACATGGAGTAGATCTGAGATCTTATGTAGCAGATCTGCAGAATGATTCATAAATTCTGAAGCAAATACAAGAGTATTTAGATCAGATCTGAATATGACATGGATTAGATCTGAAATCCATGGATCACCAGAGCGAAGGGTATATTACCAACACTAGATATCTCTCCTCCAAAAGTCTGCCAAAACACCCTGCAACTTCTCACTTACAAATAACCCAGTACTAGAAGATAGACTACGATGTAGGCTCTAGAACATGGTTTGGCCACAAGCCAGGATCGGAAAATGTGCTCCAATCATCCAATACTCTCTTTTCAAGGGGATAGAAGAATTTCCCACTGAAAATAGGCACTAGAATAGCCTAGATCTGAGTAGATCTAGCCTCCACTTGCTGCAGCTTACAAAGACAACCAAACCCTCAATAGGATCTGAATTGTAGTTGGAAGAAGAAGCTTGGCCTTTAGCCTAATAGTGGACAAGAAATGCAAGAATCTTCCAAGAGGCCTCTCAAGTAAAGAGATGGGATTCCTAAACAAGAAATCCTTGTGCTAAACATCAATATTCTCTGCTAAACAACAAGGAAAATAAGAAATGTCTAAACAGACAAAATCTTCAGAAAATGATAATCATCAACAACCTTCTCATGTTGTCCTCCCCTTCCTTATATAAGTTTGTGAGCTTGAAAAACCCTAATCTATCTAAATGAAATAGCTCTTTTCACATGAACATCCTCCAACTAAAACTGCGTTGTGCCTTAATGAAGATCACTCCTTCTGGACAACGTTGTTGATTTGATCATGGTTAACCCAGTCAAATGTCTCAGCCCCTTTCACACATAAAGGTTTTTATTTGGAATAGCCCAGATTTAGCTTTTTTCACATGTGGCATTGATTTATTTGCTATTTTTAGGAGTTTTTATAATCCTCCTTTACACATTTATTCATGAAACATAAAATTAAAACAAAATTGAATATTCCAAATAGCTTTGGCTAATTAGGAATATTACAGTCCTCCCCTCCAATATGTTGCTTGTCCTCAAGCAACTCATAAGCTGAGTGCTGCAACACATATTCTCCTCCATTGGTGACACAAACATGATTTAATCTTCCTCCATGAGCTAAGTGTTCACCAAACCATCCATCCATGACTTTTTCCACCAAAGTTCTCATGAGATGCAAACAGCTCATCCCATAAGGAGACAATAAATCACATGAAACAAACATGGTTTTCCCAATCCCTTCCCTGAAATATGAGAGATAAAGTACATGGAGAGTGGCCATCCCATAGGGCACATGAATGCCTTCCCTTCTTCCTCCATAAATCCCCATAAAAAGTACAATTACATCATCAATATAGGGGATCAAAACAATGTACATACAGACAGAAATTTGTGCACATGTAGGTGGGTCATAGTCCCACATGTGGAACCAGCGCAGAGAATCTTCTACCTACATCAAATCAAGGTGTGGTAAGTGGTTTTCCCACCACTTAATTGCTTCCCATACCATCTCACCATAGATGAAAGTGTGAGATATATTTTTTTCCTTAGGGAAGCACCCATCATGTTGTAAAATCTCCCTTTTCCTTCCAAGGGAGTGGCCAAATTCAAAAAAAATTGTGGCCCAATATTGGTCATGAGGCTTACAAGATATAATGCTCCTCCTTGGAGTCATGGACTACAAAAACATGGTAGAAGAATGCATGAAATCAAAATATAAAACATGTGTAACAAGAGCATGCTCTTCACCAACAATCCTCCTCATATCAATGGAGTGGTGCATAGATCTATTCTCTTCCTCAAGGAGAGAAAGAGAGGGCTGATTTAACTCTTCCTTAGAGTCATTTTGTTGCTCCAACTCCACAAGGTTCATGCATCTTTGATAATGCTGATATAGTTCTTTTTCAAAGCCCTCTAAATAGTAGCTCCTCAAGATGATGTTGTTGAGCTTCATAGAGTATGTGTGGCTGAAATAGAACTCTTCATAATCCCTTTGTAGTAACTTCTCCTTGAGCTTGGAGGCTCTAGACAAGAAGATCCTACCATTATTATATATGACTCCATCTAAGATTGAATATCTTTCATCATGTAGCAAGTCATCAAAAACCATGCAAGTGTGAATATCCTTGGAATTTTCCACCAATAGTTGGGATTTCCAATATGGATCTAATTTTCCCAACAATGACAGCGCTGATAATGTTCCATCTCAAATTTCTGCCATGTTTCTGCACTTCTCTTTGACATTCCCTATGTCAAAGGTGTATTTTTGAAGATCATGCCTCCCATTTGTCTCCTCCTTGACATCTCCCATGCCAAAGGTATAAGGTGGAAGGCCACCATTCCTTCCTTGCTGCCTCTCTTGCATAGAAACATGCTCAACAGAAAATGGAATTTCTTGGAAGTTAGTCTCCCATGGAAGGCTATCATCTATCCAAAACCTCCTTGGGTTTTCCAAAGTATGCACGTGTGACCACCATCTCTCATCATGTATGGAAAAGGGTTCTCTAAACAAGTTTGTCTCCTGATTCAAGGATTGTCTTCCTTGCTCCATGATGGTGTCTTTCTTTCTCCTTGCAGAAAATTTTCTCAGCACAGTATGAGATGAGAGAATGGATAATGATGATAAGGGAAAAATACTTTCCCTTTCATTGAGCCTTCCCCATACTCTCAGCGTTGTAGTATGGTCTTCTATTGCTCCCTTCCTCCTTGGATCTATGAAAGGATCATCAATGCATGAAACATCTTTCGTCAAATATGAATCGGGTGGTATACCACACGATAATGATGTCTCATGGCTCATTCCCATGTGAAAAACATATGGGAACATCTTATGATTGCTTCCACTATGCAAACACATCTCTAATTTCTGTGTGGAAGTATCATGATAATGGGGTATCACTCTTATGGATGCGAGAGTTCTTTTGATTGGAGAAATTTCCCCATCTTCTTCTCCTTGTAATAGAGGATCACTTCCCATCATATCAGTGTTGTGATCCTTCATCTTCTCTCCTTCACCTACCTTCTGCAAGACCTAAAAGTCTAAGGTGCTCCTTTTAGATGTAGTTAACTCGTAAACACCCATCATCTCTTTGGTGTCAAGAGTCTTGATCATAAAGGGATGATCTACCATAGTGTGTATTCCCAAAAATGGCTGCAATGTTGGGACACATTCCTTCCAAGACACATGATGCTCATTCTCTTTTTGTGTAAGATCCTTGGGGACTTCTTGCAAAGATACAAGAGCCCTCTTAGTGGAAGCAATGGCTTCATCTCCATCTCCCAATAAAAATAGATCTCCTCCTACTGTCATAGCATTGGAGGAACCTTTCAGCTCTTCTTCTTTCTTCTCCTCATCAATGGAGCATGTCTCATCAATAAGAGATCCTTTCTCTTAATCTCTCCTTGAAAAAGGAACACTCATGTCTTATTCTTGAGAAGAATGTTCTTGCTGAAGTGGGGCCTTTGCCCTTGGAAAATCATGTAGCAGATATTTAACCCCTTCAACAATGTCTTGGAATGGAGTTATCTTCATGGATCCTTCCATCTCATGCAAAGGTTATGAATTCTTGGGCTTAGTTTTTTTACCCAAATAAATTTCAGATGGTAGAGAATCAAATCTTTTCACTAACCTCCTAGTGAACTTTGCATAAGCAGAGGTGTTTACATTTTTCAATGAAGAAGATTCAAATAACCACCAGGCATAAGCCTTACCTTGGAGGCACAACGTTGCTACTCTTATGGCTTCTTCTTCAAAAACTTGATGCAGCTGGAAATATTTGTCTAGCTTCTTTACCCAATACTTGGCTGAGCTCTCGGGTGATCCATCAAATGTAGGTAGAAAATTCCTACCCAAAGTGTGTTGCATGCACCCTCTTCTTCTCTTGTATATTATGGATCTTCTTTCTTCTTTGAGTTGACAAAAATCTGGGAAGCTTAGATCCTCTTTGAATATATTAGACTGAGATTCATATTCTTGGAGATAGTCACCAAGAGTCTCCTATTTTGGTGTCCCTCCTTCTGCTTATTTTCTTGCCACGAATGTAGGCATACTACAACGTTGTAGATCTAGTTGTGTGGCTGAATTCTCACACACATAAGATGAAGAACTGGGGATTTATTCATGTGCAAATATCTGAAAATGATCTGCAAGTCTTTCATTCCTCATTCCCCTAATTTCATTTTTCATCTCATATATGGTTTGGAACAGAGTTTTTGAGAACTCTTTCCCTTTCATTCTTCCAGATAAAGGGGTTTGACCCTTGTCTTATTTGTCTTCAGTGTAATCAAACTTCTTCTTCTGTCTTTTCTTTTCTTGAAAATACATATTGGCTTCCTATAATGCATAGGCTGTGCCAAGATGATTGCTCTAATACCACTATAATATCCCCAAAAGGGAAAAATCAGAGATACAAAACAATACTGCTTCAGAAATAACACAGTTTAGCAAAATGAAAGTAGGAGGCCAATTGGAGGCTCAATATTTACATTTAAAACAACAAATCAGAGTTATATTGTAGCCCATGAGTTATAGAATAGAAAATAGAAGACTTTACATAAAGTGTTGAAAATGCCAACAAGAAACAGTGAAGGAGGCATCCTGAAACATATTTCCTGACCTTAGTTGGAAAGTGATCACCTAAACTAGGTGGGGACCACACAAGTGATTTTTTGTCGCAAAGTCTATTTTTAGACTATGTCTATTTTTAGACATAGAGATCATGGTATATGAGTTGCAGGATTCTATTTATGGATGATTGGTCGAGTTGGTAAAAATAGATGGACCTCTATTTTTAGACATTGGGCGGTTTCTATTTTTAGACTGCTGGGGTAAAAATAGAACAGTCAAATATTATTAACCCTTAATAATATTTAGACTATAAACATTATCTTATCCTCTTGGAGCACTTCAGTTTGATGCTTGGATGTGGCACATGCAGCTGATAGAAGGAAATACGCTTTTCCTAAGGGTTAGTTGAGTTATTGCATGGTTGACTTTAGTTAGAACTCATGTGGCAGAGTTTGGTGGAGTTGATGAGACAGTTGGTGGAGTTGTGTTCGGTTTAACTTAGTTGAACTAGTTGTATTTAGTCTAACCGATAAATACACTAGTGATGAGTGGTTTGAATTAATTAATAATTAATTCACTAATTATTAACTCATAATTCAACTAAATAACACATCAGTTAACTGCAATGCATGGACAGTTCAGTGGAGACCAGTGTTAGAGGTGGGTGAAAGGGTGAGTGTGACTATCAGTTGTGACTACAACTGTGCATGATATTTGCACACACATTGATGGAGATTGCCAATGAGGATTGCGCAGTTGGAGCTAGTGGGATTCGAACTTGGATCTCATTCATTACTCACTTGGATTGCGCAGTAGAGGCAGGCAGACTTGTGGAGAAGATTTGAACCCATGACTTGTTCAAATCTCAGTTAGTTTGTGTGTAACTTTTTGGAGATAGTACTGAGTACTTGTGAGGAGTATTGTGCTATGTATTGTTACATGTTATCTATCATTATAATATATAGATAGTTGGGGGTTTTCAGCTATTGCTTTCCCCATTACATCCTGTGTTGATATGTGTGCTTGATTATGTTTTAATGAGCGCATGCGACTGCTTTCTATTTCCGCATATTGATGATCAATTGTAGAAGAGGTTATGTATTATGCATGAAGCTTAAATAGTGTGTAATCAGAATAATCTAGGTGAATAATTCAGCTATTATTCAAATTTATACATGGTATCGAAGCAGAATTGATCATCGGATCTATTACAGTGATTACAATTATTTCGGTAGACAGAGTCTGTAATGGGCCAGGTAGCCTCTGGATCCATCCTTTCTTTGAAAGGTGATATATCCAGTAAATGCCCCTATAGTCGATCTCTGTGCTAGAAATAATTTGTTTTCACAGATCGGAAGCGGTTGAGTTTTGAGCTTATGGAATTCAAATTTGCAACAGAATTTGGAATTCGAATTTGCAGTAGTTTTCTTGGTGTCGAAGTAAAAATGTCTTATCAAGGATTGCGATTGGAGTATGCTCTTGAAGGTAGCTCGAATTATATTGCATGGAGAGATAGGATGGAGGTGGTGCTTGATGACAATGGGCTGAAGGAGTTCATAGATGCTGAAGTTCCAAAGCCTAGCGATGCAGCCTTGGTTGAGGCTTGGCAAAAGAAGACAGCAAGGTGTCGAAGGATTCTGTTGGAGGGCATGAAGGATCACATAGTGTCCAGCATGCATGGAAAAGCTTCTCCATACTTGATGTGGAAAGCTTTTACAGATTTATTCCAAAGCAAGAGCGACCAGAGGAAGTTGTCGCTCAAGGATAAACTCAGGAAAATAAAGATGGAGAAGAATGACACTATTCCGATATACTTGAAAAAGTTTGTCCACTGCAGGGATGAGCTTGGGAGTGTAGGAGTTAGTGTGGATGATGAGGAACTGGTGAGCTTGGCTCTCCTTGGTCTTCCGAAGAGTTGGCACTCCTATCGGGATTCTGTCAATGGTCGGGAGAATTTGCCAGGATGGGAGCGACTTTGGTCAGATCTTGTGCAAGAGGAGATAAGGCAGAGTACCAGGGATGGATCTTCATCAAAGGTATCTGATGAAGAGGATTGCGCTTTGGCTGCCAAAGCAAGGAAGGGGAAGGGCAAGAAGAATGCTTCTCAATCTAGTACAGATGGTAAAGAGCGTGACATGTCCAAAGTGAAGTGTTTTCACTGTCATGATCATGGACATTACGCCACGAATTGTCCACAGAAGAAGAAGAACAAGCAGGTTGCTGGAGCTGCAACTGGTGAGGCTCTTGCCTCGCAATTTGAGCTGGACTTCTCATTGATCGCATGCATGGTGTCTAGTGCATTGGGATCAGGGTGGTATTTTGATAGTGGCACTTCCTTTCACATGATGGGAGATGTGAATATTTTCAGTGACTTGGTGGAGAAAGATCTCCAGTTGCATGTTGAGTTGGGCGACAATGGACGATACAATGCGACCAGCATTGGTACCATAACCTTTCAGAGGGAGTCAGGTAAACTCATTCTTTTACAAGATGTAGTGCATGTTCCAGGTTTAAAGAAGAATTTGATCTCAGTCGTAATGTTAGAGGATAAAGGGTATGAAGTTGTCTTCAGTGAAGGAAAAGTTTTCCTTCGGCACAAGGCAACAGGACAAGTCAAGAAGGTTGGGATTCGAGCAAAGAATCTCTACAGACTTGAAGTAGATGGGATGTCTACGGAGCTTCCTACTGTTGGGAAGTGCGAGAAAGACATGCAATTGATGCTTGAGAGGGAGCAAGTTTTGCATGCAGGTAATAGTGAACCTCGGGATGTGGAGCAGCCACAAGATGAGGATCATGGAGTGCGAGAAACCACTCATGCAGAGAAATTTCGTGCCAGATGGTTAGAGGGAGTGCATGCAGCTATACCACCAGGTGAGAGGTGGGGCGACATGCATGATTAATCCCAAGAGGAGATTTATGGGCAGGATTCATGAGATGGTGTGGATCTCATGAATTGAACCTGGCTACGAGGTGCCCACAGCGTAGCAGTAGCATGATCAGTTCGATTGTGCAGGCAGATCAAAGTGACAGTGTCGGATACTGGAGCGCGAATCAGAGTTGATAGCAAGTGCAGAATGCATGGGTGCAATAGTTCAACAGCGCAGTGGTTCCTGATGACATGTGCAGTTGGTACCAGCAGAAGTCGAAGACTTTGATGATAGATGCATTAGACTGATTGAGTTGTTTGGAGGCCTTTATGTTTTGGAGATATTGCATGCAAAGGGTGCATGGCACATGCATGGAGTTGCATGGTGCATGCATGAGTTTGCATGGTGCATGCAAAGGGTGCATGGCGAATGCATGGAGTTGCATGTCGCATGCATGGAGTTGCATGGCGCTTGAAAAGGTTGCAGGGTGAATGCATGGAGTTGCATGTCGCATGCAAAGACAGTCCTTTATTGTTGAGAGGGAGTGTTGAAAATGGCAACAAGAAATAGTGAAGGAGGCATCCTGAAACATATTTCCTGACCTTAGTTGGAAAGTGATCACCTAAACTAGGTGGGGACCACACAGGTGATTTTTTGTCGCAAAGTCTATTTTTAGACTATGTCTATTTTTAGACATAGAGATCATGGTCTATGAGTTGCAGGATGCTATTTATGGATGATTGGCTGAGTTGGTAAAAATAGATGGACCTCTATTTTTAGACATTAGGTGGTTTCTATTTTTAGACTGCCGGGCTAAAAATAGAACAGTCAAATATTATTAACCCTTAATAATATTTAGACTATAAACATTATCTTATCCTCTTGGAGCACTTCAGTTTGATGCTTGGATGTGGCACATGCAGCTGACAGAATGAAATACGCTTTTCCTAAGGGTTAGTTGAGCTATTGCATGGTTGACTTCAGTTAGAACTCATGTGGAAGAGTTTGGTGGAGTTGATGAGACAGTTGGTGGAGTTGTGTTCGGTTTAACTTAGTTGAACTAGTTGTATTTAGTCTAATTGATAAATACACTAGTGATGAGTGGTGTGAATTAATTATTAATTAATTCACTAATTATTAACTCATAAATCAACTAAAGAACACATCATTTAACTGCAATGCATGGACAGTTCAGTGGAGACCAGTGTTAGAGGTGGGTGAAAGGGTGAGTCTACTATCAGTTGTGACTATGGTTGTGCATGAGATTTTCACACACATTGATTGAGATTGCCAATGAGGATTGCGCAGTTGAAGCTAGTGGGATTCGAACTTGGATCTCATCATTATTCATCTTGGATTGCGCAGTAGAGGCAGGCAGACTTGTGGAGGAGATTTGAACCCGTGACTTGTTCATCTTCCGTGCTAGTTTGTGTGTAGCATGTGAGATAGTGCTGAGAGCTGTGAGAGCTTTGTGCTATGTATTGTTACATGTTCTCTATCATTATAATATACAGATAGTTGGGGTTTTTCAGCTATTTCTTTCCCCATTACATACTGTGTTGATATGTGTGCTTGATTATGTTTTAATGAGCGCATGCGACTGCTTTCTATTTCCGCATATTGATGATCAATTGTAGAAGAGGTTATGTATTATGCATGAAGCTTAAATAGTGTGTAATCAGGATAATCTCGGTGAATAATTCATCTATTATTCAAATTTTTACATAAATAAATCCTAAAAAATGAGGTGTTGCAACCATAGATTAAGACTGAACAAGCTTGACAGCATTATTTTATTGGTTGAAAGCAGCTATGAATTACACTTCAGATCTAGAGTAGATCTGTGTACAAAAATTTAGATCTATATCAAATCTGTACACTAGAAAGACTCCTTTACAAATTCCCCTTGGGGTTTTCAGCAAAAAGTGTGGTACATGGAGTAGATCTGAGGTCTTATGCAGCAGATCTGTAGAATGATTCATAAATTCTGAAGAAAATACAGGAGTATTCAGATCAGATCTGAATATGACATGGATTAGATATGAAATCCATGGATCACCACAGTGAAGGGTAGATTCCCAACACTAGAGATCTCTCCTCCAAAAGTCTTCCAAAACACCCTGCAACTTATCACTTGCAAATAACGCAGTACTGGGAGATAAAATGCACTGTAGGCTCTAGGAAATGGTTTGCCCACAAGCCAGGATCTGAAAATGTGCTCCAATCATCCAATACTCTCTTGTGAAGGGGATAGAATACTTTCCCACTGAAAATAGGAACTAGAATGGCCTAGATCTAAGTAGATATAGCCTCCACTTGCTGCAGCTTATAAAGAAAACCAAACCCTCAACAAGATCTGCATTGTAGTTCGAAGAAAAAGCTTGGCCTTCAGCCTGATAGTGGACAAGAAATGAAAGACTCTTCCAAGAGGTCTCTCAAGGAAAGAGATGGGATTCCTAAATAGGAAATCCTTGTGCTAAACAACACTATTCTCTGCTAAACAACAAGGAGAATAATAAATATCTAAACAGAGAAAATCTTTAGAAAATGATAATCATCAACAACCTTCTCATGTTTTCCTCCCCTTCCTTATATAAGTTTGTGAGCTTTCAAAACCCTAAACCATCTCAATGAAATAACTCTTTTCACATGAACATCCTCCAACTAAAACTGCGTTGTGCCTTAATGATCACTCCTTCTAAACAACGTTGTTGATTTGGTCATGGTTGACCCAGTCAAATGTATCAACCCCTTTCACACATAAGGGTGTTTATTTGGAATAGCCCAAATTTAGCTTTGTTCACATGTGGCATTGATTTATTTATTGTTTTTAGGAGTTTTTATAATCCTCCTTTACACATTTATTCATGAAACAGAAAACTAAAACAAAATTGAATATTCCAATTAGTCCGTCTGCAGAGTTCGACGTGCCTGGAAATTCTTGATAAGTTTGCAGGCATGGGGCATTATGCAGGATGTTGTAAATGTATTCTGACTGCGTATAAATCAGCTCAAGCTGTTGGGATTTGTTGCGCCACGTCCTTTGAAATATCTGTTGTGAGAGTTTTTAGGAACAAATCTAAAAGGACCCAGTCATCGATTTTTTCTTTATATAAACTATGACGCCGCCTCCATTCGTGGAGATGGTCCAAGATATGGATGGTGGGGGTTTGTCTGAAATGTGTCATTAATTCCATTCTGGAATCATGGTGAATGGGTAACTGAAAATATGTTAGGAATGCGGTGGCAAGGGTGCCAAAGGTTCCATGTGAAGCAGAGGGTTGCTCCACGTACCATTTCGCAGCTACTCCTATCAGAGTGTGTTTAAATAGTCTCTATCGAATAGAGTTGTCAATGATATTGTTCAATGAGCACCACTGGCGGAAGGTCATGACATGATTACCTGGGTCTTCCGCTTGCTTTCCTTCGAACTTTGGAATATTTGAAGGGAGATTTGTGGGCATGGGAGACCATGTAGGGTTGTGTGCGATGAGGTCATTCGTCAGCTTGGTTAAATCGGGTAGATTCAATGAAGCTAAGAAATGTGACTTGGAGTTTGATGCCATTGCAATGTGCGAAAACACAAAGTTCTATTTAGGAAGAGGGTTGTTCTGTGACATACCCTGTTATGTATTCAGCTGGCTTCTCGAATGGGTTGCACTCCTCTGCCCACTAGGGTTCCTAGGAGGAGTGGTGTGCGGTGTGGTGTTGGGAGACTGACCAGGGTTCCCAACTAAGGATGCCCCAATAAATGATGAACCAATAATTGTGGCAGCATTCCGTCTTTGACGCCTAAACGGCGAAAGACCTAGAACCCCTCTTGGTAATGGGGGGAGGCCCAAAAGATGCCTAGATCGACGAGGTCTCGTTGGGTCTATTCTGGTGTCGACTAGGTTTGGTTTTGGAAAAAAATGGGAGGATAGAGTCTATGATCAAAGAAAAATTATGATCACATACATAAAACAAAGCGAAAATAAAAATAAATTTTCCCTTTAAATTAATTCTATGTGATCAAGTAATCAAAATAGTTGTTTTATTTGTTTGCGTATGATACTCAAAATCCTAGAAGACCTATTCGTCCTCACACACTCAAATGTAACTGGGCCTTGAGAAGATATCTTGCGAGTGTTGGCACAAAATCCTGTAAGAGCTAGCGATGCCCCTAGTCAGCCAAAGAAAATCCACCAAGGTAAGGGTAGAGGGTCTGGCGCTTGCCTGCACTGTCACCTATTGGGAAAGGATGACCTAGTTTTGGCCACTAAGAACCACCATCCCACGTGAGCATTCGATTCTTTGTCTTCTTGGTAAGTCAGCTAATATTACCGAGTATCAGTCAGGTCAGGTAGCCCTAACTAATACTGCACGCACTGCGCCTAAGCCTAAACCCCTCTGAAACGGGTCTCTGCTGCGATCAGGTTTTGTTTTTCGTGGGCTAATAGGTGGATTTGAAGCTTCCTAAACAGTCAAATTCTATGTTTCAAGATGAAGAATGATCAAGGCGGCTTATTGGATGCTTACCCTCTTGATCCTAACTTCAACTATAAATTCTTTTGTGGCCCCTGTGGGGAGAATTTAGTGGGTTTGGTTAAGCTATTTTTAGGTTTATTTGCTTTGCTTAGTGGGTGGATGTGTGTGAGAAAAAAGTGGACAAGCACATAGTTTGAGCATGTGGATAAGCGATAATCCTTTTCAAAATCCCTTATTTAAACTATGTTGTATTGTTCCTTGCTCAAAAGAAAAACATGTGCGGATATGGGTCGCTTTTCTATTTTTCCTAGTTAATCTATGCGATTAATTAAAGGGATATGGTGAGTTGTGAATAGAGAGTGTTAATATGCTTACCTAGGATCATTGGAGGGTGAAAACATAGAAGAGATTACTTGCTCTTCTATCGACAATTCAATCCTAGTCCCGAAATCCTAGTGCAAAAATTGAACTAAACTAATAACTTTTACACTAGAAAAAAGAAATTAATTAAGCATTCATGGACTTGGGCAACTTACTTTGCCTAGTTATCTAGGCGCATTGGTACCTAAATTTTCAAAACAAAAAAAAAAATTCAGAATGCAAGTTATTCCCCCCCCCCCCCCCCACTTAAACTATATGTGAACTTTTCAAAAATCAACTTGAAATAAAACTGACACTAAGCCTATAGAAAGTAGCTAAGAGTGAGCTTTAGCAAGCTGTGGAGTACCACAACCAGTGCTGGCAGGTGTATTAAGGGTTGCCAAGAACTTTACAAGCAGGAAAATATAGAAATGAGGGATAAATTTCTCTTTTTGTCTTTTGCGCACAAAAGGCTGAAACAAGCGTGATGTCTGCATGCAGGTTAGCTCTGAATGCGTGCCCTAGGCACGTCCGTGGGAGGGAAAAGCATGCAAATTCCTGCAAAAGTAATTTTTGGAGCTGTTTTGCTTCAGTCAGTCAGTTGGGATGAACTAGGGACTGTAAGAGAAAAAGGGGAAATTCAGCTCCACTCCACAGCACAAACAGAGGTCTCTACAAAAAAGAGACACAACCACATAAACTTGGTATTAAACGTTAGTGGAGTCACCAATCCTATTTTAGTATGTTTGGTGCATGTATGTACGAAATCACACCAACTTAAGGGGTGTGGTTTACCCACTTAATTTATTGGTAACAGGCATAAAAAGAAGTGGAGTCAAGCAAGTTAGTGGAACAAGCTAGAATCATAACCATACTAGATAGAGAAATAACATGCATATATAAACTAAAACTAAAAAAAATAAACAAAAGCTCTGAATAGAGTTAAAAATTTGCAATGATCCAAACGGTGGCTCTTCAGCCCCTTTTATTGAGTGTTGGTAGGAAATGAGGATGAAACTTTAACCCTCTTTCTAAAGGGCCCCTAGAACATGGGTTCTAAGTCCTGATGCAAGGATGTTTTTACTCCAAATATTGTCATGGTGCAAAGTCTCCCTCTCTCTACTGTGGTGGACTAAACTTGTTGGATGGAAAACAATTGAGTCCCCTCTATCTTCAGCTCTGGATCACACACTGCTGGTATTTCTTGGGAAATTCCGGCTAGCATAAAAATGTTCTCACAATTTCTTCATCTCATGGTGGTCTTATATAGGAGAATTCAAATCCTCCTTCCCTCTCTTGGTGCATTGTGGATGGTGACCCAAGGGAGGGGCATGATTACTTTCTGTACTACAAATATTCAATTGTGTGCTCACTTGATGTTTAAGGAGGCTTTGGTGGTTGTCCTTAGGTGGCTTCAAGTAAAGAATCATTGTCTTGGAGTGTGCTTTTTTGTGGCCCCGGAAAGTGACTTCACCACTCCCAGGATTGCGCACATTTCGGGTCATAAGGTGCGCAAAGGCGCTCTTCACGAAGGATAATGCGCGTAAAATAATTTATGACTTTCTCAAATTTGATTTTTCCTCAGACCTTTAAGATTTTTAAATGATTTCTAGATTATCTAATGTCTTTCAGCCCTACAAATCCTTCTGCTTGACCTTAAATAATGTCATCTTCTGCTAGTACAATTTTCTAGTACTGTTAATAGGCTGCTCAGACAAAAAGGTGGTGGAGCGATGCTAGAGGTTGTGGATGATGTTTTTGAATGCTCACATCAAAAAGAGAGGATGGAGGTCTTCCCTCTTCTGGGCCACCGCAGAGTGGGTCAGGGAAAAGGGAGTGGGAGAGAAGAGGATTCCGGGGGCAGAACAAACATGCAGTCTTCTTAGTCGGTGAAATGGGGAGGAAAACTAGATTGGGAAGCTATGTTCTTCAATGAGAACGACGATGAGGATGCCTGTGCCATTTCAAAAGTGGATGCAAACCTGGTTAATTATCTATGTAGAGAGTATGGGAGGGGAGTTGAGTTGCACTCGATCTGGGTGTCAATCATCCTCCTGGACTATCTGATTTGTGAGAGGAGGCGAATCAAACAAGAGATCGAGGAAAACATCAGCAACATCAATGAAGAAATGGAAAAAAGCCTTGACAAGTTGTAGGATACAAGGCTTATAGATACTTACCTCAACATTCTGCAGCCCGAAAATGCACTCTTGATGGAAGATGACAGGGTTGGAGAAGAAGAAGTAGACGAGACCAAGCAAGAGTCAAACAAGCCAGGAGGGGTGGACCAGGACCGGGACTGACAAGGTGCCTTGACCTCCTTTTTTTTTCATGATCAGTTACTTGTGTGATTTCAACCCTGTAATTTCTATAGTTAGAAGTCTTAGTAGGTTTAGCTGGTTACAAGCAGGAGTTCTAGCCCTACTACCTTTTTAGGGTCCATTAGACTAGACTTTCCTCCGGTTTCTCGATATGGGCGAAGAATTTTTTGCAATTTCAGACACATGTTCTGGTTTTCTAAGTGCTGGAAGATCACTGTATGTAAACATCTGAATAGTTAATAGAAGGAGGCCCATATTTGCTGATAAAAAAAAAAGAATGAACCAATTAGAATGCAACAATACTTCCATAACTTATGAGGTAATTTAAACAAGCAATGAACACAAGATTTTGAATCTTCCACACTATTCATTAACACGGTTGAGCTCTCCTTTCTTCCAGTGCAACCCAACACCATCATAGAAAAATAACCCTTGCATCCAAGATGTTATTATAAGGCCATGCATCTCATGCATTTCACATCCTCATGTAGCTTGAAATCTACACACAGTAAACATGCACAATACTGTAATAAGACAAAATCATATCACTTCAATGATAAATATTCCATGCTAGTTATTGCATGAACATAATCATTATATCCACATGTTGTTCCGACACCTTTTACATAGTGACAAAAACACATTGGTCAATCACATATATAATGAAATTATAAATCATTCCATCAACAAACATCATTTCAGACCAACAATGAAAACAGGCACACAAACACACACATATATACATATATATTCTTGATTTTTTCAGAACATGAGAGATAATTATACAAAAAGTATTGGGCAATTGATTCTAAGCTTATGACTCTCAACCCAACCTTAGAAAACTACATCCAAGTCTCCCTTGTAGATGTCACCCCCAAGCCGAATTCCATATTTTGAGAGATCTTTTGCTTCAAGGATCAAACACAACCTCAGTTGAACCAGGGACTCCATAGATTCAACCACCCCACCCACCAATTGAGTTGAAATAAAAAAATGCATAAGGATTCTAGAGACTAAATATCCCCACCCTTAAAAACTAAACAATTACGTTCCCCCCAATGGATTATAGAACTCACAATAAAAACAAAATAAAATAAAGGAGAATCTATAAATCCTCGAGGAATTTTCCAAGATCAATTCCTCCATCCTGGCCCCTTAGGGATTTCCAAAGAAAAAATATATCCACCCTCCAAAATAATGGGGAATTTGGAGGCAATAAATTCCTCACCTCATGATTTATTCGTGCTCTTTTGGCAACTAAAAATCTATTCCCTCTGATGTTCAACCCTTTTCTTGGCATTCGATTTCCTCTTTTTCTCTTGTTGCATGTTCTCCTCCTCCTTTTTCTAACTCTCATATGCTTATTTTCCTCTACATTTTTCTACTTGTTTTTGTTCCAAAATCTCCCCTAGAAATTGGAATTCCTCCTTTTTAATGTTAAAATTCCCTTGACCTTTCAAATTCCCTGCTGAGTTAACTCCTTTCCAACAATTCAATTTCTATTTCTCTTTATACCTCTTGGAAGTAACTCTTGCTAGCAAGATCTTGCTGGCCAATTTGAAGTGTGCCACTTTTCTAGATATTCCACGAGATGTTTTTAAATGTGGTTTTGTGTTTAATTAATGAATTAAATAGCCACAATTTATTTCCATATGGCATCCTACCGATCCTCATTTGATTTTTTTGTACATTAATATTATTCCCAGCAAGTAATAACCCCACTGCTCTAGAATTTGTGCCCCATTACCTAGCCCATTTTATTTTTATCAACATGTTTACATTGCATACATAAATGTAGATTAATTTGAGCTATCACATCCTTGAAGTACCCATCTTATAAATATGCCTCTATGTATGCATCATTAGTGAATGACTCCATGTGCATCAAATTTCCCACAACTATCATCTTTGATATGGGTGGCCTTGAAAGCATGTCATCCAATTTGTTTGTGCTTCCCTTCTTATATTTGATCACTAAATGAAATTGTTGTAGAAACCCCATCCACTTGTAATGTTTGGTTTGTTGTAACTAAATTTTGGCCTCCAGGTACTGTAGTGGTTGGTCATCTGTGTATATTAATGTCTCCTTTCCCATCATATAGTGCTTCCACTTCATTGTAGCTTACACCAGGGCATAAAGATCCTTTTCATAGGTGGGGTAGTTAAGAACTACACTGTTGTGGTGGATTAGTCACACAGGTGTACGAAATTGCACCAGTTTAAAGAGTGTGGTCTACTCTTTAAACTATTGGTAACAGGCAGAAAGTGGGGGAGCTCAAAAGTGTAAAACTTAGTGGAAATAGTATGCTAAAGTATGCTCTGGTTAAACTAAAACTAAAACACAAATATACATAAGATATATAGAGAGTCAAAACGATAATAATGCAAACGATGACTCGGTGGCCTCTTCTTATTAAACGTTTGAAATGGAGAAGAAATTTTACCCACTTGCCAAAGGGCCCCTAGGCAATGGCTCTAGGTCCCGATGCAAGGATGTTGCCTTCCAAGCTCTGCCTCTGATGCAGTCTCCCTCTCTCTCTATGCTATGGTGGACTAATATGTTGGGTGGCCAACTATTGAGTCCTCTTTAGCTCCAGCCCTGGGTCACACACACTGCTGGTGTTTCTTGGGAAACTTTGGCTAGTATAACAATGTGATCACCCTTTCTTCATCTCTTGATGGGTTTATATAGGTGATTTTCAAATGCTCCTTCCCTCCCTTGGTACATGATGCATAGTGATCCAAGGGAGAGGTGTGATTCCATTGTATGCTCAAATATTCTTTTGTGTGCTTAGATAATGTCTAAGGAGGCACTGGTGGTTGTCCTTAGGCGGCTTTCACATAAGGAGTAAATGTCCTTTGCTTGGTGTGGTCTCGGGAAGCAACTTTTTTCCATTTCCAGGAATGCGTGCTTATAGGGAAAAAAGGCACGCAGAAGGTGCTCTTCTCAAAGGATAAAGCACGTAATTCAACATTTATGACTAGTTCAAATCTAATATTCTCAAAACCTTAGAGATTTTAAATACTTCTTGATTCCATAATGTGTTCTTGCCTTGTAAATCCTTAGGCTCGACATTAATCGATGTCATATTCTACTATATGATTTTCCAGTGTTAACAGTTGCCCCCTAATGTGTGAGGTCTAGGAAGAACCATATAGCCAAAATACATTATAGTTTCTTTTCTGTATCGTACGTAGAGAGAGAGAGAGAGAGGTCTGTGTGAATTTTGGAATTAACAATGCCTCGCACCGTTTTTCAGATAACCATGGCCTAAAGGACCCCCATATCATGGATATTTTTCCTAATATGTCAGGGTAATCATTAAGACCAACATTGTACTTATGTCTCACGGATCCGTCCCACTATCGACATGATTAATGCCATAGAAAAGAGAACGTACGATCTCCAGGAATGGAATAAAAGATACATCACCGGCTCAATGCCCCCACCACCGCAATGGTGTGTCAAGCCTAATAAGACCACACACCAACCACGTGTACCCCAGGCAAAGCCTAGGATAACATGCGGCCTATGTGATCTAAACGATCACCGAGTCAATCATTGTAGAGAACTCAAGCCCCTTGCAAATAGTCTCTGCATAGTCTCATCGCTCCCTCGGAAACTTCTCTCCAATCAAGATAAGATCACATGCACTTATTGCTAAAGTTGCTCACACTTTCATCATACGTTTAAGTGTGCACGTCTCCCCAAGCTGAGAGTAGCCCGAGCAGAATTAAGCCTACCAGCCACCAAAGAGGAAGACAAGTCTAAACCAATGACACGGAAATGGAAGCAGAAGACAACCTCTTCCATGATTGACCCTTTCCAAGCATCCACATCAGGGAAAACGAGTAGCATAGAATCTCACACTATCTACTCTGTCAGCACTGTGATAACATGCACCATTTGCACTAGTCAAGATCACGCGCCAGAGGTATACTCGCTGCTGAAAGCATTCAGGCACCTCTGTGATAAGAACAAATTCCACCTACCGGAAATTGAATATCCTAGTGGGAAATCTGACCTTATGCTCACACAGGACTCCGTTACCGAGATCCTTCCCTCGAAACGTGCTAGTGACATAATTCACCACATACGAATTGTATCATCGCACGCCCAAGATAGGATTCCAACCACCCCCTCGTCCCAAGATTTCCACTTTATTCTTGTCACAAAAGGCCAAGATACCTTGCACTTTTTCATTTATTTCCACAAGATCCCAAAATTGCATGCCACCATCGAACTCCTTGATGACACCCAACCTCTAGAACAACTAGAGCTAGTTGACAAAAGTCAGCAATAATCACCGCAATACAATGAGGCCCATAAGGAAAGGGTGAAAGCATCATTTGACCGCCACATCACCCCTCATTCATTTACCGAGGGTGAATTAGTCCTTCGCTATGATGTCACAAAAGAGGCTTTAGGGCCAGGAAAGTTTGAAACCTTGTGGAAAGGACCCTATATCATCAAACAATGTCTCCGATAGGGGACATACATATTAACGGAACCAGACAGGACCTGCCTCACTAACCCCATCAACGGCCTGTACCTCAAGAAGTTCTACCCATAAGGGCCCCAACAACCATTATCCCCTAGAGTTAGAGTACACAAAAATCCCAATACCAGAATATTTTTTACCCAAATACATAAACATGCTCAAAGTGTCACCATGGATCACCAACTTAAACCCTATTTGGGATTTACTGATGGAGCATCGCGATGGTCTCAAAACTTAGCTACAGCCACCTAGGTCATCTACCACCCTGACCAATCACCACTGTGTTCAAATGACATGTGCATCAAATCAGTAACCAACAATCAGGAAGAATATGATGCTATTATCGGACTTATGTGTGAGGCCCTCCATCAGGGCATCTGTCATATGCATTTCTACCTCGATTCCCAGTTATTAGCATCAAAGTTAAACCAAACATTTGAAACCAGAGACGCAAACCTGTTTAGAAAATATTTTCCTGCCAAAATATTAAGTAGACAATTTGATTACATTACATTTTCACATGTATCAAGGAATCAAAACCAAGCTGCTGATCGCATAGCTAACAATATCCTAGACTGGAATGCATCGCGAATAAACCATCATACATAAAAAACAAAAAACATAGATATCCATCAGCATAACAAAAAATACATAAACTGAAATAGATAGCACACCATGTAGAGCCGCAAAAAGATCTATCATATATATATCAAAAAATATGTGTATCTGAATACAAAAATAGTATCATTGGCCCATTTTCCAGCCTAAAGATACAATGGTCGTAAAAAATAAGGGAAGCATCCTCATAACGGGTGCTTTCCCTGTGTACAAAACTACCCTAGGGGGTGCACCCTTAAGAGGAGCACCTGGGCCCACCACTACTCTTGGTGCCACCACCGGAGCTATTGTCGCCACTGCAATAGCTACCCGTCATAGAGTGGGTCGATAATCCCTCTTGCGAACCATCATCATCTCTAGCCAAACCTCCTTGAAGTCATCCATGAAACCTCGAGTAGGCATCCCCTGGGTCAAGTGGTCCACTCTACCCCAGAAGTCTTCTAGAGCGGCCACTTGAGCTGTAAGAACTGCAATGCGTGCCTTAGCCAAATCTGCACGAGCTCGCTCAGCCACAACCTCAAATGCAACCAAGTTTTTACCCTCACCAGAAGGGCTAGCACCATCCCTGCCAGGTCCACCAGCACCACCACTCGGTCCACCTACGCTACCTCCCCCCTGACCACCACGAGGTCATGGCGGAGGATCGTGACCCACGATTCGGGCCACTGGGTGTCCCACCTCACCAACATCTACACGAGTAACCAAAATAATTTCTGTGTCAATAAAAAAACACATAAGTACATAGAAACTCGAAAAAATGCAGAAGAATATAGAACATACCTGCAGGACCCCAAACATAACCGAAAGGGAGACCAATATCTGGATCACCCTGAAAGTCCATCCCCGCATACAGGTATGGCAAGAACATCTTGGGTTGGCCTCAAACCGGGCCTCTGTCGTGTTGTTCCAATAATGACCCACCATGCCACAACCACCACATGGCATCATTGGAGTCCACCTCCTCATGCGTGGCTCCTGCGGCCCCCCAATAAGCACTACCAAAACGGGCCTCAGCAACACCACCCTCTCATACATGATGCTACAAAAAATGATGGCGTACAAAAATGACTTGGATCCACGTTGGACCCTTTTCAGTTGCGACACCATACCATCAAAACAGAAGTGGGCGAAATCAAAAAAATGCTTGCCCCTCAACCAGCGTAAAACTCCCACCTGTGGGCTCGATGCCCGATGCGGAGCAAATGACCCCGCTAGTCGCACAATAATGGCCAAAGCACACCACTCAACCACATCTATCACTGATGCAATATTGATGCACCCCTCAGTAAGAAGTGCATCGCCGAAATGCCTCCTTCGGAACCTGTCTAGGTTCACTCTCCTAGCAGGGAATGGATACCTCAGTGCCTCACCCTGAGGCAGTAACCCGGTCACGAAGTATATATCCGTCTCAGGGTGGATAATAAAGTTTTTCCCCCTCAGTACGAAAATATTGTGCCTCTTGTGCCAATTTTTTATAATGTAACATAACAATTGGTCCTAAGACCGAAGAAACTCGTTCTCAGTAAATTTCAGAAGGCCCCATGTGGCCGACTAACGGCGCGCCCCAGGATCAGCAGCTAGAGTGGCCCAGATCTCCAGCCATTCTTGCTCTCTCCACACCAACCTGCCAAGAAACACAGGCACCCATTAGTACAGAGAAAAACATCAAAAGAGACAAAAAAAACCCCAATTTGTATGTCACCCTTCCCTTTACGCGCCTGTCTCTCAGACAGGCATACCCTTGCCTACTTGTTTCCTACACAGGCGCATCCTTGCATTCAAAAAGGAGGAAAAATCACGCCCTCATGCGTTTTTTCCTCAGAAATGCGTGCAAGGAGGGCGCCTCTTTTCCTAGATCACACATGCAATCTAGGGCAAAAAGTCCCTTTGAGGCCATACAAACCCAATTTGTACGGCCCCCGGCACCATCAAAGTGAAAAAATTGAAATGCAGGATGTCATGAAAGTTACCTCAGCATAATGTTGCTAATCCCCGGTACATATGCTAATAGCAACGGCAAGAAAGGCTCTACAATCACCTCTGATCTCCCAAAACTCGGCAAGTACAAATGAATAGGATTAGGGCAAGAACCCCATATTTATCGCCCTTTTCCATAACTTCAGAGGTCAATAACAGGAGATCAGGAGGTTGTTTCCGCAAACTGAAAGTTGCACCATCATCAGTATGCCATGACAAACGAAGGTGATGCCACACATTCGCTTTTCAGAAAAATAATTTTTTCAGCGCCAGCAGGTATGCACCCTCCCATCTTCCTTTCCAAAGTTCATCTCCTTCAATAATATTTGATGAAAATAAGATGCTTTCACTTGAGGTAGTTATATTTTGCAGGAAGAACCCGCAAATTGTTCACAACACCATCCACTGAAAGTTTCGGAGCATGTATCATTCTACCCTCAGCATGATAGAGTCACCAATACTGTTATGGTGGAATAGTCACACAGGTGTACAAAATCACACCAACTTAAAGAGTGTGGTCTACTCTTTAAACTATTGGTAACAGGAAGAAAGTGGGGGAGATCAAAAGCATAAAACTTAGTGGAAATAGTATGCTAAAGTATGCTCTGGTTGAACTAAAACTAAAGCACAAATATACAGAAGTTATATAGAGAGTTAAAATGATAATAATGAAAATGATGGCTCAGTGGCCTCTTCTTATTAAATGTTTGAAATGGAGAAGAAATTTTACCCACTTACCAAAGGGCCCCTAGGAAATGGCTCTAGGTCCCGATGCAAGGATGTTTCCTTCCAAGCTCTACCTCTGATGCAGTCTCCCTCTCTCTCTCTGTTGTGGTGGACTAAGATGTTGGGTGGCCAACTATCGAGTCCTCTTTAGCTCCAGCTCCGAGTCACACACACTACTGGTGTTGCTTGGGAAACTTTGGCAAGCATAACAATGTGATCACCCTTTCTTCATCTCTTTGTGGGTTTATATAGGTGAGTTTCAAATCCTCCTTCCCTCCCTTCGTACATGATAGATAGTGACCCAAGGGAGAGGTGTGATTCCATTATGTGCTGAAATATTCTTTTGTGTGCTCACATAATGTCTAAGGAGGCGCTGGTGGCTGTCCTTAGGCGGCTTTCACATAAGGAGTAACTGTCCTTTGCTTGGTGTGGTCCTGGAAAGAAACTTTTTTCCATTTCCAGGAATGCGCACTAATCGGGCAAAAAGGCGTGCAGAAGGCACCCTTCTCTAAGGATAAAGCGTGCAATTCAACATTTATGACTAGTTCAAATCTGATTTTCTCAAAACCTTAGAGATTTTAAATACTTCTTGATTCCATAATGTGTTCTTGCCCTGTAAATCCTTAGGCTCGACATTAATTAATGTCGTCTTCTGCTGTATGATTTTCCAGTGTTAACATACACCATGAAATTCTTTATAATTGTAGCATACAAGCCTTCCTTCTTTCATCAAGACCACTCCCATAGCATACCCGTTGGCCTTTTTTCTAAACTTTGAAGGGTTGATACAAGTTCAGTAACTCAAAAACTAGTGCATGGCTAATATTCTTATTTAACTCCTCAAAGGACCTCTACTAACCCTTTCCCCAGTGGAAACTCTTACCACTTATTGCAATGCCATGGAGTGGTGTTTCTACCACTGAAAAAAAAGGGTATGAATTCCCTTAGTTACTATACTTCCCCAACAAAACTCTAAACCTAAAAAATACGAGTAGGCATTGGTATTTCCATGATGGCCTCCATCTTGGAAGGATATATTTTCAACTCTCCTCCACCTATCACGTACCCCAAATACACCAAATACTGTTGTGAAAACTCAAACTTCTTGAGATTCACTAGTAGTTAGTGCTTATTTCACATCTCCAACACCTACATCAAATTTCATATGTTATCCTTCGAGGTAGCATTGTATACCAGTATATCATCTAAATATACAATAACAAATGAATCTTTAAAATGGTGTAGTATATCATTCATTAACTGCATAAATGGAGCTAGTGCATTGCGTAGGAAAAATGGAATAACTAGCTACTAATAAAAACATTTTTTGGTTTTGAAGGTGGTCTTCCAAATATCTTCTTCTCTGACTTGAACCTAGTGATATCCAAACTTTAATTCCATCATTGTGAATTATTTCACTTGCTGCAACTGATCTAGTAGATCATCTATCCTATGAAGGGGGTACATGTTCTTGAGAGTAATTTTATTCAACTCCCTGTCATTAATACACGTATGCCAATTCCTATCCTTATTTAGTACAATGATGATGTTTGACTCACATGGTGATGTAATGATTGAATGGCACCATATTCCAGTAGCGACCACAAATTTTTCTTCACCTCAAGTGCTTCTATAATAGACTACTGGTATAGCCCAATGTTCGGAAATCAGGAGTCTAGAAATATCTGGATCTTGTGCTGCGATTCCCTCTTGGGTGGTAACCCTTTAGTCTCCTTAAACACATCCCCTATGCATGTATAAACTCTTCCATTTGTTGTTTATGTTTTTTAATACACCCTTCTATGTATTCCTTGCCTCTTATTGAATCGTCTATAAACATATTTTCTCTTAAAAATAATAAAACATGCTTCTTATTGGAACTGATCAATTTGTTGGCTTGGTTGGCACTTACTAGCAATTTTTTTTACTTACCTTTGTGTGTGTTAATGGTGAACAATTTTTCATCCTTGACAATCTGGAAGTGGTTATCTCTTTGCATGAATATTGCATCTCACATTTTCATCTAAGGACTTCCAAACATCACTCCACATACATCAAGTGGAGCTACATCGAGTTCTACTTCATCAATAAATTCAACACTTATTGAAAATGGAATAATTAACCACTAATACAAACATTTCCTGGTTTTGAATATGGTATTCCAAATATCTTCTTCTCTGACTTGAACCTAGTCATATCCAAACTTTAATTTCATCATTGTGAAGTATTTCATTGTCTGCAATTGATCTAGAAGATCATCTATCCTACGAAGGGAGTACATGTTCTTGAGAGTAATTTTATTCAACTCCCTGTAATTAATACATATATGCCAAGTCCCATCCTTCTTTAGTACAGTAATGAGGTGTGACTCACATGGTGATGTACTCGGTCGAATGGCACCCTATTCCAGTAGCTACCACAAATGTTTCTTCACCTCAAGTTATTCTATAATAGACTACTGATATATCCCAACGTTTGGAAATCGGGAGTCTAGAAATATCTGGATCTTGTGCTCAAATTCCCTCTTGGGTGGTAACCCTTTAGTCTCTTGAAAATCATCCCCTATGCATGTAGAAACTCTTCCATTTGTTTTTTATGTTTCTTAATACACCCTTATAGGGATTCCTTTCCTCTTATTGAATCTTCTATAAACATATTTTCTCTTAAAACAATAAAAAATGCTTCTTATTGGAAATGATCAATGAGTCTTGACTTGGTTGGCACTTACTAGCACTTGCTTTGTGCGCGTTAATGGTGAACTATTTTTCATAATTGAAAATCTGGTACTAGTTATCTCTTTACAAGAATATTTCATCTTGCATGTGCATGTAAGGACTTCCAAACATCACTCCACATACATCAAATGGAGCTACATCTAGTTCTACTTCATCAATAAATTCAATACTTATAGCAAATATAATTTTTCATATCTTTGTTACCTTCAACTCTGCATCCTCATTTACCCATCCCAATGGATATCAATGTGGATGATCATGAACTTCCAATACCAACTTATTAACCAACTCTATTGTAATGAGATTCTTCTTCAATCCTAAGTCAAGCATATTAGCATCAATCTTTTTCTTCTTGACTTGTATCTTTATGTGGAAGAGTTTGGTCATTTCTTCCTCTTCCTATTATTGAAGGATACTTGGATTCACTGACATTTACACTGGCGTATAAACAATATTCTCATCCACATTCGAGCTAAGTTAAACTTGGTTGCTCGAATCAATGGTTGTGAGATTCTTCTTCTTATTGTCTTTCTTTTTGTTCTTCGTGTTAAGCTCTGGATGCAAATTTTAGCACATATCCTCTATATGGTCATCAATGATGTAGTGGCGGTAGTGGTTGTTGGGTTATTTTCACTATCATATTGTGGCTACCATTATTTTATCTTTCCCCCACCTACCAACTGAGTTGAAATAAAAAAAATGCACAAGGATTCTAGAGACTAACTATCCCCACCCTTCAAAACTCAACATTGTGGTTCCACCCAATGCAAGGATTCCAAAACTCACAATAAAATCAACATAAAATAAAGGAGAATATATAAATCCTCGAGGAATTTTCCAAGATCAATTCCTCCATCCCAACCCTTAGGGATTTCCTAAGAAAACAATGTCTTCGCCCTTCAGTCTAATGGGGAATTGAGAGGCAATCAATTACTCACTTGGTGATTTATTCGTGTTATTTTTCCAACTAAAAATCCATTCCCTCTGTTGTTCAACCCTTCTCTTGGCATTCAATTTCCTCTTTTTCTCTTGTTACATGTTCTCTGTTTTCCAGCTCTCCTCTACTTCTTTTCCTTTGAATTTTTCTTCTTGTTGTTGTTCCAAAATATATCCTAGAAATTCGAATTCCTCCTCCTAAATGTTCAAATTCCCTTGACCTTTCAAATTCCCTGCTGAGTTACCTCCTTTCAACTATTCAATTTCTCTTTCTCTTGATTCCTCTTTGAAGTAACTCCTGCTAGAAATATCATGGTAGCCAACGTGAAGTGTGCCGATTTTCCAGCTATTCCACTAGATGTTTTTAAATGTGGTTTTGTGTTTAATTAATGAATCAAATAGTCATAATTTCTTTCAAGATGGCATTCTACCAATCCTCATTTGAATTTTTTGTACATTAATATTATTCCCAGCAAGAAGTCACCCCACCACTCTAGAATTTGTGTCCCATTACTTAGCCCATTTTATTTTTATCAAAATTTTTACATTTCTTACATAAATGTAGATTAATTTTGGCTATCACGTCCTTGAAGTCTTCATCCTGTAAATATGCCTCTATGTATGCATCATTGGTGAATGGCTCCATGTGCATCAAAGTTCCCAAAGATATGGTCTTTGATGTGGGTGGCCTTGAAAGCATTTCATACAACTTTTTTATGCTTCCCTTCTTATATTTGATTACTAAATGAATTTTTTGTAGAAACCCCAACCACTTGTAATGTTTGGTTTTTTATAAATAAGTTTTGGCATGCAAGTATTGTAGTGGTTGGTGATCTGTGTAGATTACTATCTCCTTTCCCATCATATAGTGCTTCCACTTCTTCGTAGCTTGCACCAAGGCGTAGATATCCTTATCATAGGTTGGGTAATTAAGAACTGCCCCATAAAATGCTTTATAAATGTAGCATGAAAGTGTTCCTCCTTGCATCAATACCACTCCCATAGCATATCCATTAGTCTTTTCATCCACTTTGAAGGGTTGATACAAGTTTGGTAATTCCAAAACTAGTGCGTGACTAATATTCTTCTTTAACTCCTCAAAGGACCTCTACTAACCCTTTCCCCACTGGAAACTCTTGCCACTTATTTTAATTCCATGGAGTGGTGTTTCTACCACTGAAAAGGAAAAGGATATGAATTTCCTTACGTACTGTACTTCCCAAACAAAACTCTAAACCTAAAAAATATTAGTAGGCATCGGTCATTTCATGATGGCCTCCATCTTGGCAGGATATATTTTCAACTCTCCTCCACCTATCACATACCCCTAATACACCAAATATTGTTGTGCAAACTCACACTTCTTGACATTCACTAGTAGTTGGTGCTTATTTCATATCTCCAACACCTACAAAAAAATTGATATGTTCTCCTTCGAGGTATTAATGTAGACTAGTATATCATTTATTAAATATAAAATAAAAAATGAATCTATAAAAGGGTGTAGTATATCATTCATCAACCTCATAAATGGAGTTAGTTGATTTCATAGGAAAAATGGAATAACTGACCACTAATAAAAATATTTCCTCATTTTTAATGTGGTATTCCAAATATCTTCTTCTCTGACTTGAACCTAGTGATATCAAAATTTTAATTCCATTGTTGTGAAGTATCTCACTTGCTGCAACTGATCTAGCCGATCATCTATCATAGGAAGGGGTTACATGTTCTTGAGAGTAATCTAATTAAATCCCTGTAATTAATACACATATGCCAAGTCCCATACTTCTTTCCTACTCTTGAATGTTGAAATTCCCTTGACCTTTCAAATTCCCTGTTGAGTTGCCTCCTTTCTAGCAATTCAATTTCTCTTTCTCTTGATTCCTCTTGGAAGCAACTACTGCTAGCAAGACCTTGGTAGCCAATGTGAAGTGTGCCACTTTTCCAGTTTTTCAACCAGATGTTTTTAAATGTCTCTTTGTGTTTAATTAATTAAACAAATAGCCATAATTTATTTCCAAATGGCATCCTACCAATCCTCATTTAAATATTTTGTACATTAATATTATTCCTAGTAGGTATTCACCTCAACACTCTAGAATTTGTGTCCCGTTACTTAACCCATTTTATTTTTATCAAAATGTTTACATTGCATACATAAATGTAGATTAATTTGGGTTATCACATCCTTCAAGTCCTCATCCTCTAGATATGCCTCTATGTATGCATCATTGGTGAATGGCTCCATGTGCATCAAAGTTCCCAAAGCTATGATATTGATGTGGGTGGCCTTGAAAGCATGTCATCCAAATTGTTTTTTCTTCCCTTATTATATTTTATCACTAAATGAAAATGTTGTAGAAACCCCATCCACCTGTAATATTTGGTTTTTTGTAACTAACTTTCGGCCTGTAGGTACTGTAGTGGTTGGTGATTTGTGTAAATTATCGTCTCCTTTCCCATCATATAGTGCTTCCACTTCTTCGTAGCTTGCACCAGGGCATAGAAATCCTTGTCATAGGAGTGTTAGTTAAGAACTACCCCATGAAATGCTTTATAATAGTAGCATAAAATCCTTCCTCCTTGCATCAAGACCATTCCCACAGCATGCCCATTAACATTTTTCTCCTCTTTGAAGGGTTGATACAAGTTTGGTAATTCAAAACTATTTTGTGACTAATATTTTTCTTTAAGTCCTCAAATGACCTCTACTAACCTTTTCTCCACTGGAAACCCTTGCAAATTATTGTAATGTCATGGAGTGGTGTTTCTACCACTGAAAAAAAGGCTATGAATTTCCTTAGGTACTATACTTCCCTAACAAAAAACTAAACCTCAAAAATATTAGTAGGCTTTGGTCATTTCGTGATGGCCACCATCTTGGCAGGATATATTTTCAACTCTCCTCCACCTATCATGTACCCAAAATACACCAAATACTATTGTGAAAACTCACACTTCTTGAGATTCACTAGTAGTTTGTGCTTATTTCATATCTACAACACATACATCGAATTTTATATGTTCTCCTTCGAGGTAGCACTATATACCAGTATATCACCTAAATATACAATAACAAATTAATATATAAAAGGGGCAGTATATCATTCATTAACCTCATAAATGGAGCTAGTGCATTGCATAGGACAAATGGAATAACTAACCACTAATAAAACATTTCTTGGTTTTGAAGGTGGTATTTCAAATATCTTCTTCTCTGACTTAAACCTGGTGATATCCAAACTTTAATTCCATCATTGTGAAGTATTTCACTTGCTGCAACTGATCTAGCAGATCATCTATCCTAGGAAGGGGGTACATGTTCTTGAGAGTAATTTTATTCAACTCAATATAATTAATACACATATGCCAAGTCCCATCCTTTTTTAGTACAATGATGATGTGTGACTCACATGGTGATGTACTCAGTCGAATGACACCCTATTCTAGTAGCTACCAAAAATGTTTATTCACCTCAAGTGATTCTATAATAGACTACTAGTATAGTCCAATGTTTGGAAATTGGGATTCTAGCAATATCTAGATATTGTGCTCCAATTCCCTCTTGGGTGGTAACCCTTTAGGCTCCTAAAACACATCCACTATGCATGTAGAAATTATTCCATGTGTTGTTTATGTTTATTACTAACCCCCTTATAGGGATTCCTTGCCTCTTGTTGAATCTTCTATAAACATATTTTATCTTAAAAAAATTAAAACATGCTTCTTATTGAAACTGATCAATTTCTTGGCTTTGTTGGCACTTACTAGAAAAATATTTGACTTTCCTTTGTGCGTGTTAATGGTGAATAAAATTTCATCCTTGAAAATCAAGTATTGGTTATCTTTTTACATGAATATTACATCTGATCGCATGTGCATGTAAGGAATTCCAAACATCCATCCACATACATCAAGGGGAGCGACATCTAGTTCTACTTCATCAATAAATTCAACACTTATAGAAAATCTAATTTTTCAAATTTTTTTTACATTCAACTCTGCATCCTCATTTACCTATCCCAATGGATATCAGCGTGGATGATCATGAACTTCCAATCCAAATTTATTAACCAACTCTATTGTAATAAGATTATCCAATCGTAAGTCAAGCATATTAGCATCAATCTATGTATTCTTAACTTGTATCTTTATTTGGAAGAGTTTGGACATTTCTTTCTCTTCTTATTGTTGAAGGATACTCAGATTCACCTCCATTTACATTGACGTATAAACAATCTTCTCATCAAAATTCGAGCTAATTTCAACCTCGTTGCTCGAATCAATGGCCATGAGATTCTTCTTCTTATTGTCTTCATTTTTTTTCTTCATGTTAAGCTATGGATGCAACTTTTATAACTTCTACTATGTATGGTCATCAATGATGTGGTGGTTGTAGTGGATGTTGTGATATTTGCACTAGCATATTGTGGTTGTCATCATTTTATCTTTCCCCCACCCACCAACTGAGTTGAAATAAAACAAATGCACACAAATTCTAGAGACTAACTATCCCCACCCTTCAAAACTCAACTCTGTTGTTCCACCCAATGCAAAGATTCCATAACTCACAATAAAATCAAAATAAAATAAAGGAGAATCTATAAATCATAGAGGAATTTTCCAAGATCAATTCCTCCATCCCAACCCTTACGTATATCCTAAGAAACAATATATCTTTCATCTAGACTAATGGGGAATCGTGAGGCAATCAATTCCTCACTGGTGATCCATTTGTGCTCTTTTGCCAACTAAAAATTCATTCCCTCCATTTTTCAACCCTTTTCTTGGCATTCAATTCCTCTTTTTATCTTGTTGCATGTTATCCTCCTTTTTCCATCTCTCCCATGCTTATTTTCCTCTGAATTTTTCTTCTTTTTTTTGTTCCAAAATCTCCCCTAGAAATTCGAATTCCTCCTCTTGAATGTTCGAATTCCCTTGACCTTTCAAATTACCTACTGAGTTACCTCCTTTCCAGCAATTCAATTCATCTTTCTCTTGATTCCTCTTGGAAGTAACTCTTGCTAGCAAGATCTTGGTAGCCAATGTGAAGTGTGTCATTTTTCCATCTACTCCACAAGATGTTTTTAAATGTGGTTTTGTGTTTAATTAATGAATTAAATAGCCATAATTTCTTTCCAAATGACATCCTACCAATCCTCATTTGAATTTTTTGTACCCAGTAAGTAATCACCCCACCTCTCTAGAACTTGTGTCCCATTATTTAGCCCATTTTATTTTTATCAAAATGTTTACATTGCATATATAAATGTAGATTAATTTTGGCTATCACATCATTGAAGTCGTCATCCTCTAAATATCCTATTATGCATCATTGGTGAATGGCTCCGAATGCATAAAAGTTCCCAAAGCTATGATATTTTATGTGGGTGGCATTGAAAGCATGTCATCCAAGTTGTTTGTGCTTCCCTTCTTATATTTGATCACTAAATGAATTTTTTGTAGAAATCCCATCCACTTGTAATGTTTAGCTTGTTGTAACTAACTTTGGGCCTACAGGTACTATAGTGGTTGGTGATCTATGTAGATTACTATCTCCTCTCCTATCATATATTGCTTCCACTTATTTTTAGCTTGCACCAGGGCATAGAGCTCCTTGTCATAGGTGGGGTAGTTAAGAACTGCCCCATGAAATTATTTATAGTTTTAGAATACAATACTTCGTCATTGCATCAAGACCACTCCCATAACATACCCATTAACCTTTTTCTCCACTTTGAAGGGTCGATACAAGTTTTGTAATTCCAAAACTAGTGCATGAAAAATATTAATTTAACTACTCAAAGGACCTCTACTAAACCTTTCCCCACTGGAAAATCTTACCACTTATTTTAATTCCATGGAGTGGTGTTTTTACCACTAAAAAAAAGGTTATGAATATCCTTAGGTACTATACTTCCCCAACAAAATTCTAAACCTCAAAAATATGAGTAGGCATTGGTCATTTCATGATGGTTTCCATCTTGGTAGAATATGTTTTCAAGTCTCCTCCACCAATCATGTACCCCTAATACACCAAATATTGTTTTGAAAACTCACACTTCTTGAGATTCCCTAGTAGTTGGTGCTTATTTTATATCACCAACACCTACATCATATGTCGTATTTTATCCTACAAGGTTGCACTATATACTAGCATATAATCTAAATATACAATACCAAATGAGTCTATAAAAGGGTGTAGTATATCATTCATTAACCTCATAAATGGAGCTAGTGCATTGTATAGGCCAAATGAAATAACTAACCACTAATAAAAACATTTCTTGGTTTTGAAGGTGGTCTTCCAAATATATTTTTCTCTGACTTGATCCTGGTGATATCCAAACTTTAATTCCATCATTGTGAAGTACTTCACTTTCTGCAACTGATGTAGCAGATCATATATATTAGGAAGGGGGTACTTGTTCTTGAGAGTAATTTTATTCAATTCCCTGTAATTAATACACGTATGCCAAGTCCCATCCTTATTTAGTACAATGATGATGTGTGACTCACATGGTGATGTACTTGTTCTAATGGCACCCTATTCCAATAGCTACCACAAATGTTTCTTCACCTCAAGTGCTTCTATAATTATAGGCTACCAGTATAGCCCAATGTTTTGAAATTAGGATTTTAGAAATGTTTGGATCTTGTGCTACAATTCCCTCTTAGGTGGTAACTGTTGGGCCTTGAAATTTTCATTCACTTCCATTACATTTTCACTTGTATTTACATATTGCCACCTTCAATCCACCTCCATTTCATTACATTTACCTTACCATTACCACTATTTTGTTACATTTATGTTTTTCCAAATTTTATTAATTCTTAGCATTTTTAAGTGAATTTGTGGTTAAAAATTAGAAAATAATGTGCATATGCTTATACCTAACAAGTGGGATGAGATTTTTGCCATGTGTAGGTCAAAAGAAAGCTTCTAAAAGACCTTTATGTGGCCTACCAAAACCAAATTCGAATTTGAGTGTAGAAGATCATGGGATCATGAAGATATGTGTCTCATTTCCTTTTTGTATTGAAACTCTAAGAAGATATGTGTCTCATTTACTATTTTGTATTGAAACTCTAAAAAGGCACGTGTCTTGTCATTTCCTATTTTGATTGTAACTCTAGAGATAGAGGGAGAGATTCATGGACTCTCATTAATGAGATAACCTCTCATATTTTTGTATAAATAGGGGAAGCTCTCTCCTATCATGGGGGTGAAAAGGGGGAGAAGAAGAGAAGGGATTATAGAGTGTTTTGTAACAAAGCTTAAGATGGAATGGGATGTAGATTTGTGAGTTTATCAATAAAGAAGTTCTTTGATGTTGTTTTAATCACATCTTCAAGGAGCTAAGGGATTACACTGAATTGGTAACAGAGGGCCCCTACTATTCGAGGAGGTTTTACATGTTTTCTAGATAAGTCATTTTCAATCAAGTTTTGTCATATTTCCTTAGTTAGACTACTTTCTGAAATCATAGCTTTTAGCATTATGTTTCATGTCATTTTCTTAGATAAAGGATCCTCATGATATTGAAGTTAGTCTCTTTCTCAAGCTCTTCCAATACATCTCTATTAAATAAATGGGATTCAATTGTAATATTCTAAGTTATTAGCATTTCATTTTCTGTTATTTAGTTAAAAATAAGATCATCATTATACTACAGTTAGTCTCTTTCAAAATCTCTTCCAATAAATCTCTAATTCACGAATGAGACTTAGTTGTAATATTGTGAGTTATTGATTGTGTTGGAAATATTGTCATTGATGGCAAAAGAGAAGACAGGAGCTGCATCTAAACTATCACAAAGAAGAATCAGCAATAAGGCAGCAGAGAGAGCATTAGACATGAAGCAGAGGCAGTTGTAGAAGGGCCATTTGATTGGAGATCTGGAGAGACAGAGTAGTGAGGTTGAAAGGGCCACTGAGTTGAAGATCTGGCCAAAACAAGGAGGTTTTGGGCATAATATTATTCGCATACAGTATCCAATGAAAGATTTGCTACACAACTTATTATGTGTACATAGTGAGGGAAGAAATTGAATTGAAATCACATTCGGTTGTTTGGTGAAACCTTAGTGGGATTTTGAATGTGTAGAAGCAGCGTAGTGGAAGTGGGTTCCATGGAACTGTGTAATTGAAGCCTCATCGTATTAAACCAAGAGATACCGAGAGGTATTATAGCTAGGAAATTGCAGAGACACTGTAGCACGGGACCCTGGAATAGAATGAGAGAAGGCGCACAATAATAGCAGAGATATCGATTAATATAAGCAGAATCGTGAAGTTAAAGATGCGGCAGATGTGCTTCAGAAAAAGGAAGGAACCCTAGCATGTGAAAGCCTGTGGATATGAGGCGTTAGTGTTGAATGTGAAAAACTGGGAAAAGAAGCGAAGAATGAATGGAACCATGAACAAGCAGGCAGATGGAACCGTAAAGCATGAACAGGAAAATTGGCTTTAAGAAACCACTTATGGTATTCACATTATTTTTAAATGGTAAGTGGAATCAAGAAAAAAAGTGCGATAGCATTCGACTTGTGACACGTGGCCTAGGTGGTATTCCTAATCCACCCATTTCGCATTATTTTTTTGAGTTAAATTTTTGTTCAATAAAAAATGTGATTTCTGTTCGATGGTGAAGGTGGAAGATCCAAGGGTGTTCGCAATCAAAGCTGCAAGGGTGTTAACTGGTGAAGAGGTAAGAGTTAAACTGTGGGGCCCGTATTAATCATTTGGATAATTGAGTTTTATTAAAGCGGAGGAAATGTTGTGTGGTCTAAAAGTATTGTGTTGGTATCTATGATTTACTCCAAGGTTGAATTGTTAACAAGAAATTCAAATGTGAATCTAGGTCGGAGTTATATAAATTGGTGGGGTCGAACCCAAACGTCGCATTAATATATGTTGTGATGTGTTGTGGGCCCGAAATTATTAATATTGAGTTTTAAGGTTAATAAGGTCGGAGCTTCGTATGAAATTCAATGGAATATGAACATAGCCCAAATGTGTTAATAAAAGGCGAAACCAATATACGTTAACATATATGTTAGCACTTTGGGTTGTATCAAAGTCGAGCTTTGATATAAGACGATAAGGTGAGCTGGTAAGTGTGAAAGCCAAAGTTTTAGAATTGTGGGCCCGAGAGGAAGAATAAATGTTGATGACAAAACTCTAATGTGTTGATATTCAGTTTATACGTTGAATGAGTTGTGGGACCCGGACGGACCTAATGTTGTTGATAGAGTATGGAGGATCATTGTTATATGCATGGAGTCAATTTTATAATGGAGGTTTTGATATGTTTTAATGGATTATGGTCCACATATAAATAAATGGGTATAGATATAATTGCATGTGAGTTGGTAAGCCTTGGGGCCAAACGAATGTATGTTTATAACCTTTACCAAAGCCAAAACATATAAAGGTATTCCATTGATGGATTAATAAAGCTGTGGAGAACATAAATGAAACTATTTGGCCGAAGGTTTGTATTATGGGATATAAATATCCATTTTATATAGTGGACCATTATGAGTTGAATTACGAAGTTTGAATAACGAGTTGACCTCATGAAGTGGGCTGGACTATGGTTTAACCATAGATTTGAAACAGGCAAAGAACCACATATGAGTATTGTGAACTGGGTTTGATTTTGAATCAAAGATTGAATTGGTAAAGCGTTAAATCCTCAGTTATATGCCGAGAGTTATTTGGTTTTTTATAGAAGAGCATTGTATATGCATTGAGTGGTTTTGAACCATATGTTTTGAAGAGCTTCCGCAAGTTAAAATATTGTGAATTTTGATAAAGCTGCTAGATTTAGAACATAATTTGGGAAATGCATTCTACATGCATGGAAAACAAGAGAGTATGCAGAAACTGAAAAAGACAGTGACAGCAGAAGAAAAGACAAACGCACAGCGAGCTAAGAACTGAATGGGTTGAATTGAAATTCTTATTGTCACTGAAAATGTAAAGTTTTATTTATTTTATATTGTTTGTGATGCATTGGAAAGTCTCCAAAGGCAAAACAAAACTCCACTGAGATACTGAAATATGTTTATACTTCTATATTCCTCTGAAGAGTTGAACAAAGAAATGAGAAGGTGGAAGGCAAAGAGTCATGGATGTTCATTTCGAATTCCTTGTAGAATACAAATAGTCATGAGGTGAACTCTATAAATGATATCACATAGATATGCATAAAGATATTAGAGAATGGAGAATTTAGGCAGAGAGGGTAAGAATAAAGAGGAGCAGATAAAGAAGCTGTGAAGATTCAAAAATGATATAAGCTAGATATGAAGGCTGGTGGATAGTAGTGAAGAAGGAACAGAACTGAGTTGATATGCAGGTAAATCAACATATGATTTTATTGTAATGTGAGGAAGTTGGTGCTTCCATATCAAGTTGTAGCTTGATAGATGTCAGTTGTAGCTAGCTGAGGTAGGAGCCTCCTGTAGGTTGGAGCCTACAGAAAATAGATGGGAGTTGGAGCTTCCTTGCAAGTTGTAGCTTGTGGAATTGAGGTAGGAGCCTCCTGTAGGTTGGTGCCTACAGAAAATCAGTGGTGAGAGGGAGTTGGAGCTTGCCTTTGCATCAAAACAACAATAAGATGTGGTTTTCTCCCTTATGGGTTTCCACTTATATTTGTTGTTTATATGCATGATGATTATGTGTTGATACTCTATATTTATTCTGCTTAATACCTGTTGCTCATTTATTAAGATTGTTGTTCCATTGTATATTAACTTGATCACAAAATGATGATGTGAATGAGTATAAAATAAAGTTTAAAAAGAACATGACTGCATTAAACTGATTCACCCCCCCCCTCTTAGTTTAACCAAGGGTCCAACAATTGGTATTAGAGCAGGTTCCTTCTGTATCAGTTTAACAACTGGAAGGAGATCCTAGGTCCCCAGGATGGCTAGTCTAGAAGGATGCTCAACAAATAAAGCCCCTTTGTTCACCGATACAAATTATGCCTTCTGGAAAATAAGAATGAGGACGTACATAATGTCTCTAGGAATATAAGTCTGGGCTGCTGTGGAATTGGGATATGCCCCAAAGGAGACTGACTCAGAGAAAGATGACAAACAATATTTTGTAGCTAACGCAAAAGCCATGAATGCACTCTTAAATGGACTGTGTGAGGTAGAATTTATCAAAGTCATGCACAATAATACTGCCAAAGAAATATGGGATACACTAGAAAACATCCATGAGGGAGACAAAAAGGTGAAGATAGCCAAACTTCAAGTCTATAGAGCTCAGTTTGAAAATATAAAAATGAATGAGGATGAAGACATTGCCAGCTTATATTTTTAAGGGTTGCAGAAATTGTGAATAACATGAAATCTCTAGGAGAAAGCACAAAATAATGTGTAATTGTTCAAAATATTCTAAGATCTTTACCATCCAGCTTTAACCCCAAGGTTTCTGCCATAGAAGAAATAGTTGATTGGGAAACTTTGACCATGAACCAATTACTTGGAAAATTAACAGCCTAAGAGATGAGACTGCCACAGAGGAAGTCAAATGTGAGGGAGCCATCCTTTAATACAGAGAAGAACAAAGGAGAAAAAGAAGATACATGCTTCTGCTTTAATGCAGAAGAGGCCAAATTTATCAGAAGATTAGATAGAGGCTCAGGAAAATATAAAGGTAAAATTCCATTTAAATGCTTTAACTGTGGAAGAGTTGGACACTATGCATCTAAGGGTCCTCATGAGAAGACAAAGAATCAGACTCAAGAGACAGAGAAAACCATATCAAGGAATTGGCAGAAAGGGAATAGATACAAAAAAAAATCATTTTATGCTCAGCAAGACAGCAGTGCATCTGAAAGGTCGGATGAATCTTCCAATGAAGAGGGAACCTTTGAATTTGTATTGATGGCCAAGGAAGAGCTTGAAGGATTCCTTCTAGAAGATGAGGAATAAGGTGAAGTTGATCTTGAGGGGGGGCTAAGAAGTGCCCTGGAGGAAATAGACAGAATTAAACTAAAGTGCAGAAAATAGAAAGACATTCTCCTCAAATGTGTAAGAGAAGAACAAAAATTTAGAAGACCTCATTCAGTTGAAATTAGAGCTTGAAGAAGCCAAGAAGGTAGAAGACACTCTACTTAAGCAAATTGAGGACAAAATTCAGAAGCAAGAGAAATTGGAAGAAGAAGTAGTATGCTTAAGAAGGAAATTAGAAAAATCCCAAAGGAAACTGTCAATGAACTCTTCTCAAATGACAAGCTTTGAACAGTTGAATAAAATTCTAAATGCTCAAAGATCTCCTCTGATAAAAACTGGAATAGGTTATGAAGGAGAAACAAGTAAAGCCAAAGAAAAAGATAACAGGAATATCATTTTTGTAAAATTTGTTAAGGAAAATGAAGCAGATCAGAAGGTTCCTACAGAAGTAGAAGCATGCAATGAAGTAAACAGAAACAAGAAGGAACCTCAATTGACAAAGAATGAAATTAATAAACAGTCAACTCAAAAAGGCGCATACACTCCTGAATATATAAAATTTGGAAGCTATCAAAGGAGATTCTTCCTCCCTATGAAAAATGTCACTTGTTATGTCTGCCACAAACTGGGACATATTGCTGAATATTGTCATAAAAGGAGAATTGATTCCAACCAGCAAAGGACGCAAAAAATGAAAAGACTACCTCAAGCTAACAAATGGAGAAGACAACCCTTCATCAGGTACGCTAATTGTTTTTATGGGTATTGTTTTTACTGTAAGGAATTCGGCCATAAAGCCAAGGAGTGTAGAACATATGGACAAAGAATGATGTTCAAAACCTCAAGGAGATTTATGAATTATGGAGAGTTCACTCATACTCATAATTCTGCTAAAAATATGATCAAATGTTGTGTATGCCATAAAATCGAACATATGTCTTCCCAATGTCCTTTCAAAGAATGTGGTCCATCTTCTCAGAAAAGTTTCCAAACAAATAGCTGCCTGCAGTGGAAAAAGAATTTGAATAAGTGTGACCTGGCTCTAATAGCCCAAGATCAGAAAATCCAATGGTATTTGGACAGTGGATGCTCAAAGCATATGACTTGAGATAGAAGCAAGTTTATAACCTTTGATGAAAAGAAATCTGGAAATGTAACTTTCGGCAATGATAAAGCAGGGAAAATAAAAGGAAAAGGCTCAGTCAGTCTAGATAATGGAAGAGGAAAGGCCCAAGATGTACTATTTGTGGATGGGCTGAAAGAAAATCTGCTAAGTGTTAGTCAAATGTGTGATAAAGGCTGTGAAGTCATTTTTAGAGCCCAAGATTGTGAAGTAATATCAAGCACCACCAGAAAGTCCTTGATCAAAGGTGTTCGAACAGAGAGTAATGTCTATATAGTTAAAGAAGAGGATGAAGCATGTCACCTAAGCAAACTAGATGAATCATGGTTATGGCATAGAAGATTGGGGCACTTAAACTTTGACCACATCATAAGTCTGAGCAAGAAGAAAGCAATCAGAGATATACTAGCAATAAAGAAGCCTTCAAATATCATATGTAAATCTTGCCAATTGGGAAAATAGACCTGCACATATTTTAAGACCAAAGATGAACTATCTACAAGTAGGCAACTTCAGCTTGTACACATGGACCTGTGTGGACCTTCAAGAACTGAAGCACCAAGTGGAGAATCTTATTTCATGCTGATAATAGATGATTTTTCCAGAATGACGTGGGTAACATTTCTCAAATATAAATCTGAAGCACTTGAAAAATTCAAGATATTCAAGGCATTGGCAGAAAATCAAACAGGATGCAAGCTAAAGTGCATCAGATCAGACAGAGGAGGTGAATTCACAGACTATGATTTTGCAGACCTATGCAATGAGCATGGGATAAAACAACAGTTTACAATAGTAGGTACACCTCAACAGAATCGAGTGGCAGAGAGACAAAACAGGTCAGTACAACAGATTTCCAGAGCCATGATGCAAGAAATTAACATTCCCCAAACCTTCTGGGCAGAAGCAGTACACACAGTTGTGCACATTCTTAATAAAGCTCATTTAAGACCAAACAGTGACAAGACTCCTTACGAATTATGGCATGGTAAACCAGAATCAATCAAGTACTTTAGAGTCTTTGGAAGTAGGTGTTTCATAAAAAATAATGATAAAAAACTAGGGAAGTTTGATGCACGAGCTGATGAAGGAATATTTTTAGGGTATGCATCCAAGAGTAAGGGCTACAGGTGCTACAACAAAACACTACACAAAATTATGGAAAGCATTGATGTAAGATTTGATGAAGATCTACCAAATAGAACAAGAAGTACAAGATGCAGCAATCCTCCAGAAGATCATGAAGAAGAGAACCAAGATAATGATGAACTGAGAAAGACAACAGAAGATACTAAATTAAACTCAAAAGGTCCCTCAAGACACACTCAAAAGAATCATCCATAAGATCAAATCATTGGGGACAAAAGTGTGGGAGTCCAGACAAGAAGACAACTAGCTAAAGAGAAAGAATAAGTATATCTAGCCATGCTATCTCAAATAGAGCCAAAGAAGTTCGAAGAAGCCAGCAAAGACAAAAACTAGGTAAATGCTATGAATGAGGAACTGGAACAAATTGAGAAGAACAATACCTGGGAATTAATTCCAAGGCCCACTAGGAAAAATGTCATTGGCACAAAATGGATATTAAAGAATAAGATGAATGAACAAGGGCAGGTAATCAGAAATAAAGCCAGACTTGTATGCAAGGGATATTCACAAATTTAAGGTCTTGATTATGATGAAACATTTTCCCCTGTATCCAGAATGGAAGGAATCATAATGTTTTTGGCCTTTTCATGTTATCATGATTTCAAGGTATATCAAATGGATGTGAAGTCTGTCTTCCTGAATGGAGATCTAGAAGAAGAAGTCTACATGGAACAACCTGAAGGATTCTCATTAACAGACAAACAAGACTATGTGTGCAGATTAAAGAAAGCCTTATATGGGCTGAAACAAGCTCCTCGTGCATGGTATTCAAGGCTGGACAAATACTTACAAAAACAAGGTTTTAAGAAAGGAGGAGTAGACAACAATTTGTACATAAAGGCAAATGAAAATGAACTCCTAATTGTAGTAGTATATGTAGATGACATCATGTTTGGTAGCAACAAAGAGAAGTTAACAAAAGAATTTGTTGAAGAAATGAAATCAGAATTTGAGATGTCTATGATTGGAGAGCTCACCTTCTATTTAGGACTTCAAATTCAACAAAAGAACACAGGAACATTCATCTCACAAGAAAATACTTAAGATAGATGTTGAAAAGGTTCCAAATGGAAGACTGCAAACCTGTGTCAACTCCCATGATCACTGGATGCAAGCTATGTGCTAATGATGGATCTCCAGATATAGATAAAAAGCTTTACAGATCCATGGTAGGAAGTCTGTTGTACCTAACTGCCTCTAGACCAGACATTGTGTTGGCAGTAGGACTTGTGGAAAGATATCAAGCAACACCAAAATAAAATCACTTACTAGCAATCAAGAGAATATTCAGATATCTACAAGGAACTGCACATTATGGGCTATGGTATCCAAAAAGCAAAAGCTTCACTTTGATAGCATATACAGATGCAGATTGGGCTAGCTGCATGGATGACAGGAAAAGAACAAGTGGAGGTGCATTTTTTTTGGGAAAAATTCTGGTGTCATGGCTAAGCAAGAAGCAAACTTCCATCTCTCTATTTACAACAGAATTGGAATACACAGCAGCAGCAACATGTTTCACACAAGTAATGTGGATGAAACAAACTCTCCAAGACATGAAGGTAAGCATAGATGATCCCATTTCAATCAAATGTGACAATACAAGTGCAATAAGTATATCAAAAAAATTTGTATTTCATTCAAAAACAAATCAAATCCCAATTAAGTACCATTTCCTCAGGGAACAAGTAGCACAGAAAGTAGCAAATTTGGAATATGTACCAACAAAGGAACAAACAACGGACATATTCACAAAACCTCTTGCTAAAGAGCCATTCGAATATCTAAGAGACAAACTAGGGGTAGTGTCTGCAGATGTTACTCTCTAACATGAAAAGAAAGCATCATTCCAGGGGGAGATCAGAAAAGAAAGCATCAATCCAGGGGTAGATTAGTCAACAAATATTGTCACAAAAGAGCCAAAGCTAGTGAGCAGTGCATGGAACAGGTCCTCAAGATCAGAGTATTATGGACAAGATTTGGAAACCACACTAGGAAATGTGCAACCCTTTGCCATTGATGTCAAAGGGGGAGGAAAAGCAAGAAAAAGAAGAGTATTAAAGTATTGCCATCAATGCCAAAGGGGGAGACCATTGGAAATATTTTCATTGATGGCAAAGGAGAAGACAGGAACTGCATCTGAACTATCACAAAGAAGAATCAGCAATAAGGCAGCAGAGAGAGCATTAGAAATGAAGCAACGACAGTTGTAGAAGGGCCATTTTATTGGAGATATGGAGAAACAGATTAGTGAGGTTGAAAGGGCCACTGAGTTGAAGATCTGGCCAAAACAAGGAGGTTTTGGGAATAATATTATTCGCATATAGTATCCGATGAAAGAGTTGTTACACAACTTATTGTGTGTACACAGTGAGGGAAGAATTGGAATTGAAATCACAGTCGGTTTTTTGGTGAAACCTTAGTGGGATTTTGAATGTGTAGAAGCAGCGTAGTGGAAGTGGGTTCCATGGAACTGTGTGATTGAAGCCTCAGCGTATTAAACCAAGAGATACCGAGAGGTATTGTAGCCAGGAAATTGCAGAGACACTGTAACACAGGACCCTGGAATAGAATGAGAGAAGGTGCACAAGAATAGCAGAGATACCGATTAATATAAGCAGAATCGTGAAGTTAAAGATGCGGTAGATGTGCTTTGGAACAAGGACGGAACACTAACATGTGAAAGCCTATGGATATGAGGCATTAGTGTTGAACGTGAAGAACTGGGAAAAGAAGCAAAGAATGAACGTTACTGTGAACAAGCAGGCAGATGGAACCATAAATCATGAACAGGAAAAGCTGCTTTAAGAAACCACTTATGGTATTCGCATTATTTTTAAATGGTAAGCGGAATTAAGAAAAAAAGTGCGATAGCATTCAGCTTGCGACACGTGGCCCAGGTGGTATTCCTAATCCACCCATTTCCCATTATTTTTTCGATTTAAAGTTCTGTTCAATAAAAAATGCGATTTTCGTTCAATGGTGAAGGCGGAAGATCCAAGGGTGTTCGCAATCAAAGCTGCAGGGGTGTTAACTGGTGAAGAGGTAAGAGTTAAAATGTGGGGCCCATATTAATCATTTGGATAATTTAGTTTTATTAAAGCGGAGGAAATGTTGCATGGTCTAAAAGTATTGTGTTGGTGTCTATTATTTACTCCAAGGTTGAATTGTCAACAAAAAATTCAAACGTGAATCTGGGTCGGAGTTATATAAATTGGTGGGGTCGAACCCAACCGTCGCATTAATATATGTTGTGATGTGTTGTGGGCCCAAAATTATTAATATTGAGTTTTAAGGTTAATAAGGTTGGAGATTTGTATGAAATTCAATGGAATATGAACATAGCCCAAATGTGTTAATAAAAGGCGAAACCAATATACGTTAACATATATGTTAGCACTTGGGGTTGTATCAAAGTCAAGCTTTGATATAAGACGATAAGGTGAGCTGGTAAGTGTGAAAGACAAAGTTTTAGAATTGTGGGCTCAAGAGGAAGAATAAACGTTGATGACAAAACTCTAATGTGTTGATATTCAGTTTATACGTTGAATGAGTTATGGGACCCGGACGGACCTAATGTTGTTGATAGAGTATGGAGGAGCATTGTTATATGCATGGAGTCAATGTTATAATGGAGGTTTTGATATTTTTTAATGGATTATGGTCCGCATATAAATAAATGGGTATAGATATAATAGCATGTGAGTTGGTAAGCCTTGGGGCCAAACGAATGTATGTTTATAACCTTTACCAAAGCCAAAACATATAAAGCTATTCCATCGATGGATTAATAAAGCTGTGGATAACATATATGAAACTATTTGGCCGAAGGTTTGTATTATGGGATATAAATATCCATTTTATATAGTGGACCATTATGAGTTGAATTACGAATTTCGAATAACGAGTCGACCTCATGAAGTGGGTTGGACTATGGTTTAACCATAGATTTGAAATAGGCAAAGAACCGCATATGAGTATTGTGAATTGGGTTTAATTTTGAATAAAATATTGAATTGTTGAAGCATTAAAGCCTGAGTTATATGTCGAGAGTTATTTGGTTTTTTATAGAAGAGCATTGTATATGCGTTGAGTGGTTTTGAACCATATGTTTTGAAGAGATTCCGCAAGTTAAAATATTGTGAATTTTGATAAAGCTGCCACATTTAGAACATAATTTGGGAAATGCATTCTACATGCATGGAAAATAGGAGAGTATGTAGAAATTGAAAAAGACAGTGACAGCAGCAGAAAAGACAAATGCACAGCGAGCCAAGAACTAAATGGGTTGAATTGAAATTCTTATTGTAACTGAAAATGTAAAGTTTTATTTATTTTATATTGTTTGTGATGCATTGGCAAGTCTCCGAAGGCAAAACAAAACTCCACTTAAATACTGAAATATGTATATAATTCTATATTCCTCTGAAGAGCTGGAAAAAGAAATGAGAAGGTGGAAGGCAAAAAGTCATGGCTGTTCATTTTGAATTCCCTGTAGAATACAAACAGTCATGAGGTGAACTCTATAAATGATATCACATAGATATGCATAAAGAGATTAGAGAATGGAGAATTGAGGCAGAGAGGGTAAGAAGAAAGAGGAGAAGATAGAGAAGCTGTGAAGATTCAGAAATGATATAAGCCAGATATGAAGGCTGGTGGACAACAGTGAAGAAGGAACATAACAGAGTTGATATCCAGGTAAATCAGCATATGATTTTATTTTAATGTGAGGAAGTTGGTGCTTCCATATCAAGTTGTAGCTTGATAGACGTCAGTTGTAGCTGGCTGAGGTAGGAGCCTCCTGTAGGTTGGAGCCTGCAGAAAATAGATGGGAGTTGGAGCTTCCTTGCAAGTTGTAGCTTTTGGAATTGAGGTAGGAGCCTCCTGTAGGTCGGTGCCTAAAGAAAATCAGTGGTGAGAGGGATTAGGAGCTTGCCTTTGCATCACAACAATAATAAGATGTGGCTTTCTCCCTTATGGGTTTCCACTTATATCTGTTGTCTATATGCATGATGATTATGTGTTGATACTCTGTATTTATTCTGCTTAATACCTGCTGCTCATTTATTAAGATTGATGTTCCATTGTATATTAAGTTGATCACAAAATGATGATGTGAATGAGTATGAAAGAAAGTTTAATAAGAACATGATTGCATTAAACTGATTCACCCCCCCCCCTCCCCTCTCAGTTTAACCAAGGCTCCAACAAATTTTTTTGTTTCATAGAAGATCCTTATCATATTATTTTTAATCTCTTTCAAAAGCTCTTCTAGTAAACCTCTAACTCATGAATGAGATTTAGTTGTAATGTTATAAGTTGTTTCAGAATTTTCATAGGAGATCCTTACTACATTATAGTAATCTTTTTCTCAAGCTCTTCCAATAAACCTCTATCAAATGAACGAGATTTCACTATAATGTTCTAAGTTACTGTTTGTTTCAACATTTCCTTTTATGTTTTAGGAGATCCTCATTGCATTAGAATTAATATTTTTCACAAGCTCTTCCAACAAATCTCTAACTAAATGAATCAGACTAAGTTGTAGTGCTTTGAGTTACTTTTCATTTCATGAATGTTCATTTAGAAGCTGTAATATCCATGGATTAGGACTCTTTGTTTTCATCATTTCCTAGTTAGGAACATAACTTGCAAATAAACTCTGTTTTAATTCATTTATTAACATTTCCCTTTCTTCCTCTTGAAATAGGTTTAACTTCATCTTTTTATCATAGAGTAGCATACTAAGAATCAAACATAAAAACCCCAAAACATCAATAAAACATTAAAAACAACGAAGTAAGAAAAAGAGATGGCACATACAATGCATTACACCTCATCAGTTTACTAGCCCTGGTCGATAATTTATGTTAACAATTTAGGACACCAAATTGACTAAACATTTTGGCGTCGTTGCTGGGGAAATGTAACTAGGTAGCTTTATTTCTTACATCTAAAAAAAATTCAATAATTTCTTGAGTATGCTCTCCTCCTGCACTTTGTGTGATCTAGAGGATTAGAAAAAGAATTTTTATGTTAAAAATAATAATAAATTATGTTTTCATCATTTCATTTCATTTTATAATAAACTTTAAAAATGATGAAAAATTTTAATTTCAATAGTTGTTTTGTTTAATGAAATATATATGTATATCTTTGAAAATATAATATATATAATTTTATTAACAAATCAATAAAAAAAATTAAAAAATTAAAAAAAAAAATGTTTTGGCTCATGGAAATAAGACCCACGCATATGCGTGAGGCCAGCCTTTGGCTTGCCATTATGCATATATGCAGGCCTTCAATCCACACAAAGACCCATGCACTGCAATAATAATAAAAAAATAAAAATAAAAAAATAAAAAAAAAGAACTTTCTCTTTTCCATATTCGTTTTTCCTCAAGCAGCAGTTATTAGAAAGCATATTTTTTTACAAAGACAGGCAATGAAGGTATATCACATGAAGAAATTGTTGATGAGGAGAAGATTGCAAATTGATGATGAAGAGAAGATTACAAATTAAATTGGGGACAGACAATGGAAGTGTATCACATGAAGAAATTGCTGATGAAGAGAAGATTTCAGATTGTTGATAAAGAGAAGATTGCAAATTCCATTGCAGGTAATTGAAATGAGGGAGATCGATCTGAAATTTACTGTGAGAGACAGGCCATTACACATCAAAACCTACAAATCAAACAAATCAAACCACATCAATTTTATTGCAGAAGTAATTGCCAGAAAACAAAATGTGTAATTGTTAAAAACACCTGATTTTAAAACACATTTTCTGAGCAAACTGAGGCGAATTAGAAAAAAATAAAACATGAGTTTTTTCGGGAATGGGGTGAATTAGGTAACGATATGAAAACTTTCTGAAATTTGCAGCCATTTGGGATAAATTCAGGGTTCTTCGGAGCACTAATTTGCAGTGTGTGAGAGAGAAAAAAGTTTTTTTGTTTTTTATGTAAACAGTCATGGTTTTATAAAATTAAATTTTGAGAAATAATCAAGGATCTGATTTCCTTATCTAAAGGAAAATGTGGCAGAATTTATGTGTGGTGGCACATGATGAGTGAAAAATGGATTATTTGAGGCAAAAACATTATCACATGTGCATCAAATGCAAGTTATATAAATTGAAAAGGATTCTGCCTCCATCTCCTTTATAGTTAGGAACTTGACTTTAGAAATTTCAAGCTTTTTATTTTTATCTTGCATGAAAGAGGCATTGGCATGACTTTGTTTCAAAAAGATTCATAAAGATGATTATTTCACTCATGCTTCATTTCATTTAAAAAATAAATTAATTAATTAAAAATAAATAAAATAAAATAAAATTATAATTTCTTTCTAATAATGGCTTGCAGGACAATCGGAAGATTATTTAGATGATTTCAGAACATTTGGCATTAATATTGTTAATGTGTATTCTTCTATGAAGTTTTAACTTGCAGGACACAACGAATCTTTGTGATGCCAATCGTTTTACTGAGCATAGTACATGAAGTCATCCAACAACAAGGAGTTGATTTATTTTTCATGGTTATTATTTAAAAATGGATTGTTATCGATATCATGAATTGGACCGAATATAAAACTTTTTGATTTACCTTAATCTGTTTCATTTGACATTTAATTTTTGCGTAAGAATCAGAAAGAAATTAGCTACTTCTTTTTTAAGACACTTGTGTTCTTTATGTCAAGTTTTTTTTCAGGTTTGGGATGATCAAATGATCATTGAAGGAAACTAATTGAGCACACAATTGGTTTTCAAAGGACCAATTTCATGAGAAATATAAGAACAAGTCCATGTTCATATCCATCAAGACCATTACTTTTCCTCCCTTTTTGAATTGTAAATCCAACCAAGAACTTCAAAGCAAACCACCATTATTTTCCTAGAAAGAGTTAGATGTTCATTTTCCTTCATTCACATACACTTTCCATTACTTTTTTTGTCTACTCCATAAATAAAATCAAGAAGCTCACGTACGTGTTTATTTCCCATTGTCATTTTCCATTTTTCATCGTCCATTTCCATTTTCCTTTTCCTATCCTTTTCATTTTGCAAATAAACCTTGCTTCAATGCAAATTATTGAATCCATAGTCCTTCAAAAATTATTCTTTCATGCTTGCGTTAGATGATGGAGGGTTCCTTAAGGCCTTCCTTCTAACAAGTCTTGGCCTATCGACATCAGCACATTATCTAGGTCCAAGACTAGAGTCCTTAATAATACCTTGAGGCTTGTATGCATTAATGACAATTTCTCTCGCTAATAATCATGGGAATACATCAATGTCCCTTGATTGTCAGATCTTGCAAGTAGCTCAACATCAGCTCATCTATTCGCACTTCGCAAGATGTACTTAGGTATCTTGGCACTCATTGACATTAATGGTGAGTTTGCCTTGCATTGGTTAACGAAATTCATTAATGGTCGGTAATCCAATGAATTCTCTTCATGCTCGACATCAACACATTTATTCACATGACTAGAATTGTACCATCAGATTTTTATAATGATTGAAGACTACATCATTTCAGAAGTTTACAGTAGGAATCAATTTGTATCAGCAGCAATAAAGATCCCAATCTTGTCATCAGCACAAAGAGAACATAGAAGCAGATCAAATTCATTTGTTTATATAGTCCAACAACATCAACAGCCACACTCTTTAGTACACACATGCAACTCATCCATTTCCAAAGGGTAAGTTAAGGTGCGTCATTTTCTAACTTTTTACCATAGAATTCCTTGAAAATATAGAATGATAATTTTTGGAAAAAAAAAAATCTCTTCCTCATTTCATAAAATTGCCAATACCATCAGTTTGGGGGGGGAGAATACATTCATATTCATACTTTGCCACGTTCATATCACATTCAGAAACCCACATACTTCCAAAAGATATTAACTATTACATTATTATTATGAGTATACAATGGTTTTTCAAAAGTACTCAAAAGATGATTGGATACAAACATAATCATGGTTGTCACATAACCATGATGCAATCCAATAAAGATATACTTTGCAATAAAAATCAAATTATCATTATGCGAAGATCAAAGGTCAAAATTGAATGCAACAACAAAATATGGTGGTAACACAAGAACCAAGCATGTTGCAATTCAAGTAAAACACTTTGCGGAAGTATGAAGTTATCAAATGATATCACGCAAAGTTAAGTCGAAGCTCAAGGATCAAAAAGAATTAATGTAATAGATTGCATGAGGACATGTAATAGCTTCAATTAGGGTGTATGTTGGGCCTTGAAATTGTCATTCACTTCCATTACATTTTCACTTGTATTTCCATATTACCACCTTCACTCCACCTCCATTTCATTACATTTACCTTACCATTACCACTATTGGGCTACATTTATGTTTTTCCAAACTTTATTAATTCTTAGCATTTTTAAGTGAATTTGTGTTTAAAAACTAGAAAATAATGTGCATATGATTATGTTTAACAATTGGGATGAGATTTTTTCCATGTGTAGGTCAAAAGGAAGCTTCTAAAACACCTTTATGTAGCCTACCAAAACCAAATTCGAATTTGAGTGGAGAAGATCATGGGATCATGAGGATATGTGTCTCATTTCCTATTTTGTATTGAAACTCTAAAAAGACATGTGTCTTATCATTTCCTATTTTGATTGTAACTATAGAGATAGAGGGAGGGATTCATGGACTCTAATTAATGAGATAGCCTCTCATATTTTTGTATAAATAGGGGAAGCTCTTTCCTATCATGGGGGTGAAAAAGGGGAGAAGAAGAGAAGGGATTATAGAGTGTTTTGTAACAAAGCTTAAGATGGAATGGGATGTAGATTTGTGAGTTTATCAATAAAGAAGTTCTTTGATGTTGTTTTAATCACATCTTCAAGGAGCTAAGGGATTACACCGAATTGGTAGCAGAGGGCCCCTGCTATTCGAGGAGGTTTTACATGTTTTCTAGATAAGTCATTTTCAATTATGTTTTGTCATATTTCCATACTTAGACTGCTTTCTGAAATCATAGCTTTTAGCATTATGTTTCATGTCATTTTATTAGATAAAGGATCCTCGTGATATTGCAGTTATTCTCTTTCTCAAGCTCTTCCAATACATCTCTATTAAATGAATGGGATTCAATTGTAATATTCTGAGTTATTAGAATTTTATTTTTTGTTATTTAGTTAAAAAGAAGATCCTCATTATACTACAGTTAGTCTCTTTCGAAAGCTCTTCCAATAAACCTCTAATTCACAAATGAGACTTAGTTGTAATATTGTGAATTATTGATTGTTTTGTTTCATAGAAGATCCTTATCACATTATGATTAATCTCTTTCAAAATCTCTTCCAATAAACCTCTAACTGACGAATGAGATTTAGTTGTAATGTTATAAGTTGTTTCAACATTTTCATAGGAGATCCTTACTACATTATATTAATATTTTTCTCAAGCTCTTCCAATAAAGCTCTATCAAATGAATGATATTTCACTGTAATATTCTAAGTTATTGTTTGTTTCAGCATTTATTTTTATGTTTTAGGAGATCCTCATTGAATTAGAATTAATATTTTTCACAAGATCTTCCAACAAATCTCTAACTAAATGAATCAAATTAAGTTGTAGTGTTTTGAGTTACTTTTCATTTCATGAATGTTCATTTAGAAGCTGCAATATCCATGGATTAGGACTCTCTGTTTTCATCATTTCCTAGTTAGGAATAGAACTTGCAAATAAACTATGTTTAATTCATTTATTAACATTTCCTTTTCTTCCTCTTGACATATATTTAACTTCATATTTTTAGCATAGAGTAGCATACTAAGAATCAAACATAAAAACCCCAAAACATCAATAAAACACTAAAAACAACGAAGTAAGAAAAATGGATACTTAGGTACATACAGTGCATTACACTTCATCAGTTTACTATCCCTGGTCGATAATTTATGTTAACAATTTAGGACACTAAATTGACTAAACATTAACCCTTTAGGCTCCTGAAACACATCCCCTATGCATGTAGAAACTCTTCCATTTGTTTTTTATGTTTCTTAATACACCTTCTAGGGATTCCTTGCCTCTTATTGAATCTTCTATAAACATATTTTCTCTTAAAAACAATAAAACATTCTTCTTATTGGAACTAATCAATTTATTATCTTGCTTGGCACTTACTAGAGAAATTTTTCACTTGCCTTTGTGCGTGTTAATGGTGAAAATTTTTTCATCCTCTACAATCTGGTACTGGTTATCTATTTACATGAATATTTTATCTCTCATGTGCATGTAAGGACTTCCAAACATCACTCCACATACATAAATGGGAACTACATCTAGTTCAACTTCATCAAAAAATTCAACACTTATAGAAAATCTTTATTTTCATTTTTTTGTTACCTTCAACTATGCATCCTCATTTACCCATCCTAATGGATATCAGTGTGGATGATCGTGAAATTCCAATCCAAATTTATTAAAAAACTCTATTGTAATGATATTCTCATTCTATCCTAAGTCAAGCATATTAGCATCAATATTTTTCTTCTTTACTTGTATCTTTATGTGGAAGAGTTTGGTCATTTCTTTCTCTTCCTATTGTTGAACGATACTGAGATTCACCTCCTTTTAAACTGATGTATGAACAATCTTCTCATCCACATTCAAGCTAGTTTCAACTTGGTTGCTTGAATCAATGGTCGTGAGATTCTTCTTCTTATTGTATTTCTTTTTGCTCTTCGTGTTAAGATTTGGATGCAACTTTTAACACTTCTTCTTTGTATGGTCGTCAATGATGCAGTGGTTGTAGCGGTTGTTGGGATCTTTGCACTAGCATATTGTGGTTGACATCATTTTATCTCTCCCCCTTTCCACTTTTTCTTCCCTTCAGTGTCCAAGTGCTCCTTATGCTTCGATCTACTTGGTTATCCTATGTTCAGGCCTATGTTTTCTAGGTATTATTATTGTACAAAACCCTCATCCATGGATTTGGGCTTGAAAAACATCACTTGCTTTCACATATGGCTACGTACACCCCAGATTTACTTGAGAAGTACATACAGGTTTTGTGGGGAGATACCTAGCATTATGACATCTTTTTTAACTCTACGATGTATTCATATACACTATGTCCTTGCATTTTCCTGAAGTAGTTCCATTGGATCCACTGGACTTCTACATTTCCAATAGGGTAAATTTGTTACTTTAGGATGGTTTTAATATCCTCACATTTAGTAACTACAGGATCTCCCTCCAACCTCAAGGTATTTATGTTTCTTTCCCACCATGTCATGGCATGGCCCTCTGATTTCATCCATGCAAATGAAATGTTGTGTTCCTCCTATATATGATGAACATTGAAATACACTTCTACTTGTTGCAACTAATGATTTAGCTTCAGTGCATAAATCTCACCTTGGTATTCATTTTTATCGACCTTTTCTTCCATTTTGAATAGGGACTGTGAGTGGTTTATAGCACTTGAACTAGGTTGATCTCTTTCAGGTCCTTTGTTCGACTAGTTCTCAGTTTCTTCTTGATATCCTCATCTCCCCTCTGATTTGTCTTCTAAATTAAAACCCCCATATTCTCTGAGTATATTGATATTATTATTTATGGCTGACATGTAATATCCCCAAATAGGGACTGCTCAACCATGCATGCATAAAAAATGAATTTTCAGAAATGGATGCTATAAATAACGAAATCAACTCTTGGTTCCCATATATATATATCAATATACAACCTAAATCCAAGAATAGAGCTGAAACAAATCAAACTAGGTGGGTTAAATAGACCTCCCACACCTAGGATTGCAAAAAAAAGGACTAAAACCCCAAACACTGCAACACAGGAATTTCTGCATAAAAGTTACTGTGTAGTCTAATGAGGGTTTGTACACATAAATTATAGAGACAAATAGATCTGATATTTATTAATCAATATGGCTCAGAAAAATGAGATCTAGTCTCCTTTATACAAAATGCTAGAGAACCCGGGAAGGGTTTCTAGGAATACACCTTGAATACAAATGGTGATCTTCAGAAATATGACTGAATAATCACTAAAAAATGAAGCACATGAGTATAGAAGGCTGTAAGAATATAGATCTGATGCAGATCTGAACAAAGGTCTTTCCCCATAGAAGAATCAACCCTCCAATCACCGGGAAACTCCCTGAAAGAGCCACAAAAGACACTACTGAAACTGCCTTGCAGAAATAATGCAATTCCAAAATGGAATAACACTGTAGGTGATGGTAATGTGTTGGCCTAATTCCAAAGATATTATATCAACCCAATAATTCTTCAAACTGATCCTCCAATGGAATGAAACTTCCCTCCTATGCAAAACCAACTTAGAAAATGGGTTTCTCAACCCTCCCCTGCAACACCCTGCAACTCAACACAACCTCCTACAAAAACTGCACTAAATCTGAAGACTGAAGCTTGGAACCAATTCCATATGTGAGAAATGATAAATCGGGTCTCTCCCAAGAGCTACTCAAATGGAAGAGAAGGAATTCCTGAACAGGAATACCTTAGTGCTAAACAACACCGGAAATCTTAGCTAAACAACTAAAGAAAGAAAATTCTAAGAAGACATCAAAATACAATTCATAAGCTAACCTAAAAATGGCTGACATCCTCTTCCTTATAAAATAATTGAGCCTTCTCACCTTGGGTCCCACTCAATAAGTTTTCCACCATCACACAAACAATCTCCCTCCAAAACTGTGTTGTGCCTTCATTAGAGCCACTCCTCTAAACTGCGTTGTTTGATTTGGTCAAGGTTGACCTCTTCAACTTGCTTCAGCCATTTTCACACCTAAGGGTCTTCTATCCAGCTCACATATAGCTATCTAGGCTGAACCTCATTCACATTGAGCTCTTTTATTTGCTAATCCACTCCTCCTACATTTATGCTGTTGACTTGGTCAAACTTGATTTTGTCCACATGCAAAATGTCCCTGTTCACACATGAGAGTGTAAAATCCAACTGGAATTATGATACCCTTACATAAAATGAGGTTATTTATCCTTATTTCTGAAATTTATGGGCCTCCTTACCCTTTTATTCATCTCCTAAGTGACATTAGCAAAATTTAACATTCGAATTTGCTGCATGCAAATTTTGGAATATTACAGTCCTCCCCTCTCAAATGTTGCTTTTCCTCAAGAAAATACAAGGATAGAACTGAAGAGTATCTTCTTCTCCCCCTGTAGCAACCTCATAAGATAAAATCCTCCAAGAATCAAGGTGTTGTCTCATCAATATATCTCCAAGTTTCCCCTCCCAAGTAAACAAGCTAGCTTTTGGTGAACACCCCAAATAGTTATCATTATGTGACAGTAAGATATCAATGGAGGCAACAATGGGTAGTATAAAGGCCTTCTTGAGGCATGTGGTCTGATATATATTGGGATATACCACCCCCATATGAATCTCCCATTCCCAAGCTATCATCCATACAAAATGAGTTACCTCCCAACATGGCAACTCTTGAAAAGCCTCCTCCACCTTGAGCTCCGACAAAGTGGGTGGGCTAAAATTTTGAACATGGTAGACAAAGTGGCCTACCCCACATTGTACTCCTCTCAATTTAAGATAAGTGCAGAGAATTTTTTGATCTTGGGCTGCAATAATGTTGCCCTCAAATGGCAAGAAGGAAACTAGATCTCCAAAGATCCCTTTCCCAACGTTGTGAATCAAGCTGGCCCAAACCATCTCATACATGATGGATAAGAAATCACCACCATATGTCATCCCATCATCTCATGGACCTCCTCATAAAGAAACAAATATTTTATTGTAGTGGCCATATCTCCTCCCATGCTCCCCTTAGAATATGTAATGCAGAAAGTGTGGGGATCCTCCTTCCCAATGAACACATCCACCCAATGTGTTTCTCCCCTAATCATGCTCCCCATAAAGGAAAGAACAACATCAGAAAATGGGATCATGATTATCATCAAAATGAAAGAAATATTTAAGGTTTCATGTGGTGTTGGAAGGTACCAACAGTCTCCCAAGTGGTCGCAACGTAGTCTTCCCCACTGCAGCTTCAAAAAATAGCATGGCAAGTTGTTTCTTGACAAATGGCTAGTTGTGTAAATCATCACATATACTAGAAAATAGTAAATGGCTGAATGTATCAACTGAGCATACAAGAAGTAACCAAACACTTGCCCGAATTCATACAATAGATGGTTGTCTCCATCATAATAGCTGTCCAAAAATGGTCCATGGAGCCCAAAGAAAAGCTTGCCCCTTTATGGAGCAATGCACTGCAAAGAAATGGTAAGAGCATGCAAATATTGTGTTGGACAATCAATAAATGCAAAAACAGAATTCTTACCATGTAATGAAAGTAATATGATGATAGGATCCATAAATGAGTCCTCCATAGTGGTATAACATACTCCTATGAAGAGGAATGAGCCATATGCTACATGAAGATCCTCCTTCTTATGCTTGGAAATCCAAGTCAAGAAGAACATGCCACAGTAACAGATGAATCCATCCACTACTCTATCATTCTCACCTCTTCCTTGTCCACCAAGTGCATCAAATGTGAAGTGATCCTGGGGACATTCCATCAATAAGTCCATGATCCAAAGTGACAGCATTGTTGGCCTCTACAAATAGGACTCATAACTCCATTCTTTGAAATGCTCAATGTCAAAGACTCCTCCCATAATGCTGCCACATACAAGAAGTTTCTTCCAAAGTGGAAGTACTTCCAGATCATCTAAGGTTAAGGAGTAGCCCCCTTGCACCATGATAGTGCCATCTCCTACTCCTGCAACATCATGCAAAGTGTGAGAGAAAATCTACCCTTTCTCTCTCCCAATCCTCCAAAGCAAAAAAAAAATTTGCTGCCTCCTCATACCTCCATCATACAAATCATGTGGTGAAAACATAATGATCATATCATCATAATGCATCCACACTCCTTGCTGTCCCATGATGCAAGTATCCTGCCAAGTTCCTTCCATCCACATAACCTTGGAAAAAGGATATGTCCCATGATGGCCAATCTCCTTCAAGAGTAGCCAACGTAGCCAAGCCTCCTGCTACCCGGTGTCATATATTTGCAAGTAGCTTACCAGCTTCTTACTCTCCATCCACTCCCATTCCTCCCAATGTGAGTGCCTCCCATCATGACCAACCTTGGTACCCTTCCAAAGAAGACTACCCTTCTTCCAAATCATATTTTTCTTCTTTCATTCCATGGGATGTTGAAATGAAACTCCTTCGATATATCCTAGAAAAGATCTCACACCAATGATCATCTTGAATCCATAAGGATCCAAGTGGGCTAAAGGAAAAACCTCCTCACTGCTACCTCTTGACAGCATTGTAATTCTCCTCCATGGTGTTTTGGATGTCTCATGTCCCAACTCAAGGATGAACATATGGTTTTGCATAAATTTGTTTGGGACAAATTTCATCCCATCCTCCAAGAATTCACACCCCAACCTCACATGTGGTGTGCAGCCCATCAGTGGCCCATTAGGATGATGTTTCATCCCTTCCTTGATCAAATCAAGGTTTCACAGCGCAGTGCAATCATGTTGTTTCAAATGAGCAGTATGCAATGGTATACAATCCTCCATATGATTTTCTGAAACAATAGGAGATGAAAATTTAGGCATACCTTGATGAAATTTGGAAGTATCTTGTATGGTTGTAAGGGCTTCTCCCTCCAATAGGTTGGCTCCTCCAACTGAAGATGTTGAGGGTTGCTCCCCCATAGTTGTGACAGCATTGGTACAAGTCTCCTCCACTAGTGGTCAGGGCTTCTTCTCCTCTGCTTTTCCTTCACCAAATTTCCCAATCAACCTTTGAGTGAATTCAGAAAAAGAAACTACTCTTGCATGGCTCAAATGGATGAACCACCAAATTTTTTCTTCACACTCTAGGTGCAGCGCTACAATCTCTACAACCTCCCTTTCTACCACCAGATGTAGTAGGAAGAATGCGTCTAGTTTCCTTACCCAAACCCTTGCTGCAGATGACCCATAAAAAGTAGACAATAGACACCTATTGCCCTTGATCCTTCCTTGGCCATAAGGTCTTCTTCCTTCCTCCAAATGAATGAACTGAGGGAAAGCTAGAGTATCCTTGAAGGCTCTAGGTTGAGATTTGTACCCAACAAGGTATTCACTTAGAATCATGTGATCCAAGTGTCCTCCATCTTCCTGAAATTTTTCCTCCCTCTTAAAAGGAAAGGATATGTTCCAATGCTTTGGAGCTCTCTGCAGCACTGGTCTCCTCTTCTGATCATAGGAAGTGCATGGCTCTTCCTCCTCTTGAAACTCTCTAGAAGTTTCACTGCTCCTTTTCTCTTCTTCTTGTTCAACCTCCTTGGAGAGGTTCTTACTGGATCTGAAAAGTGATGAGAGAAAGCTCATAATTCCCATCATTCTGGCCTTGCTCTTTATTTTATATCACTTTGGCTTGAAGTCCACAGACTGAGCCAAAATATTACTTTGATACCACTGCAATATCCCCAAATAGGTACTGCTCAACCATGCATGCATAAAAAATGAATTTTCAGAAATAAATGCTATAAATAACAAAATTGGCTCTTGGTTCCCATAGATATATAAATATAAAACCTAAATCCATGAATATAACTGAAATAAATCAAAGTAGGTGAGTTAAACAAACCTCCCACACCTAGGATTGCAAAAAAAAGACTAAAAACCCAAACATTTCAACACAAGAATTTGTGCATAAAAGTGACTGTGCAGTCTAATGAGGGTTTGTACACATAAATTATAGACACAAATAGATCTGATATTTATTAATCAATATGGCTCATAAAAATGAGATCTAGTCTCCTTTATACAAAATTCTAGAGAACCCAGGAAGGGTTTCTAGGAATACACCCTGAACACAAATGGTGATCTTCAGCAATATGACTGAATAATCAATAAAAACTAAAGCATAGGAGTATATAAGGCTATAAGAATATAGATTTGTTGAAAATCTGAAAAAAGGTCTTTCCACATGGAAGAATCAACCCTCCAATCACCAGGAAACTCCCTGAAAGAGCCACAAAAGACACTGTTGAAACTGCCTTGCATAAATAATGCAATTCCATAATGGAATAATGTTGTAGGTGATGGTAATGTGTTGGCCTACTGCCAAATATCTTATATCATCCCAATAATTCTCCAAACTAATCCTCCAATGGAAGGAAACTTCTCTCTTATGCAAAACCAACTCATAAAATAGGTTTCTCAACCCTCCCCTGCAACACCCTGCAACTCAACACAACCTCCTACAGAAGCTTAGCTGAAACTGAAGACTAAAGCTTGGCACCAATTCCAGATGTGAGGAATGATAGATCAGGTCTCTCCCAAGAGCTACTCAAAGGGAAGAGAAGGAATTCCTGAACAGGAATACCTTAGTGCTGAACATCACCGACAATCTTAGCTAAACAGCTAAAGAAAGAAAAGTCTAAGCAGACATCAAAATACAATTCATAAGCTAACCTGAAAATGGCTGCCATCCCCTTCCTTATAAACTAAGTGAGCCTTCTCACCTTGGGTCCCACTCAATAGGGTTTCCACCATCACACAAACAATCTCCCTCCAAAACCGTGTTGTGCCTTCATTAGAGCCACTCCTCTAAACTGTGTTGTTTGATTTGGTCAAGGTTGACCTCTTCAACTTGCTTCAGGCCTTTTCACACCTAAGGGTCTTCAAAGCAGCTCACATATAGCTATCTAGGTTGAACCTCATTCACATTGAGCTCTTTTATTTGTTGATCCATTCCTTCTACATTTATGTTGTTGACTTGGTCAAACTTGACTTTGCCCAGATGCAAAATGTCCCTGTTCACACATGAGAGTGTAAAATCCAACTGTCATTATGATCCCCTTACCTACTATGAAGGATTTTATCCTTATTTCTGAAATTTATGGGCCTCCTTACCCTTTTATTCATCTCCTAAGTGACATTAGAAAAATTTAATATTCCAATTTGCTACATGCAAATTTTGGAATATTACATGGCATGAACATATTCATATTGTGGCTTATACTAACACTTGTGTTTCCAACTGCAAAAACCTCTCATTTACAAGATTAGGATGGTTATTCATTGATTCATTGGCCAATAATAGGGTTTTCTAACTTTTGGCTTAGCCAATATAGATCACATGCAAATCTCCAAAATTTACCAAAATAAACCTACTCTAATACTAATACGATATGTAAACTATTGTGGATATTCCATTAGATAATTCGTCACAACAGATCTCATAAAACTATATTTAAAAATCTAAAATCTACATTATTAGGGTTTTATTTCTCTTTAGATTTTTGGATATGTAGATTATTGTTAATCACATATGCATGTAAATTAAATTATGCATAAAATAAAGAAAAGTTAAATAAAAACTCACAAACCACAATTTGACATAAGATATAACTTGGGAAAACCTTTCAAGATAAAACCCAGTTGGAAGGTGATGTTGCTCTACTCTATTTATCTTAATAGAAAATGATTGTGAGTACAAAGAAGTATGGCCTATGTCCCGTGCGATACTACAGTGCACAAATCCTATCTGTGTGCTCTCTTCATATCCCTTTCATCTATTTTTTATCATCTAGGGAACAAATTCACTAGAAAAGAACAAAACCAGTTTTCCTCCATTTGGTTTGGTTATTATAAAACTTGATAGCCTGTGTTGGAGCGGGTCCCCTAAGGCACAAGCTTCAATGCTCTTTTTTGTGTATGTTTGTATGTGTGTGTTGCGAGGGGTAGTCAAAGGGATTTTTGCCCCAATTTTGGGATAGATTTAAGCTTAAATGTAAACTATGTGTCTCAAACCATGTTTTGAGACCATAGTATCTAGGCATATTATAAATAGGTAGCATTTTTTCTAAGATAAGTAGTTCGGTGAAGCTATGGTATATTGATATTCAAATAATATATGCATCTATAAGGGTTTTGGGTTCTTGGGTTGGGTAAAAGGCTCATGCTGGTTGTGTGCGCGGAGATCTAGTTCTGGTTATGTGTGAAATATGTTGGCTTTGTGCTCGGAAGGGATAGTAAGGGTTTTGTAAGGGTTTATGAAGGAAAGATGATGTATTGACAGATCTGAAGAATTAATAGAAGGAACTATTTTGGCGAACTTCTTGTGTTATGCATTTCTACTATTTACTATAATGATTTAATGAGATCGCACTATATTTTTCTTACTAATGAATGTGCATAACCAATTGATGTGTTTATGCATGAATATTGACTTCTGCTAAGTAAGAGCGAGATATGGTCCTAATATGTTGTATGCACTGCGAAAACCCTATTTATGTGATATTTTCTATGTGTTATGTTATAGATATTGCATGATATATGTGGATAAGTTACAATTAAATACTAAAACATTATAGATCTATTTAAGCCTTTGATGTGATGTGATTTGGATCGGCTTCTATTATGTTTGTCTGGACCAAAGTGATAGAAATTCTGTGGAATTCTATTTATTTTTACGTAGCTTCTATGAGCGCATCTTTATTAGATTGTTTTGGGTTTTAACTGAGGACCACTCATCAATAGCTCCCTCAGACTGCGAAAACCTAGTTCCAGCACCCCACCATACTGCTTCGGGTGAGACTTTGGTTTGTGCAAGAAGATCATTATTGAAAGGGCTAGTATTTGGAGGGTTTGTTGATTTACCTATAACTCTAAAACTGGGTCAGGACCCCTCAAGCCAAAAAATAGTTCCATTTTCGGGACCAAGATCGTCATTTTGAGGGAGATTTGATGTTGTGGCAGCCCTCGCAAAACGAATTGCAAGATTGGATGGATAGAAAGTTTCTGGAGTTTGCACTTCAAGAGAATAATAGCAATAATATATTTGTTGAACAATGGATTGGAAAAAATATCTATACAGAAGTTCATGAGATTTTCTTTAGTTCCTTTGCATATGAGCTTCAGGAGTGGTTGGCATGCTTAGTTGAATTCCTTCAGTGTATAAGAGACGACCTAGTGGCTGAGTGGACATCTGAGTTGATCCAAAAAGTATATAACTTCGATAATAATATTACTTGCATGATAGATCATTGGATCGACCGGCTCTTGGGCGGCTTTGTGACTAAATTTTCTATTGATCAGTTTGTGTCCTACTCTGAAGCAGAGCGAAGGTTTTTCAAAGGCCCTAGAGGTAAGATTCTACACTCATTAAATTTTTCGCTAAAGATGTTATTATGTGAAAAGGGTTGTATGTGCGAACACACTTCTTGAATGCATCAAAAGGGTTCATCTAAGCGCAGTGGAAGAAATTACCGTGAAGAATATTAGGAAGTGCCTTATATCCCCCAGAAGCTTAGATCTGATACTAAGCCTGAACTAGAAACCGCTACCTGCAGTGATTTTGACGAAGAAATATTTTTCCAGCAGAGACCCTTAAGTCTGTTTCCTACCCCATCCACCCCACTTCTTGCATCGCACCAAAGACCATCTACCCCACCGCACAGTCCATCTCCTCCTCCTCCCCTAGAAGTAGCAATAGTCACATCAATGAAGATACCTAATTTCAAGGGTATCGGGAATGAGGAAACCGAACACTTCTAGTTTGCGACTGAGGTTGTGTGGTAGGTGCAGCAAGTTCACAGTGATGATATCAAGAAAGCACAACTCACTACTGCATTCCAGGATAGAGAATTGAATTCATATGTGAGTTTTGTTCAAGATAACCCTGCTGCTACCTTACAACATATAAATACAACCATAAAAGAGCAGCTCAAAAAGCCTAAATCATACTCACAACTGGTAATTAAGATAAAATATATCCACCAGGAGATTAATGAGTCTATATGGGAAGCAGGACAATGATTGAAGCATGTCATCAGGGATGGCGGATTCGTCATTGACAATGCTCAACATAAAGAATGGTTCATTTCTATGTTTCTCCCCTATCTGCGCCAGCCCTTAGGACAACAAAATATTTCCACTTTAGCTGAGGCTGTAGAGGTTGCAATGAAATTAGAAGCTACACCAACACCTATTGCGCTTGGGACCCAAAAAATACAGAATCAACTGGAATCCATGCACTTGGAAATTAAAAGCCTGCGCAACGATAAGGAGAAGGAAGCATGCACAAAGATCTAGGGTGTCGAACAAAGGCCTGAATTGGTCCACATTTTTATTCATACCCTGGGAAAGGTGCCAATTGAATGGTTCTTGGAAACGCAAATGCGCAGAGGCAGTAGCAACTATTATGTGCTAATAGATAGTTTCCTTCTTACATTTAACTTTGAAATTGGGATCGATATCATTGGCGAAGCTTTGATCAGGGATGCGCCAATCAGGGAGACTATGTCTTTTTGACGCTTGGCACTAGTAGAAGCTCAGGACCCACATGCGATCGCAGGACCCTCCACCCCCGCAAACTTCAGAAAAATGCACCCCATGATGTATCTTGTGGGATACTACAAAAAGTGTGTTCCCTAGTACGAATTGATAACTGATACCATGACTAGTATACTCTGCAAAAGTGTGACATTCCGTTGGGATGATGGATGCCAGAAATGTTTGCAGTTGCTAAGGAATATGACGGTTACTACATGATATGCTTTGAATTACCTCATCAAGAAGCTGGGACGGTCTATCGATGGTTATAATTAGCTATGGATTACATGCGTAGTAAGGTGTGGAAAATGTGTGGTATCTGTGGCAAGGGATTAACTGGTGCGCAGAGGTGTCAAAAGCTAGTCGTTGGAATAGTAAAACTAGATAAGAAAGAATTATTACCATTTTTAGGAGCATCCACAGTGCGTTTAATGGGGGGATTTTCCATATTTGGGACCGTTTTGTCAGTAATGGAACCTCATTAATGCTTAAGGAGTCGTTGCAGGTGTGCCACAAGTATAAATATGGGTCATGGGGTCGCAATAGTTCCCTTTGCGTTAAAGCGATTTCTTAGGTTGTTTATTTTTATTTTTTTTGTTGTGTCTATGTCCAAATTGGATCCTGTGTTTGAGGAATATTTGCACCAAGTAGATTTGGGATACGTAATTCAGAGCATAATGACTGCCACCAGACCTAGAGAGGTACTTACCACATAGGAGGTTCTTGTTGTAGAGACCCCTGTGCCATCTAAAACAAAGAAGGGACACACTTCTGGGATGCGCAAGTCCTAGAGAGAAAATACCCCCAGACCTCACCATTCTGCTGAAGATAATATGAAGAAATCCATGCCTGAACCCATGGAAACTATCGAAGAAGGGGGTGACAACGTCGTAGAAGTAGCAAGATTTGCACGACTTCCTGGCTACATTGTGCCGTGCAAACCTATAGTGAAAGTGCTAAAAGACTTAAATAAGGTGCGTGCAGGTATCCAAGTGTCGTTGGTCCCCGAGAACGTCCCAATGGAGGGGTACATGCTGGCCAAAATTCCTTAGTTATGATTCTATGACTGGGAAATTGCATACATAAAGGAATTTCCAGAGCACGTGCCAGATCTGTATCTTGATCTAGTTCCATACACAGAAGGGATGGCGCGCCTTAAGCCGAATAAAGAAATTCCAGGTCAGCATAAGGTGTTCCTCCTCAATATTTTGCAGATCCCTAATTTGGGGCACAACTCCATTAATGATATCTGTGTCAGGAAGTTGTTGGCATTAGTGCATGATGATTTGATTTGGTTAGGAGAGTGCATCCCAATTGATGCAGACTTAATTCACAGAAATACCGAGTCAGAGGAAAAGCGCAGGAGAAAGCACTAGCAGACAAAATAAAGAAGAAATATGATGTGATGCATAAATATCGGGGGTTTGTGGTAGAAAAAATTAACGACCTGGTAGTAAGTTTTGGCACTATCCTTTTGGCTTGAAAAATGATCCGCAAGTGTATACCAAAGGAGGTACCCGCACATGTAATCGTGCTCATAGGGAGATGTGAAAAAGGCATCATATACAACTGGTGTGCATACTTGTGTAAAGAGTTTCACAAAAACATGTGCAAAGTGCAGGATGAGGGAAATAATTTTGAGTATGCTTGCCTCTTATTGTTAATCACACCAATTTGGTGGAATACCCCTGAAGATACCCAGTTTCCAGAACTTGCAGAACCCATGTGAAAAGTTGTGTGCTACGCCACCGTATGGAATTCCTCAGACCCAGTGTGAGCAAAGGAGAATAAAATATTTTGGGTATTGTATGATGGAATTTTATACCAGGTAGTACAGTCAAAGCCGCAACTGTCTCACACCCTTTATGAGTAGTACAAAATGGTAGCTGATTTCTAGGTTACATACCACAATATCCATATTCGTGTGAATGGTGGGTTGGAAGGATTCTGGTACGAGTTTCCATACTTGTTGATTGAAGAATATTTGATTCGAGTCACAGCAGATTGCCCACCAGCGTGGCTGACTCCACCAACCTAGCCATGCACCCCGACTGGTAAATCAACAGAGAAGGCCACTAAGAAGCCCACTGAAACAGTACTGCCCACTATGATCAACAAGCCTGGCAATAAGGAGCCTACCCCAATGAAAACGGGAGAAACCACTGAGACCTCCACCTTGACAGAAAAGAATGGCTCTGCACCCAAAGAAACTGAAGCAACCACTTCCAAGGGCATGAAGTGCAGTGCGCAGCCCCGGGTTGGATAAAGGAAAATGCAAAAGGGCTCGAAACAAATAGGATAGGAGGTCCTGACTGCTGGGAAAAATACTGAGAGGGGGGGGTGAATCAGTATTTAGAGCTGACTGAAAACATTTTAATTTTTCTTTCTCTTCAAACCCATATGCTACTTTACTGAACCCAACTCACGTATACACGCGGATATCCTTAATAAAACTTGCGTATTACCAGAGATCTCATTATGCAGATAATTCTTTACTTAGATCATTGCATCATTCATTCATTAGATGTTTAGTAAGCAGTAAACATGTGCATTAAGAACAGAATAAATCATCACGCATAAGCAACACACATGAACACCAAGATTTAAGGTGGAAACCCAATTCGGGAGAAAACCACTGCTGCCATCATCTCTGTCTTCAATATTTATTATAAATAAAACTTCTTACAACCATGTACTGGCGCAGACTCATACCATCACGCAGGCACCCACCTGCAGAAGGCTACAACCTTCTCTCATTTACCAGCCTCTCCTGGAAGGGAGCTACAACCCCCTACTCTCGCTTACCAGACTCTCCTGGAAGGGAGCTACAACCCCCTGCTTTCGTTTACCAGCCTCTCCTAGAAGGGAGCTACAACCCCCTGCTCTCGTTTACCAGCCTCTCATGGAAGGGAACTACTACCCCCTGTTCTCGTTTACTAGCTACCACTGGAAGGGAGCTACAACCCCCTCACTGAAGGCTTCGACCCTCAGCACCACCATGGACCATGGTTCATCAATTTTCATACTGGATCCATCAGCTTCCATACAACGTACCTTGTAGGCCACTTTTCATCAGATTTTTAGACTGGACCCAGTCCACACATTTAAGCTCAACATTCATCAAACTAAAACTTATAACCCCGTCAATTCATTCATTGAATCATCAACCAATCAACCAACAACTTGATCTTTAATCAACAGCATAATCAACATTCAAACAACCCAGATCTGTATGAATACATTATTGACAGATAGCAGTAAGACAGCAAAACAGATCAGACAATTTATTCCACATACTTTAGCAAAACCCTAGATTCCATACGCACTTTTACTTCACTGAACCTACATACATACGCACTTTCATAGAGAAAAACCTGCGTATACTTCAGTGCATTTTATTCTTCAGAAACCCTGACTGCCATACGCGCTTTTCTTCGCTCGGACCCATGTATACACGCGCTTTTCATGAAACGAACCTACGTATAGATCAGAAAATTTTCAGGACTGTGCAGCTCTTCAGATCAGATAACTCAGATATCTTCCTTTACTTTAGCAAAGAATCGCCAGATCACATATCTAAACATTTCATAAACAAATCTAGACAATACATGGTCATTTCAGATCTAGAGTTCCCTCTTCATCATTTTCTTCATCCATCATTGTATTCATAGGTGCATTATATGTTCAGATCTATTAATGAACTGTAACCCATTCCATGCAGATATACTTCAGAGTGAAGTATTCATTCAATACCCAGACACATGCATACACTTGCACTATGATCTTCTTCTCCTTAAATAGATTTAGCTTTTACCAATACCATGAGCCAAAACCACACAAATTCCAATGGTATTCTTGGACATAATCAAATAAACCATACATCGCTCAATACTGTGTGCCAAAACCATGGTAATGTCCCTTAGTATTCTAATTTTGGAGCGCAAAAGGGCATACGCTATTTGTCACGTACATTTCCGCGTACATACGCTACTTAGCCTTTACAAACCCGCGTATGCTTTGTGACATATCATATTTATCATTTCTCTGGCCCTTACAGGAAATCCTTTCTCCATTACATCTGAGCTGCTCTGTAGATAAATCAGATTTACATCATTAATAAACTCATCAAGTCAGTTTCCATCAAGGAAAACTTTATCAAGCAGGTTTCCATCAACTTTATCAAGTAGGTTGCCATCAAGGACAACACTCTGCATCATATTGCCAACAATCTCCCCCTTTGGACTTGATGGAAACCATGATGGTGTTTGATCACCACAACAGATAGATACATTGATTATAACCATTATTCAAACACCATGATACTCTCCTCCCTATTCAAACACCATGATACTCTCCCCCTTTGACATCAAGGGCAAAGGGCGGATCAAAACCAAAACAAGGTTTTTCTTCTCTTGTAGAAAGAAGAGCTCTGTAGATCTGATGTGCACTGAAGTTACCATGCTCCCCCTGAGTTCGTGCCGAATATTCAAACATATTTTTCAATGAAGTACATGACTCTATGACCTTTCCTATCACCAAGGACTCATACTTACAACAATGATCCAACCAAGTGGATTTACATATTTTGACTCAACTACCCAACCAAGTGGGTTTACAAAATTGAAGAAGTCCTTACATGTCTGAATATAAAAATTTACATCATATGTCTCAACATGGCCTTTTCATCAAATTAAAAATATGACTTTTTATGACCAACATCAAAAAGACCTCAAGAGAGAGATCATATTTCAGAACCATCATAATGCCAACAATGCATCCTTTCCACATGACCAATGCTCCCCCTTAGCTTGTGCATCCTGAACACTTTCAACAACAAATCATCAAGGTATCTTCATCAAATATCGAAATATGAGAGTTGAAACATCACCAGAGATACCAAACAGCACTGCAGCTGTGCTGAAAAATGCTGACCCAGAAAAATTTTGTCAGCAATCACCCATACGTGATTTTTTGTGTATAAACTCGTGTATATACGCGACAGTCCTTCAGGAAATCCACGTGTCCAACTTAATCTTCTGATTTTAAGCAGATCTGATCTTCTGAGAGGCAGAGACAATTCCCAGCTTCTGTCTGAGATATTCGAATGCTTCCCTAGAATATATGAGAGAAGAAAGATAGGACAATGTAGCTATGTTTTCAAGTGTCGTGCAAAAGTTGTAGTACATCAGTAACCAAGTCTTCAGGCTCTTTGCAGCATCAACATATTCTTCTCAAGAGGAATTATCATACCAGAACAACTTCAAGCAATCATCAATGTGATCTGATATCACCAAGATCTTCATGATTCATAATCCTGATGTAACATGAGTAGTAATTATGTATAAAAGGTCTCAACCGTGATAAAAGTCATCAGCAACAAATTTTGCATGATCTAACCTTATCTTTGAATCATAAGACTTCCATCTCATCCAGGTGTGAAAACAAAAGATACTCTTCAGCAAAAAGAAATCAGGGCTCATCCATAATCTCATCATAAGAAACCATGTATCATGTCACCATCATTTGAGCATGAGTATTACGAGAACTAAGGAATAAGCAGATACAATGCCAACAATGCAATCATTAGTAGTTAGACTGATGCTCCCCTTGAACCTGTGCTCCTGATCTTTAGCTGAATCACTATTTTTTTTTTCTTATCAGAAAAGCATACGCTTCTGTCTCCAGTGGAACTCGTGTGTATATGCGGCTTTAGTTCATGAAACCCGCGTATATAAAGTGAGATACAGAAAAATTTCACTCCTTCATCTCCCCCTTAACTTATGCCACCTGTACCTGTCTTTTTCACAACAGATGCACTGTCAGAAATAAACATAACCAGAATTACCAAACCAATCATGAGAATCACCATATATTGCTCCCCCTGTGATGATACATTACTAATCCCTAAAATGTATCTCACATTGCTCCTGCAGTCATTATGAGAAGTAAGCTTTAGAAGCGGATGACTGCAGTGGGATTATTATCCCCTACGTTTTTGACTGGTCCTCCTTCATTTTCCAGTTTTGCTTGAAATTTCTTATTGTGTGCTGGAAATTATCCAATTTCTCAGATCTATTCATCCTGCACTCTTTTTCTACATGTCCATACTTGTTACAAGCATAACATCTTGTGTGACCAGAAAATTAAGCATAGGGATCATAATGTGTTTTTCTATTCTTTCTTTTATTACAATCAGCTACTTTATGACCAAACTTGTTGCATGAAAAACAATATCCCTTAAAGAAACCTGAGTACCTTTCTATGTAGAATCTGTTTGTTTGTGACTGAAACAATCTGCTTTTGCAATTGGATGCAACATGCCCATAATTATGACATTTAAAGCATTCAACATTATTGATCAAGGGAGGGAATGATTTCTTTTGAGAGTTCATGATTGTCGGTTGACCTTCTGTTTCTTTCAACACTTCAGATTTTTCATTGATATCCTTTGAATCTTTAGCACTTCCTTGTGAACTAGATTCTCCTTTAACAATTTCATGAAAACCAAGACCAAATTTAACAGAAGGAGACCTTTTACTACTAAGAATATTGTCCAGAATCTTAGTACCATCTTGAAACCTCAAGAGTTTATATTTTTCTTCTAATTTACGTTTCAAATTATTTACCTCAACCTCTAATCTTTGGCATTGCTTTTTCATACTTTCTTCGACCCTTCTTCCTTCTTCTACTTGATCATTCAATTTTAAAATCTCTTCTTTCAACCCATTTTCTTGTTCTTCAAAAGTTTGTAAAAGTTCTTCATTCTTCTTATTTGATTTTTCCAGATCTGTTTTGAGAGAGATGATTTCTGCTTCAAGTCTTTCACTTCGATTGGTTACTTTATCCTACAGTCTTTGATACATTTCTATCCATCCATTCATTCTAGATATCACATCTTTGTAGATAGATTCCTTCCTTTTAAATTGATCCCAATTATTACTTTCACCATCTTCACCATTGCATGCCAAATAAAGTGAATCACAAGAACAACAATCAATACCTGTTTCATCTTCTTCATTTTCTGCTACACATGTTTTCTGAGGTATCTCCTTTCTTTGAGTAGCCTTCTTCTTTTGCTTCCTTCCCATTGCGACGGATCTCCTTCAAGTGATCAAGCTTCTGCAAAAGGACCTGCTCTGATACCAATTGTTGGGAAAAATACTGAGAGGGGGAGGTGAATCAGTATTTAGAGCTGACTGAAAAAATTTTACTTTTTATTTCTCTTAAAACCCATACGCTACTTTACTAAACCCAACTCGCGTATACACGTGGATATCCTTAATAAAACTTGCGTATTACCAGAGATCTCATTATGCAGATAATTCTTTACTTAGATCATTGCATCATTCATTCATTAGATGTTTAGTAAGCAATAAACATGTGCAGTAAGAACAGAATAAATCATCACACATGAACACCAGGATTTAAGGTGGAAACCCAATTCGGGAGAAAACCACCGTTGTTGTCGTCTTTGTCTTCAATATTTATTATAAAGAAAAATTCTTACAACCATGTACTGGCACAGACTCATACCAGCACGCAGGCACCCACTTGCAGAAGGCTACAACCTTCTCTCGTTTACCAGCCTCTCCTGGAATGGAGCTACAACCCCCTGCTCTCGTTTACTAGCCTCTCCTGGAAGGGAGCTACAACCCCCTGCTCTTGTTTACCAGCCTCTCCTAGAAGGGAGCTACTACCCCCTACTCTTTTTTACTAGCTACCACTGCAAGGGAGCTACAACCCCCTCACTGAAGGCTTCGACCCTCAGCACCACCATGGACCACATTTCATCAATTTTCATACTAGATCCATCAGCTTCCATACAACATACCTTGTAGGCCACTTTTCATCATATTTTCATACTGGACCCACTCCACACATTTAAGCTCAACATTCATCAAACTGAAACTTATAACCCCATTAATCCATTCATTGAATCATCAACCAATCAACCAACAACTTGATCTTTAATCAACAGCATAATCAACATTCAAACAACCCAGATTTGTATGAATACATTATTGACAGATAGTAGTAAGACAGCAAAACAGATCAGACAATTCATTCCACATACTTTAGCAAAACCCTAGATTCCATACGCACTTTTACTTCACTGAACCTGCGTACATACGCACTTTCATAGAGACAAACCTGCGTATACTTCAGTGCATTTTATTCTTCAGAAACCCTGACTGATATACGCGCTTTTCTTCACTCGGACCCGCGTATACACGCGCTTTTCATGAAACGAACCTACGTATAGATCAGAAACTTTTCAGGACTGTGCAGCTCTTCAGATCAAATAACTCAGATCTCCTCCTTTACTTCAGCAAAGAATCACCAGATCACATATCTAAACATTTCATAAACAGATCTAGACAATACATGGTCATTTCAGATTTAGAGATCCCTCTTCATCATTTTCTTCATCCATCATTGTATTCATAGGTGCATTATATGTTCAAATCTATTAATGAACTGGAACCCATTCCATGCAGATATACTTCAGAGTGAAGTATTCATTCAATACCCAGACACATGCACACACTTGCACTATGATCTTCTTCTCCTTAAATAGATTTAGCTTTTACCAATGCCATGAGCCAAAACCACACAACTTCCAATGGTATTCTTGGACGTAATCAAATAAACCATACAACGCTCAATACTGTGTGCCAAAACCATGGTAATGCCCCTTGGTATTCTAATTTTGGAGCGCAAAAGGGCATACGCTACTTGTCACGTACATTTCCGCGTACATACGCTACTTAGCCTTTACAAACCCACGTATGCTTTGTGACATATCATATTTATCATTTCTCTGGCCCTTACAGGAAATCCTTTCTCCATTACATCTGAGCTGCTCTGTAGATACATCAGATTTACATCATTAATAAACTCATCAAGTCAGTTTCCATCAAGGAAAACTTTATCAAGCAGGTTGCCATCAACTTTATCAAGTAGGTTGCCATCAAGGACAACACTCTGCATCATATTTCCAACACTAACACTGACAGAGGACAATCTTAGTGAGATTGAAAATATAGTCACTATTGCGCAGGAGGATTGATGGATGGACATGGAGGTCTAGTATAATCTGCATTGGAAGTTTTCCAAGTTTCCCTTCAAGAACTAAAAATGCAAGCGAGCTAGATCTAGGGGAGTATGATTCAAGTGACCCGAACCAGTGCACCTGTTAGCAGCACAAAAACTTTAAACATAGCACTACCATCATCTAGGGAGGGGATATTTGTCCATATCCCCCTACTACTGGGAAAAAACACTAATAGGGGAGGGGGGGGGGGGTGAATCAGTACTTATAACTCACTGTAAAATTTTATTTTTTATTTACTGATTTCTATACGTGACTTTAATGAACTCAACTAGCATATACACATGGCTATCTTTAAATAAACTTGCGTATGTCCAGAGATCTTATTATGCAGATAATTCTTTACTTAGATCAGTGCATCATTCCTTCATCGTATGTTTATTAAGCAGTAAGCATGTGCAGTAAGAACAGAATAAATCATCACACATAAGCAATGCACGTGAACAACAATATTTATGGTGGAAACCCAATTCAGGAGAAAACCACCACTGTTGTTGTCTTTGTCTTTAATATTTATTATAAAAAAAACTTCTTACAACCTTGTACTGGTGCAGACTCATACCAGTACGCAGGCACCCACCTATAGAAGGTTACAACCTTCTCTTGTTCTCTAGTTACTACTGGAAGGGAGCTCCAACCCCCTTGATCTTGTTTACTAGCTACCACTAGAAGGGAGTTACGACCCCCTGCTTCTCATTTACCAGCCACTCCTGGAAGGGAGATACTACCCCTTGAACCTGTTTACCAGCAACTACTGGAAGGGATCTATGATCCCCTCACTGAAGGCTCCAACCCTCAGCACCAGCGCGGACCACGTTTCATTAATTTTCACACTAGATCCAACAGCTTCAACACAACACAACATATAGGCCTCTTTTCATCAGATTTTTAGAATCGACCCACTCCACACAATTAAGCTCAAAGAGCATTCATAAAAATGAAACTCATAATCTTATCAAATCATTCACTTAATCATCAATCAACCAACCAACCGCTGATCTTTAATCATAATCAACTAGTAGCATAATCATTATTCAAACAACCCAGATCTACATGAAGACATCAATGGTAGACAACAGTAATACAACAAAACAGATCAGAAATTTCCTTCCACGTATTTCAGCAAAACCCTAGATGCCATACGCGCTTTTTTTGAAATGAACCTATGTATATACATGCTTTTGTAAAGACAAACATGTGTATAGATCTCCAACTATTTCAGGACTGCACAACTCTTCAGAATAAATAATCAGCTCATATATTACCCTTGACTTCAGCAAACATTCACCAGATCACAGATCTAACCATTTCATAAATAGATCTAGCAAATACATAGGCATTTCGGGTCTAGAGATCCTGATCCATCATTGTATTCATAAGTGCATTATTATTTCAAATCTATCAATAAATTGTAGCCCATTCCTTGCAAATATACTTAAGAGTGAAGTATTCATTCAATACCCAAAAGCATGCACACCTTACACTATGATCTTGTTCTCCTTATATATTTTTAGCCTTTACCAATACCATGAGACAAAACCACACAAGTGCCGATGGTATTCTTGGACGGAATCAAATAGACGACACAGCATTAATAATGTCGGCTAATACCATGGTAATGCCCCCTAGTATCATAATTTTAGAGTGCAAAAGGCATACGCGACTTGGCTTATTTGTACCCACGTGTATATGTGACTTCTCTTCATCAAAACTGCGTATACACTAATTTTGGATGTATACACGGGTTTAATTCATCAAACGTGCGTATGTATTGTGAAATATTACCTTTATCATTTCTCTGTCACTGACTGGAATTCCTTTTTCTACCACATATGAACTGACTTGTAGATACATCATTTTTACGTCTTTAGAAAATAGGCTTCTATCAAAATGAAACTCATCAAGTAGGTTTCCATCAAGGACAACTTCATCGAGTAGGTTGACATAAAGGAAAACATATTACATCATAATGCCAACAATCTCCCCTTTTGGACTTGATGGCAACCATGTTCGTGTTTGATCACTACAATAGATAGATACATTAATCATAAACATTATTCAAACACCAAGCTACTCTCCCCCTTTGACATCAAGGGCAAAGGGTGGATCAATACCAAAAAAAGGTTTCTCTTTCCTTGTAGAAAGAAGAACTCTAGAGATATGATGTGCACTGTATTGACCATGCTCCCCCTGAGTTCATGTTAAATCTTCAGACAAAATTTTCAATGAAATACATGACTCTATAACTCAACCGAGTATGACCATTCCTATCACTAAGGACTCATACTTGCATCAATGATCCAGCCAAGTGGAATTTGACTCAACTACCCAACCAAGTGGGTTTACAAATTTGAACAAGTCCTTACATGACTGAATATAAAAATTTTACATCATAGGTCTCAATATGACCTTTTCATCAAATAACATATATGATTTTGTATAACCAATACCAAAAGACCTCACAAGATAAATCGTAATTCAGCAACCAACATAATGCCAACAATGCATTATTTTCAGCAAGGCTAATTCTCCCCCTAAACTTGTGCATCCTAAACACCTTCAACAACCAATCCATCAAAGAATATTAATCAAGTAGATAATAAAAAATTAATATCATATTATCATATATAACCATCAAATCAAGAAAATTATAATTGTCAGCAGCATATTAGAAACTGTTCTTGAGTCTATCTCCTGATTTTTCTTCTCAGAGAAAAAAATATGCAACTGTATCCAGTGGAATTCACGTGTATACGCGGCTTTAGTTCATGCATCCCGCATATGGAAAGTGAAATATTGAAAAATTCACAGCTCCATCTCCCCCTAGATTTATACAGAATGTACCTTTCTTATGTTGTCACATCAGATGCACTGTTAGAAATAAACACAACCAGAATTACCAAACCAACCAAGGGAATCACCATATATTTCTCCCCCTATGATGATACACTATTGATTCCTATAATGTTTCTCACATCAATCCTGTAGTCATTATGAGCACTAAACTTTAGAAACGAATGGCTGCAGTAGGGTCAATATTCCCTACGTTTTTATCGGTGCTTCTTCTTTTTATTTTTCCATCTTTGCTTGAAATTTCTTATTGTGTGCTGAAAATTCTCCAGTTTCTTAGATCTGTTCATCATACTTAACCTACAATCAGTGGTCTTATGCCCAAATGAGTTACAATAGAAAAAATATCCATGAAAAAATCATTTCTTTCTTGATCTATGAAATTCTTCAATAACCAGATCTCTTTCTTTTAGGGAATTATTATCATCCATGGTACATTCCATGAGCACTTGCAGATCTTGATCAAAATCTTCTTCTTCATTTGAAAATCCATCATTATCTTCATTTGTATAATAACTCCTTCATTTTTCAAATTGTTTCCCTTTATCATTATTTTCTTTATAAGGACATTTAGTAGCATAATGACCAACTCTACCACAAGAAAAACACTTGAAGGGAACCTTAACTCTGAATCTTCCAGTACCTGGTTGAAGTCTTCTAAAAAAAAATTCTTCTTCTTATTCTGATATATAACTTGATTCCTTGTGAACTTCATTTTATTTTCCTTTTGCACAGGCCTTTAAAACAACTTCTATGACTTTTGAAGGACCTCCTCTTCTCATTTAAAAAGTAGTCAGGATACCATGCAGTTGAATAACAGTAAGAGTTTGCAGATCCTATTTTTCTTCAATAGCTGAACTTTTGACTCGAACTTTGGAGTTAGGGATCTCAATATATTTTCTACTAAAGTTGAGTATTTTATATCTTCACCAATATTCCTCATAGAATTCACAATCTCATCTAATCTTAGGAATAAACTTGCAATAATTTCATCATCATGCATTCTAAAATTTTCATATTGGATTCTAAGAGTTTGAAGTTTGGCACTTTTTACCTTTGCATCACCTTCATAGCTCTGAATGATCTTGTCCCATATTTCCTTTGCTAAATTTAGTTGCATAACTTTGAACATTTTTGTTTCTAATAGACTCCCTAATAAAGCATTGACAACTTTTGCATTGATTTCATATCTCTTCCTTTCTACTGCATCTATAGGAACACTTGCTAGATACTGGTAACCTCCTTCCACGATTCCCATATGTCTGCTCCAATACTTTACAAGTAATCTCTTGTTTGTATCTTCAAGAATAATAGATTAATTTCATTGAATAGTGGTGTCTTGATAGAAAATACTCCTTCATGACTTCCCATTACGATGGATCTCCTTCAAGCGATCAAACTTCTTCTGAAGGACCTACTCTGATTCCAATTGTTGGGAAAAATATTGAGAGGGGGGGGGGGGTGAATGAGTATTTATAACTCACTGTAAACTTTTAATTTTTCTTCATTGATTTCTATAGTGACTTTAGTGAACCCAAATAGTGATACACGTGGCTATATTTAAAGAAACTTGCATATGTCCATAGATCTCATTATGAAAATAATTATTTACTTAGATCAGTGCATCATTCATTCATAAGATGTTTAGTAAGAAGTAATCATATGCAGTTAGAACAGAATAAATCATCACACATACTCAATACATATGAAACCAGGATTTAATTTGGAAACTCAATTCGGGAGAAAACCACCATTGTTGTCGTCTTTGTCTTCAATATTTATTATAAAGAAGAAAATTTTGTAAGGAGACTCCAACCAGGTACTGGAAGATTCAAAGGTAAGCTACCCTTCAAGTGTTTTACTTGTGGGAGAGTTGGTCATTATGTTGCTAAATGTCCTTATGAATAAAATCATGATAAAGGGAAACAATTTGAAAAGAGAAAGAGTTATTATACAAATGAAGATAATGATGAGGATGAAGAATTTTTTGACCAAGATCTGAAAGTGCTCATGGCAAGGAAGCAAAAGAAGAAGGCTACTCAAAAGGAGATACCTCAGAAAACATGTGCAGCAGAAAATGAAGAAGAGGAAACAGGTATTGATTTTTGTTCTTGTGATTCACCTTCTTGTGCATGCAATGGTGAAGATAGTGAAAGTAACAGTATAAGTCTAGAAGCAAATCTCAAGATCAATGATGAAAGCAATGATTGGAATCAATTTCATAAGAGAGAATCTATCTACAAAGATATGATCTCTAGAATGAATGAACAGAAAGAAATACCGAATGGAAAGATAGACAAGTATCAAAATTTGTATGTTTATGCAACCAATCAGAGTGAAGGACTTGAAGCAGAAATCATCTCTCTCAAAGAAGATCTGGAAAAATCAAATAAGAAGAATGAAGAACCCCTATCATTTGAAAAGGAAGGGCTTGAAGCATAAATCATATCTCTCAAAGAAGATCTGGAAAAATCAAATAAGATGAATGAAGAGCTTGATCAAATTGAAAATAATCACACTTGGGAATTAGTACTGAGACCTCATAACAAAAATGTCATTGGAACTAAATGGATATTCAAAAACAAGTTAAATGAGAATGGGGATGTTGTAAGAAACAAGGCTAGACTTGTTTGCAAGGGGTATACTCAACAAGAAGGTATAGACTTTGAAGAAACTTTTGCTCCTATAGCTAGACTTGAAGCCATAAGAATGTTTCTTGCCTTTTCAAGCTCTCAACAAATCAAAGTTTATCAAATGGATGTTAAATATGCATTTCTCAATGGTGATCTAGAAGAAGAAGTTTATATAGAAAAACCAGAAGGATTCATTTTGGGAAATTATGAAAATCTTGTTTGTAGACTTGAAAAGGCTCTATATGGTCTCAAACAAGCTCCAAGGGCATGGTATTATCGTCTTGACAAATATCTTCATCAAAAAGGTTTTTCAAAGGGGTCTGCTGATAGCAACTTATACACAAAAATTGAAAATGAAAAACTTTTGATTGTGGTTGTATATGTTGATGATATCATTTTTGGAAGTAATGAAGAATCTATGAGTCAGAAATTTGCTTTTGTCATGCAGCAATAATTTGAAATGTCTTTACTTGGGGAACTAACATTCTTTCTTGGTTTGCAAGTGCATCAAACTACAGATGGTATATTCTTATCACAAGCAAAATACCTTAAGAAAATTCTGAAGAAGTATGGCATGGAAGAATTCAAACCTGTAAGTACACCAATGATAACCGGATGTAATCTCAATTCTCATGATGATTCCCCCACAGTGAATCAACTAGAATACAGATCTATGATAGGAAGTCTACTTTATCTCACTGGGACTAGACCGGACATTATGCATGATGTTGGGATTGTTGGACGATTCCAAGCTAATCCAAAAGAGTCTCACCTTCAGGCTGTCAAAATAATATTCAAATATCTACAAGGAACTCAAGACTTTGGACTATGGTATCCAAAGAATGTTGATCTTACTCTTCATGCTTATACTGATGCAGATTGGGTTGGAAATGTTGATGATCGGAAAAGCACTAGTGGTGGTGCATTCTATATGGGGCCCCGATTAGTATCTTGGTTCAGCAAGAAGCAAAACTCTATTGCCTTATCTACAGCAGAAGCAGAATATGTGGCTGCCGCATCATGTTGCACTCAACTTCTTTGGATGATGCAAACTTTACAAGACTTTCAAATCAAATGTTCACCTCCTATCTCCATTATGTGTGATAATACAAGTGCCATCAGTATTTCAAAGAATCCTGTTATGCATTCCAAGACCAAGCACATTCCCATCAAGTATCACTTCTTACGTGAACAAGTGCTTGAACAAAAGGTGAAGTTGGAGTATGTTCCTTCCAAAGAACAATTGCTGATATATTTACCAAACCTCTGCCCAGAGAAGCGTTCGAATATCTCAAACAGAAGCTGGGAGTAGTCTCTGCCTTGTAGAAAATCAGAACTGCTTAAATTCAGAAGATTAAATTGGATACGCGGGTTTCCTGAACAAAAGTCGCGTATATACACGAGTTTATGCAAAGAAAACCGCGTATGGTTAGTTGCTGACAAATTTTACTTGGGGTCAGCATTGTTCAACACAGCTGCAGTGCTGTTTGGTATCTCTGGTGGTGTTCCAGTTTTCATAATTCTGTTTCATTCTCTGATGTCTCTTGATAAAGATGCCTTGATGATTTGCTGTTGAAAGTGTTCAGGATGCACAAGCTAAGGGGGAGCACTAGTCATGTGGAAAGGATGCATTGGATGCACAGTTTCAGGGGGAGCATTAGCCTTGTTGAATGTAATACATTGTTGGCATTATGATGATTCTGAAATATGATCTCTTTCTTGAGGTCCTTTTGGTATTTGTTGTAAAAGGTCATATTTGTAATTTGATGAAAAGGTCATGTTGAGACCTATGATGTAAAATTGTAATATTCAGTCATGTAAAGGACTTGTTCAAATTTGTAAACCCACTCGGTTGGGTACTTGAGTCTCATATGTAAATCCACTTGATTGGATCTTTGATGTAAGTATGAGTCCTTGGTGATAGGAAGGTCATAGAGTCATGTACTTCATTGGAAAATATGTTTGAACATTCAACATGAACTTAGGGGGAGCATGGTAACTTCAGTATACATCAGTTCTACAACGCTCTTATTTCTACATGAGGGGAAAAACCTTGTGTTGGTTTTGATCCGCCCTTTGCCCTTGATGTCAAAGGGGGAGAGTGACATGGTGTTTTAATAGGGGAATAATATCACTATGCTTAATGTTGTGGTGATCAAACACCATCGTGGTTGCCATCAAGTCCAAAGGGGGAGATTGTTGGCAATAAGATGCAGAGTGTTGTCCTTGATGGAAACCCACTTGATGAAGATGATGGAAACCTACTTAATGAAGTTGTTCTTGATGCTTGATGAGTTTATTAATGATGTAAAGCTGATGTTCTACAAGTATCTCAGAATTACCAGAGAAATAAATATCAGTAAGGGCCAGAACAATGATGAAAAGTGTGTGACACAAAGCATACGCGGGTTTGTTTAGGAGAAGTAGCGTATGCACGTGGAAAAGTACGTGCCAAGTCGCGTATGCTCAAATGCGCTCTAAATGTGTAAAACCAGGGGTTACTACCATGGTATTGACCCATTGTATTGAGCGCTGGATTGTCTATTTGATCCCGTCCAGGAATACCATCGGAAGTGGTATGGTTTTGGCTCATGGTATTGACAAAGGCTAAATATATATAAGGAGAAGAAAATCATTGTGCAAGGTGGGTGCATGAGTCTGGGTTTGAATGAATACTTCACTCTGAAGTATATCTGTATGGAATAGGTAACAGTTGAATGATAGATCTGAATTCATAATGCACCAGTGAAGAAAATTATGAAGAGGGATCTCTAGATCTGAAATGTATTTGTATCTTCTAGATCTGTTTATGGAATGTTTAGATCTGAGATGAGGCGAACATGTTTCTGAAGTGAAGGGTAAAATCTGAGCTATGCATCTGTTCTGAAGAATTGTGCTGACCTAAAATGTCTGAAGATCTATACGCAAGTTTGTAACAGAGTAAGCGCGTATATACGCGGGTTGGATTAAGGGAAAGCGCGTATGGGTTGTGAAATTAGTTTTGTAATATGTGCAGATGTATACGCGGGTTTATATACATGAAAGCGCGTATATACGCCGGATCAGTGAAAGGAAAGCGCGTATGAAAACTAGGGTTTGCTGAAGTATGTGGTATGAAATTTCTGATCTGTTCTGCTGTATTACTGCTATCTGTCTATGATGTATTCATACAGATCTGGGTTTTCTGAATATTGATTATGTTGCTGACTATGTTGAGAAAAGATCAAGTTGTTGATTGATTGGTTGATGATCCATTGAATGAATTGATAAGGGTATAAGTTTCAGTTTGATGTATGATTGAGCTTAAATGTGTGGAGTGGGTCCAGTCTGAAAATATGATGAAAAGTGGCCTGCAAGTTGTGATCTATTGAAGCTATTGGATCCAATATGAAAATTGATGAAACGTGGTCCATGGTGGTGCTAAGGGTTGTAGCCTTCAGTGAGGGGGTTGTAGCTCCCTTCCAGTGATAGCTGGTAAACGAGTGCAGGGGGTAGTGGCTCCCTTCCAGGTGAGGCTAGTAAACAAGAGCAAGGGGTTGTAGCCTTCTGCAGGTGGGTGCCTGTGTGCTGGTATGATTTTGCGCTAGTACATGGTTGTAACATGTTTTATTTATATAATAAATATTGAAGACTGAGACGACGACAGCGGTGGTTTTCTCCCGACTTGGGTTTCCACCTTAAATCCTGGTGTTCTTGTGTGATGCTTATGTGTGATGGTTTATTCTGTTATTACTGCACATGCTTACTGTTATCTAATCATCAGAAGAATGAATGTTGCATAGATCTAAGTAAAGAATTAATGGCATAGTAAGATTTCTGTATATACGCGAGTTTTATGAAGGATATTCGCATGTATACGCTAATTGGCTTCAGCAAAGTAGCATATGGGTTTTTAGAGAATGAAAAAGTAAAAGTTTGAGTAAGCCCTAAATACTGATTCACCCCTCCCTCTCTATATTTTTCCCAACAAGTAATGCCCCCTGGTATCATAATTTTAGAGCGCAAAAGGCATACACGACTTGGCTTATTCGTACCCGCGTGTATACGCGGCTTCTCTTCATAAAAACTATATATACAATAATTATGGACATATACATGGGTTGCCTTCATCAAACATGTGTATGTATTATGAAATATTACTTTTATCATTTCTATACCACTGACTGGAATTACTTTTTCTGCCACATCTGAACTGACCTACAGATACATCATTTTTACATCTGTAACAAGTAGGTTGCTATCAAAAGGAAACTCATCAAGTAGGTTTCCATCAAGGACAACATATTACATCATAATTCCAACACCTACTAGCATTTCAAATGGATGTGCGCCAGCACACTCAATTTATTGGTACATATAATGTGCATATTAATCTTGTTGTGTTGCTTGCAGGAAAGATTCATCTTCTACATTCAATCATCGTCGATGAGCTACGGTACTGCGAAGCAACCATGCAGACACAGACCCAGGTGGCACAGAAACAGGCTGCATAAGCACATGAGTAATAGCGTCAGGCAGAGGCATCATATAAAGCAGTAGAAGCTCAGCTCATTGCATTGGAAGACAAGATTAATCAAGTATGCCGGGATATTCCAGCAGTCACGGCCACCGTTGCACCTTTAGGGAAGTTAAACAGACTGGCTTATGCCATCAAGGATGCGCGCGTGAAAGCTCACACACTTTGAGTTGAGTACAAGCACCAAATCACAGACCTTCAAACCAAGCTTCAGCCGAAGACACCCCCAAAGGTCCATGGCAAGAGAGCCACAAAAGTCAAACAAGCCCAAGAAAGTATTGTCACCGTAGTCACCCAGTGTGATTAAACTCTGGCAGAGGCCATGGATATTTGGGCATCTGTCTAGAATGATAAGGTCATGAAACAACTGCATGACATGCATAGCACCAAAGAGCAGAAATTTTAAGATATATGCATAGTTGCACCCACACTGGTGGTTCAACAGGGACTTTCTCGTCTACAAGAAGGTCGCAGGCTCCAGGGCGAAAGTGCATATGTGCACTAAAAATAACAATTGCTCACAGAAAGAATGCAACCATGGGAAGAGGAAGCACTACGAATTTCACAGACATTGGAAAACATGCTCAAGATCATCCAATAGACCTAGCGCAGTGTGGAGATGGCCATTGAAGGGCCCACAACAGACAAAATGGTTCAGCAGGCGCAGGGTGCAGTAGTGCAGAGCCTGGAGTTAGTGATTCCTCTCCAAAATTCGGTGAAGACGCTTCAGGACATGACCAAGGATATAGTCGTAGTGCCTCAGTGACTCAGGATGAGTCACATGTTTGTGTTGGGGGCTTGTTGGGGCGGGGTCCCCTTAGGAAAAAGCTTCAATGCTCTTTTTTTGTGTATGTTTGTATGTGTGCACTGTGTAGGGGTAGTCAAAGGGATTTTTGCCCCAATTTTGGGATAGATTTAAGCTTAAATGTAAACTATGGGTCTCAAACCATGGTTTGAGACCATAGTATCTGTGCGCTAGGCATATTATAAATAGGTAGCATTTTGTCTAAGCTAAGTAATTTGGTGAAGCTATGATATATTGATATTCGGATAATATCTGCATCTGTAAGGGTTTTGGGTTCTTGGGTTGGGTAAAAGGCTCCTTCTAGCTATGTGCACGAAGACCTAGTCTTGGATTTGTGCGGACTCTTTTAGATGTGTGTATGGAGGGATAGTAAGGGTTTTGTAAGGGTTTATGAAGGAAAGCTGATGTATTGGCAGATTTGAAGAATTAATAAAAGGAACTGTTTTGGTGAACTTCTTATGTTATGCATTTGTACTATTTATTGTTATGCTTTCATGAGATCGCATTATTTGTTGCTTACTAATGAATGCGCATAACTAGTTGATGTGTTTATGCATGAATATTAACTTCTTTTAAGTAAGAGCGAGATATGGTCCTGATATGTTGTCTGCACTAAGAAAATGTGATACTATCTCTGTGTTCTGTTATAACTATTGCATGAGATATGTGGATAACTTAAAATTAAATGCTGAAACATTATAGATCTATTTAGGTCTTTGACCTGATGTGATTTCGATTGGCTTCCATTATGTTTGTCTACACCAAAGTGATAGCAATTATGTGGTATTACGTTTATGTTTATGCAGCCTCTGTGCGTGCACCTATATAAGCTTGTTGTGGGTTTTTATCGAGGACCACTCATCAATCTCTCCCTTAGGGTGCGGAAACCTGGTTCCAGCACCCCCCATACTGCTTTGGGTGAGACTTTGGTCTATGCAAGCAGATCACTACCGAAAGGGCCAATAGTCGAAGGGTTTGTTGGTTTACCTATAACTCTGAACCTAGGTCAGGACCTCTCAAGCCAACAACCTACTAGTATTTAGGTGTTACTACCTCAAATATTAACTATAGTTATAATATGGAATCATCTAGAGTAATATTCATCATAATAATATTTCTAGCCTCTTTTCCATAAATAATGGGGGTTGATGTGGCATCCTATTGAATTATGATGGTGAAAACATGAAGGTCAACTTCCGAGTGGCATAACTTTTTAAGACTGACTGTGATTGAGGTGATTCTTGCACCATTGGAAAGGTCTCTAAGTGTAGAATATGAAAAAAGGTATTGTGCTAAAGAATCATATTTTTCCCCCAAAAAACATCATTTAATTCCTCAAAATTCTCCTAGAAGGTTTCATACCTCAATTTTCCAAAATAGGACCCACTAGTAAAAATGGTTTTGTGAGTTTATTCCTTTATTTTTCCACTCTGAAAGCATCAAGATGGATGATAAACAATATAATGATCCAATCCATGTCATTATAAAATGCAATTATTATTTTAATTTATTAATTCTAAAGGGAAATGTGTTCTAGCACGGGAAACTAGGCCCAACATTCCAACAAATGATGATAGGTGGTGAATACTATTCATTAACCAAAATTCCTCAGGATGAATGTGAAGAAATATTGCCCAAGGAAAATCATGAAGATATAATATTTGAGGAGAACTTTAATCTAGATCATTATTACTTTTGTGACAATATTGTGAGATAAATATGAACTATTTAACTTGTTCATAATCAATAAATAAATTAACCAACAAGTTATTCAAATACTAGAGGAAAAACAGTCTTAGATGCATATCATTCAGGATAATAAATGGAAGGACAAGATCAAATATTACAGGGGAAAATTAGCTAATTTACAACATAAGTTATAACAATTTTGTGAACTTGCACGTCATGGGATAAATTATAGACCTAAATCAAAAGGATATGGGGCATCCTTTCACGAGAGGTGGACCAAGTTTCAAATTTAGAGATATACGACAAGGTGTAACACCGGCATATGTAAACTAATCAATTTCTAGATGCATTTTCTTCAACCCCATTGCATGATCACGACTTACTTTTTGAAATTTATTAGTTCAACTTCGTTATGCAAGATAATACTTGATGAAATACTAACCTTATGTAAGATATGTATAGTTAAATTAATTTTCATCTTTCATTTATGATCAATTCATGTGGACAGAAGCGTCACATTTTTATGAGAATGTTGAGGTAAACTCTAGCCTATTTTTCATGGATGAATACTCTCTCACCACAATCATATAGGAGGATTATTTTAGACCGATTAGGGACCTTAGGAATATATAAATTATTAGGCATAACAAATGATTGGCCTTAGAAAATTATGAAATAACCATTCATAAGTATGTTATTGATGCACTTATGGATTCACATGAAATATGGACTAGATTGCCTAACTTCTTGAAGGAAAAGGCCCTACAACATATCACCTTTTTAACTTGGAAATGGCTATAGCTAAGTTATAGGAAAGCTCCCTCAGGAGAATTGGTATTAGAAGAATAATTTTTAGGTTCCATTACCACCTCATCTTGTGTCCAATGATATTTTATAGGAATCCTAAATAATGGGATGATCTTAAAGAACTTGAGTAGTGGAATCAAGAAAAGAGGGCCTTAGGTTTCTACACCTCGGAAGAATTTGGTCACCCTAGATTTAATTGGAGTGATCTCCATGCAAGCTTTCTAGAGAGATACTAATGGATTTCATTGGGGACATGCAACCATTTTGGAAGGAAAATATGACAAGTATCTTATATATTATAATTAAGCCTAACATAATTCCCCTTTTTGTCAATATTTGGCCACACCAAAACACGTAATTGTTATCAAACTAACTTTCTAATTGAAAAATTGGATCATAGATGTTTTGGATTTAATTTTGGTTATTTCGTATCTAGAATTTTGATGAAATAAATAAATATATATATATATATATATATATATATATATATATATATATATATATATATATATATATATATATATATATATATATCTATATAGTGCTAATACGTGAATGAGTGCAGGGTTCCTTTTTTTTTAATTGAATAAGTTCCAATGCTAATATGTTTGAAAAGGATAACATTAAAAACATGGTGTTAGAGAATATTTGGATAGACAATACTCCAATGAATAATTGAGGTCTTACCAAAATTTCAACTAATTTCTGGAAGATGCTTAAACCCATTCTAAAAAAAGAGCAACCAACTACCTATCTAGTGAATATTTTGGGTAATGGTCAAGGCACATATGAAAGGAATATTACCTCTCATTCATTGACTGTAGACCCTAGCATCACGATAATAGCATAGGTATGCTCTCTAATTTGTGTCTTGGTTAAATGTGGCCATATCCCACTCCTACAACATGAATGAGTGATGGGCGTAGCTCTTCTTCCCAAGTAATTAAATCTACAGAAAAGGATCACAACTTCTTGCATCTACTAATAGTTATAACTTGCTATATATTTTTTTCTTATTTCTAAATTGGAATAAGCTAGACTTATGAATGGAAGTAGCGAAGCTCAACCAGATAGTACTTCTAGAAGGCCCTAGTTGGGAGAACATTCGACCAATTGGGCTTCTAGAACTTACTTTTCTCTTTATTTTACCTTTTACGGGGATCCGCAATTTTAATGAGGTTTACGTGTGGTATGTACCGTATTTTTTATAGCAATTAGCCATGGTACTGCAAGGAATGACTAGGAAAAGTGCAAAGTTAGGCTTTATAGTATTTTTAAGAGCTTTTCTCCAGTTCCAAGACTTCGTTAAGGAACTTTATGTCTTTAGAATTCTAAGGAAGCAACAAATAGGTAATGATGAACCCATATAGACAGTTCAATGTCATGGTGACAAATTTTAGTGTAACAGATTGCCCCCTAAAGTACAAAGTTTGAAGAGTTTTTTGAAGAATTCTGAAGAGTGAAGTACTTTATCATTCTAAGGATTGGGTTGTCGGCACATAAGTTGAAACCCTAAAAAAACACTCAATGCAAGCATATATATATATCATCGCTGAGGTAGGCATTCCCATACTCAGATCAAAACTAACTACATGTTCTGATACAAAAATGATTTTAGAATTACATGAAGTAGTAGACATAGCATGGACGTAGCCATCTGTTAGAAGTAGTCTATTGTATAATGAATAATAAAACTCCTCGCAGCCTAGATGGTGGAAACTAGATCCAGGGTCTTGATTCCTTCTTCTTGAACTAGAACGATTCTATCCATGCGATTGATTGTTTCGAAGTCGAACAAGGTAGAAACCACTTTATTACCAGTCAATGATGTGAATTGTTAACAAGTGTGAGAGAAACCACCAATAATGACAGTGGTTCTCAAAGTACTTAGTACAATCTATGAAATGTGAATTTGTGATCTGAAGTCGAACATTTCACATAATCATTTGATCGAAGGTCAATGATGCAACCTATCGTCGAAGGCGAGAAACCTGTCATTAAGGCATGCAGATCCCAACGTATTGTTAGGATTCTAGATCAAATTTTTAGATCATGAGTTGTCATCGATAGAAATTGATCCGTCGTAGGAAATCCCATGACACGAAACCATTGGATCAAGTTTTGAAGAAATTTTTAGCAAGGACTAACTCAGGGATGGTCAACGCGAATGGAGACAAATGTTTGCAATGAATTTTTTATTAAACTGATCTCTTGAACACATAATGACATTACAGATGGACGATTGACCTAAATCTAATACCTAGAAACCGATTGAAGACTTTCAATGTGGTTCGATTAACTATTTGGCCAAAGGATTTCCCCAACCCAAATATGAATGTGACAAAATTGTCATGTTCAAGAGTGGTATACAACATTTTCAAATGAAGTGTGACAAGTGGATTCATTTTCTCTCTTTTCCCCCACCATTTCTGGCAAGTACCTCTTTATTTTTCACAAGCTTGAGGAGGATAACATTTTCTTGTTGTATAAGCTCATCCTTCGGATGAGTCCAACTTAGTATTAAAATTTAACCCTAAGAAGGATTGGTTCGTTCCTATTTATAATTTACAGGTCCTTTACTATTAAGTTTTAACGAGTCCAGTATAGGTGAAACTCGGTGTTTTTCAATTTTAGGGAGTCAGAAGAAAAACTTAAGAAAACTTTGTGGGTGTACTTTTTCGTAAATTTATTCTCTCAAGCCTGAAAAAGGATAAAATAATGCAAGAGAGAACTCTATTGACCATGATTAGTCAATGTATACCTTTTTCGTAAATAGTCCATTTATGTCCGGAAAAGGGGTAAACTTATACTGAAGGGACGACTGTTCATTTCCTTTAATGAGTTCGAATAGTCAAGTACTCGGAAATATTTTCATGTTTAGAGAGTCTGAAAATGGCTTAAAATAGAACTCCATGGTTTCACTTTTTTGTATTTTTAAAGAGCTCAAAAAAGTGATAAAAGTATACTCGATGGTTTCGCTTTTCGTAAGTTTTAACGAGTTCAAAAAAGTGATAAAAATTATACTCAATGGTTGAATTTCAATTTAATTAACGAGCAGGAAAAGACGGAAAGAACTCGGCATTTTCATGTACATTTTACGAGCATGAAAATAATATCAAAAGAAGCTCGGTATTTTCATGAGTTTAACGAGTCTTGAAAATAATAGCCGAAATGGAATCAAGATAGGTTTCATTTTATACAAGCTTGAAACATAGGAAAAATTATGCTTGAGAGTGGTTTCATTTTTACACAAGCTTGAAACGTACGAAAACTGTGCTTGGGAGTGGTTTCATTTTTACACAAGCTTGAAACAGAGAAAATTGTGCTTGAGATAGTTTTGTTTCATTTTTACACAAGCTTGAAACATAGGAAAACCGTGCTTGAGATAGATTTCAATGCCCCCCAAGCGTAACTTGCTAGAGCGCATGCCCCCCAAGCTTCATTGCATTCAACTAAGTAGATAGCCAGATGGAATGAAGGTTCATTAAGAGATCAGATGAAAGACTCGACTTAACACTTACAAGATCTAATCAAAGACTTGACTCAATTAGGGGAGGATTTGTTTCATTTTTTAACGAGCTTGACATAGGAAAATAACTATGCTCATGGTCTCTGTTTCATTTTTTTAATGAGGTTGACACTGGAAAAGAACCATCCTCATAAGGACCTGTTTCATTGTTTAATGAGTTTGACACAATAAAATAACTATCCTCATGCAAACCTGTTTCATTTTTTAATGAGGTTGACACAGTAACAGGAACTCTCCTCATAAGGGTCTGTTTCATTTGTTAACAAGGTTGACAGAGTAACATAACTATCCTCATAGGTCTCTGTTTCATTTTTTAACGAGGTTGACATAGGAAAAGAACCATCCTCATGGAAACCTGTTTCATTTTTTAACGAGGTTGACACAGTAACAGGAACTCTCCTCATGGGGACCTGTTTCATTTTTTAATGAGGTTGACACAGGAAAAGAACCATCCTCATTGGAACCTTGTCATGGATTCCTACTGGAAGACACACAGGTCAAGGTACACACCTCGATCATGGCTTCCAAGAGATCTTCATCAGATGGAAGAACAATTCTCTGGAAGGAACACATGTCGAGGGACTCAATAGGGATAAGAACATCGTATTCAAATGATCTCATAGGGTTTTCCATGTCAATTACCGGATCTAAGTCAAAGGAATTTGAGAAAATAGTTAGAGGCTCGCTTTCATCAGTAACTAAAAACATGGGACTAGTTGCCACATAATTAACCCATGGCGAGGTAGATACCACTTCTGTATAAGGAAAATTTAGGGGTGCCAGATTATTGGCAGTCGAATCAAGACTAGTGAATGAAAGTTGGTCAACAGTCACAATGTTTCCATTGTGAGGGAAAGACATCACGTGAAAGAGTATCGATATGACAACTTTCATTGCATAGACATAGTCTCGCCCAAGGAGTAAATTGAAATCCAGGGGACCTCTAACTACCATAATATCAATACAGTCAGTTTTACCTTCCAAGGTAATAGGAAACGTTGGAAGGATCCCTAAAGGTTCACTAATGGTTATGTTAAAAGCTGACAGATTCTGCATAATAGGCACAAGCTGAGGGGAACCCAAATCTTTCCAAGCAGTTGAGGATAAAATACTAATAGAAGCACCTTCAACTATACTTGTGCGACGCACATTGTTACCACAAACCTTCACAATTATTTTGAAAGGGATGAAGGAAGGAGGACGAGGTTCTGTCAGTCTATTCCAATCAAAGGAAAAGACCTCAGTACTTGGAAGGGGTTCTATAGAAATAGGTGAAATTCCCCCTGACATAGAAGAATCCGATGTAACAAGAAGAACCTGAGCGGTATGAATTTCACTCTCTCAAGGGAGAGTGGGATCGACCGGATGAGAAATCATGTCGACCATTTTATCAACTAATGGATCATCAACTTGAGTGATATCAGTTTCACTCTTTAATGGAAGAGTGGGATTGACTGTACTTGGAATTAGATCAATCACTTTGTCATTTGACGGTAGGTTGGGAGAAAGCTTACTGTAACCAGTTGGAAGTTTTTGTTGTGGAATAGTAAGGTTTTCCAACAATTTTGAGGCTTCATCCATGTGAGGGAAAATGTGAGTTTGATGACTCCCTTTGCATAACCTACAAGGAAACCTAACTTTACCCTTTTTCCCAGGAACCTGACAATCACTAGTTGATGGGTCAGCAGTAAGTTGATAGGATCTTTCTGACCATTCTTCCAAAATATTTGGAATACCAACACAATTGATAAGGAAGTGGTCACCCTTACAAAGCTTGCAACGGAATTTTGGTTTGCGATGCATGTTGGAAGTTTCCTCAACACTACTAATACTTACAGCCATGGTTGGTTGGTTGACTTCTTTCTTATCTTGCTTCTTCTTCTTCTTCCCTTTCTTCTTCTTCTTAGCCACCTGGTTACTAGCGTCAAGGCTTTTACCAGGTGAAGAGAAAGAAAGGGAGGAAGACTTGTTGGGCGAAGAAGGTAAAGGTTCAACATGAGGTTGGTGATGTTGAGATGGTGAACTCTATTGAGGTGAAGCATCCGGTTTAGGGGGAAAAAATTGAGTATTCAGGGCCAACGAAGTTGAAAATAACCATACCAGTAAACCTATTGTAAATCTAGGTAATGACAATGTATCCATATAAGGATGACCAACATTTCCAAAGCAAGGAAAATTACTAGGATTCTCATTAAGAGGGGTTCCTTGGTTGGTAAAGGAACAGTTTCCATTAGATTCAGCTTCAGTGAATTTTATTAAAAAATTAACAATATTCACAATTCATAATTCACCCCTAGTAATTAAAATTAACAATTGACACCTAAGGTCTCTAAAAAGTAAAAACAAACAAATGAACACGCGCTAACAAATCTAGGAGTCAAACCACACACAAACAGTAGATTCCCGCACTAAAAACACTATTTTGTGATGAAATCCAACATCGTAGAATTTTAATGCAGAAATGGCAATTGGAACAGTTACCCCGACAACCTACTTAATGAAACAAACCGGTGCAAGTTTCTCCACTTAAACCATCTCGAGTTAAGAAAACCCTTTGGACAGTCCAAGTGAGTCTAGTCGACTCTTGTTCCAGGTACAGTGGGACCTTCCCTCCACTGTCACCTTGGGAAAATTCCTAAATATTATGGCCACTAAGGTCACCAACTGAGACAAATATATCTAGGGGAATAGTCTATGATCCGACATACACGCAAGGGAAGAGTAACTAGTTCAATCCCCTTGAAGGCTCCTTAACATAATCCAAGGTTTACCGAAAAGTGACCCCAGGCTCCTCGAAAATGGTCTATCCAAGTTTTACCATTTCTAATACGTGCACATATTCTATCTTTCCCAATGATATAGGCATGATTACCTCACTGGTTCAAATATGATCTCGTGCTTAACTCTTTTAAGAAGGCTTCCCAAAGCACAATTGCAACAATTGGAATTTTTCCTATCGCAAGATGCTATTGTTTGTTTAATTTATTTGGAAATTTAACTACACCCTATTCCAAAGCACTAATCCTGAGCTAGATTGGTGGAAAGAGCCCTAAAAATGTAAAAAAATCTAGATGAATTTTAATTAAGCACTGTTTTATTTGGGCTGTTATTACTTAAAGGGTAAATGGATATGAAACCAGTGGTGTTATGACCTGAACCAAAACTGAATCCAATCGAATATGATAATGTAATATTTTCAATTCGATGAATCCTAACTAAATTAAGGAGAGAGGTTTCATTCACTTCCAACAATGAAAGAATTGATAAATAAGAGAAAATATAACAAATTCTCTAATGCACTAATTTTATTAAGAAAAAATAATGCATATCAATTCCAATTTTTCATTTTTATGTTTTTAAAACAAGCATAAAAACATGTAAATTCAAATAAAAGAAACTAATCTAAATCTACTATTGATTTTTCCAGAATGTAAACTATGCAATTGTAATCTATGCACAATTCACTTGAAAAGTATGCAAATGTAATCTATGCACATTTTTCATTCATATTCTGAAAATGAGAATTCTAATTATGAAAATGTGATCTATGCAAGAGAATTATCAAACATAAGATGATTCTAATGTAATCTAAAAAACCAATCAAGTGTAATGTAATATCCCAAAATCGGGACTGCTAGCAGGCATGCCTGAAAATCTCTTTTTTTTTCAAGAATGGATGCTATAGGATTGGAAAATAGCACTTGGATCCCTTAGATCTAACCATATAAGACCTGAATTCAAGAGAGATTCAAAAACAAATCCTTCTAGGTGGGTTAAACAGGTCTGCCCACACCTAGTGTAGCTAGAAAATGCCCAAAGAGGGGATTGCAGCAATACAAAAACAACACTGCTAGAAAATAACATAGTTCAGCCCAATAATTGCAGGAGATTAGTATGGAGACTCATATTTCAGCTATACATCAGCAAAATAGATCTACACAGCAACTTATACAATGTATAACAGAAATGAGAAGGATTTACAAGAAGAAACCCTCAGCAATGAGGTGCTACAACCACAAGAAATGTCTGAATAATCTTGACAACGTTATTTTCATTGGTTGAAGCAGCGGTATGTTACAACTTAGATATAGAGCAGATCTGTATACAAAATGGTAGATCTATTTCATATATGTATACAAGAAAGGCTCCTTTATACACTCCCCTTGGGGATTTCAGCAAAACATGAAAGTACAAGAGTAGATCTGAGAAATAAGTTACAGATCTGCAGTAATATATAGGAAATTATGAAGTATATGATATACAACAGATCATATCTGGAACAAACATGGATTGGATGGCCTATCCATGGATCACCACAGTGAAAGGAAGGATCCAATCACTAGAGATCTATCCTCCAAGATGATGCTAAAACTCCCTGCAACTCTGCTCCTACAAATAACGAAGTACTACAAAAGGGAATACACTGTGGACTCTGAGTATGCTTTGGCCTAATGCCAAGAATTGGATCTGAAGCTCCCAAGGTCTAGAACACTCTTTTCAAAGGGATAAAAGACTTTCTCAGTGAAAAGGGGTGCTAGAGATGCATAGATCTGAATAGATCTATCCTCCACTTACTGCAGCTCACAAGGAAAACCTAATCCTAAACAGGATCAGCGCTGTAGGTGCAAGGTGAAGCTTGGCCAAAAACCAGATAGTGGACAAGAAAAACAAGGCTCCTCCAAGAGTTGCTCTAGGAAGGAGGTGGGATTCCCGCTTCGGAACACCTAATGCTAAACAACATTATTCTCAGCTAAACAGCCAGAGAATGATATATGTCTAACCAGAAAATATATGCAGAAAATGATTATCATCAACAAACCTCTCATGCTGCTCTCCTCTTCCTTTTATAAGATAAAATCCTTGTCAAACCCTAAACCACTTCAATGAGTTATCTCCTTTCACATGTGCAGCCTCCATCTAGAATTGCGTTGTGCATCCATGAGGTACATTGTATCTAGACTGCACTATGGATTTGGCCAAGGTTGACCCAATCTCATAGTTCAAACCCATTCACACCTGCAAGTGTTTATTTTACATGGCCCATATTTGTCTTTGTTCACATAGGCATGGATTTATTCATTTTTTTCAGGAGTTTTACATGTCCTCCTTGATTCATTTATTCAATCAACAGAAAATGAGACAAAATTGTATATTCCTCTTAGCTTGGGCTAAGTAGGAATATTACATGTAAGTAAAGAAAATTAGGTGAGAATTCCAAAGGTCAAAAAATAAAAACACTCAAAGGCGATTAACACTCAGACACAATTGCAAAAACAAAAACAAAAAGATGCAAAATTGTTAAGAGACTGAGACAAACCTTGAAGTAATGACCAAAGGAAATAAAATTAAGAATTTCTCAAAACGAAACTCAAAACACCCAATTAACTTAACATAGACTCATGAGATTGTAAAAGTTGCTGAATTAAATTCACACACAAGGCTTTTGACAGTCAAAACAAGTTTCAGAAAACACTGAGAATCTAGTAATATAGTATAAGAAAATATAATCTATAATTTTTCAAAAATTTTCCTTAAGTCCGCAGGTTTTAATACAAAAAAGTGCGGTACCTCATTGTTTTTACACTAAAACTGCAGAGGTTACCGCACTGTTTTTAAACAAAAAGTGCGGAGGCCAGAAAACATATAGAAAAAATAAAAATTCAGATCTGCTTTTTAGGGATTCTAAGAAATAATTTACCCAAACCAATGTGTACTAATCAAAATAATAAAAAAAACTCTTCAAAATTCAAACTCAAAAATAGAAAAGAAAACTAAGTTCATTTTCCCCAGTGGAGTCGCCATTTTGTTATGTAGACAAATCCCTCTTGCGGACAAGAGAAATCTCCCTAGTATCCTAAGGATATCTAGAAACAAACAAACAAATGTAGATCATTTTCTCTAGACCATTATGCTTAATAATTATTAATTAACTATGGAGAGATGATCCTACCTAAATTCCAATGCTTTACTCGGTCTTCAATCCAGTCGCTCCAGAAGGTATTGATCCAACGTATAAATCTGCAATAAAAAACAAGCAAAAAAGATCAAAAGCATCTACAGGATATGATAATTCAAAATAAATAATCTATCTTAGTGATCAAGGAATCCAAGAATTAAATTATTCAAAATATAGATGAACAACTCAATGAGAAAATAGAATCCATTTGTATTAACTTTGAATAAAATAAGAAACCTTACAACCTTGACACCTTGATGTTTGTACAAGTTCTTCTGGGGTCCTGAATAGTTGTTTACCTCAGTTTGACAAGACTCCAACTCTCTGAATCAACATAATACTATGGCCATGATGTTGTAATTTCTCTCATTCCAATGATGCCAAATGTGGAGAGTATAATTTCTTCAGCAATTCACCTCAAAACTACCAAGTTCTAAGTACATCAATCTACAGTCTACCATCTACCCTTGAGGTTGAAACATGGTCTCAATTTATAGCTGAAGGAAGGTAGTTTCAGTTCCAATAAGGAAGGGATAAAGCCCTCTCATCATGGGATTTTAGCTCCAAAAACCAAGGGATTACTCCATTTATGAAGGGGTAAAGGTTCATGAATGGAAGGGGCGAAGCTCAACCAGATAGTGCTTCTAGAAGGCCCCAGCTGGGCTTCTAGAACTTAATTTTCTCTTTATTTTACCTTTTATGAGGGTCCGCATTTTTAATGAGCTTTACGTGAGGTATGTACTGCAGTTTTTATAGAAAATAGTCATGGTACGCAGGGAATGACTAGGAAAAGTGCGGAGTTAGGATTTTTAGGATTTTTAAGAGCTTTTCTCCAGTTCCAAGACTTCGTTCAGGAACTTTATGTTTTTAGACTTCTAAGGAAGCAATAAATAGGTAATGATGAACCCATATAGACAGCTCAATGTCATGGTGACAAATTTTAGTGTAACACTTCTATATAGTTTATGTTAGCAGTTTGTGATTTTAAATAGATTTCTATTTTATTGTATGAAAATTATGGATATAGTATATTTCATTGAAGCCTAATTACATATGCTAAATCTAAGTGGTACTCATTGATTGGGATTGGAGGTAGAATCATTAATTCATTTGATTTCTTAAACATGTATTTTAATTTCTATTTACTTTTATCATTGTAGAATATAAGTTTTCAACTAACATTATTTTTAGTATAGAGTTTATATTTGAAGAGTGATAGATTAGAAATTAGCTTATAGCATTAACACCTTCCTACCATAGTCATTACAAGTTCCTTTATCTTACACACTCAGTGCATAGTGGGAAAAAAGGATAATAAGTAACCTTGGCTGATAAGTTAAATGTCCATGTGTTCCTAGTCTAAAATATATTATATACAAACATTGACATTTATATACAAAAATTGGGAATTTGTCTAGCCCTGATGTGACTCAACTATTGGTTCAGAATATCTTCACTCACCCATGTTTTGGGTGAGGGGGAAGAGAAATTTACCACTTGACCAAAGGGGAGGTGGGAAGGGAAATGAGGAGAAGTAATTCCTTTACAAAATAATGTGTATTTATCCTATAATATTTACATTTATTAGGTCATTTATGGAAAGACTCAAGAGAGAGATAAAATTTTCTTCGTCTAATAAGATCTTCTTTCTACTAGGTTTAGAACAATCAATAAGTTTTAACAATGATGATCATGAGCCTATGTAATTTTCTCAAAAGTTAGGTAATTGAGATATAAATCCTTCTCCCACTCTGAAAGAGAGCTCGATCTAAAAACTCCACTAATCTAAGTACTTTTCCTTACTCCTCCTCAAACATAGATGGATCGAAGAAATGTAGATTCTCCACATTCACTGCCAAAAACATCAACCTATATGGTGGTAGAATTAGCTTAAAGGAAGTATTGTTGAATTCTTCAAAAATGTCAAAAGGTCCATACCTTAATCAATTTGGCTTCTTTCTTCCTCATTGCAATCTTTCCTTAGTGAGATAAAATGAAAAATATTCTTCAATTTATAAATTATAATCTATCCAATGTTGGTCATGATGGAGCTTATAATTTTCCTGACTTCATTCCATTTTCTCTTTCAATTTTCATTTGATTTGTCTAACTCAATTAATGAATATGATTTCTCTACTTATTTCCTCATGCATCTCTAACATATTTTATTTTACTTCCCATAAAAAACAACAAAAGGTGATTGTCTAAAATAGCCCAAAAAATGCTTCAAAAATGGTTTTTTGGGTGGAATAATATACTACCCTATTAGACTCATGAGATATATAAAATAAATACTCGTCCCAAGTCCTTAAATGTTTCCAATCATAGACTCTCATTATTTTTACAGTAGTTTTATTCGTCACTTTTGTATGTCCATTTAAATGGGAATGGTAAGTCATAGAGTTTTTCAATTTCATGTTCATTCTTTCAAACATTATTATCTAAAAATAACCCAAAAATATAGAGTTTAAGTTAAATAAAATTGATGTAGGTGGTCCAAAATGTACCCATACATTTGCAAAGAATAGCTTGGTTTCTTCATGACCTTCAATGGTATTCTGATGTGGAATAAGCATGCATATTTTGTTAAATGTATCACAGTTACAAAATAAGTAATGGTTACCTTGTATTTTCATTTTTATTCCTTTAGTGGAATCCATATAAATACTCTCCTATGGTCTCTTTTGTATTGGAAACAACATAAAAATTTAACCTTTGTATTACTAGGTTTGCTAGTACAAGTGACATCACAGTTATGTATGAAATTAGAAACCTACTTTTGCATCTTTGGTCAATATAAATAACTCTATAAATTTTCATTATTTTTCCAATTCCAAAATATCCAGTAATTTTAGAGGTATGAACTTCTTACAATATTCAAATCCTTCCATTCTATGGGATGTGAATCTTTCTCAAGTTGTACAATATCACATCTTGGGAATGGCGTTCATTATTTTTAGGATCAGATGCTATTTTATTCTTACTTACTAATATAACTATCTAAAATTAGTGTCATTTATGTTCTCTTCCTCATAAAATCCATGAACGAATGGTTAAAGTTTCATTATTGTGCTCACAATTAATTACTTCTCCATGGGTGGTCTAAACAACATACATGCTACACCATTAATCATAATCTTCTTCTACTTAATTAAAATATGGATTTAATATAGGAACTCCATCCATTTTTTATTCCATGCTTGTTACAATTTGATCTTGACTCTACAAATATGAAAGAGGTTGGTGGCTTTTATGGATCATAATCTCCCTACCTAATAGGTAGTGCTTCAACCTCTTCATGGCTTACACTAATGTATAGAGCTCTTGATCATATGTGAATTATTTCAAAAAAGTATGTGAAACAATTCTGCATGATAATCTTCCTCCTTATATAACAAAATTTCTCATGGATACCCACTTACATTAGTCTCAATTTCAAATATTTGAAACTAAGCATTATTGAAACTAGTTCCCCATTAATCTTCACTTTCAAGTCTTGGAAAGACATTCGTTATTGTTTCCCCAATGAAAATTCTACATGTTTGAGGTGATTACATGAAGTGGAGTAGAAATTGTGAAAAATAGTGCAATGAATTTCCTTGTGTATTAGGTTTCCCCAATGAATCTTATCACCACTATCACACTAGTAGGTGTGGGCCATTTTTTATGGCCTCAAAATTCATTTCACCTCCATAAATCTAGAACCCAATGTAAACCGAGGTGATCCAGGTGGATATTGGTGGCCCCCTGTTAGGTCCCTATATTACTATTTTAGTCCCTTATTGTTATTTTTGTACCCTTGTAACCCCAATATTGTTATTATTGTGCCCTTACATTATTATTGTTAGGTCAGCTAGGATTATATTATGGCCCCATGGACTCCTATATATAGAAGGAGGTTTTGGTCATTTGTTCATACAAGAATTTTTCATTTATGCCATGTATTGAACATTTCCACCTCGAAGTGGCTGATTTCTAAGGCTTTGATCTCTCTTTTCTTCTATTTTTGGAGCTAGTTTCATAACATTTCGTATCAGAGCTTTGGATTCTAGGGTTTCACTGCTCCAAATAGGTCATCATGGAATTTTCTCTATAACTTATTTTATATGAAGTTTAAGAAGCTGAAATTTTTACAACGTAAAGACGAAATCCTAAGGAACATCGTGGAAAAATTTCAGATCTTGGTTCACAATATTTTCGGAGATATGATCTGTGCAAGTTAGGGATTTTTCCAGGCTCCTGAATTTAACCTAAACAGGTCATCGTGGAATTTTCGCTATAACTTTTTTTCTATGGGGGTTCAAAAGCTGAAATTTTTACAGAGCAAAGGTTCAATATTGAGGAACGTCGTGGACAAATTTCAAAGCTTTATTCATAACATTTTTGGAGGTAGGGTCTGTGGAAGTTAGGGATTTTTCAGGATGCCGAATTTCATCTCAAAGAGGTGACCGTGGGAAAATAGTGATAACTCTCTCTTTGAGAATTAGATTGGAATTATGTAAAATGTGGCCACAAGTACATGGATTTTAGTTTCACCTATATCAATTTCAGAGCCGAAGGAGGAAACAGTGATATGTGGCATGCCGTACAAGGTCGCTCTACTAAACTAGTCAATAATTAGGTCATTGTGGGTGATTGGGCATAAATTTGCCTTGAAGAATCCGAATTAGGACCTGTGGAAATCTAAAGAAGCTTCAGAGGGCTACTACTGGGCCTAATTTCAGATATTGAAGATCCAAAATAACATAGATAATTCAGTTTCAATATCAAGCTCCTCAAAATCAATAAAAAGGTGTATATTTTTTTTTCGAATTGCATAAGTCTTGTGTGAAAAATTAGTTTGAATTGATTCCAAGGGCATATTGTAGAATAGATATCAATATACGGTTATAAAATTCCCCCTAAAAAGAATTCATCACTTGTTAAGATTTTAGAAGGCTCTACTATGACTCATGAAGATGAATAATTGCAACATGACATATCAAAATTACAAGAGAAAGTGCACCAAAATTCGCTCTTGCAAAGAGCAAAAAAAATTGAAATGGAAGTCTTGAAGAAAGGCATGGAAGCTAAGATGGATGATTTGAAGAAAGGTTTGGAAGCTAAGATGGATGGCATGTAAGCTGGCATGGAATCTAATATGGATGACATGAAAGACAACATGGAAAACATGAAAGACAACATGGAAAACATGAAGAATGATCTAAATGCACACATGGAAGGTTTGACAAAGTTGATACAGGAAATATTTCCTAATGTCGAAAAGATAGTAGAGGAAACTAATGATGAGAAAAAAATAAATGTTAATCGTGTTTTCATAAACTCTAATGTTGGATGGAAGAACCACCATATTCCAAAGAGGGATATGAGGAAGTTTGATGGCAAGGATCCTGTAACATGGATACTATATATGGAGCAATATTTTGATCTCAATAATGTGAAAAACACGCAAAAGGTACGCATTGAAACTTTACATTTAGAACAAAATACATTTTTATGGTATCGATGGCTTTGTTCCCGCAAAAAAATTGTCACTTGGTCAATTTTTACAGAGGAAATGATAGCACATTATGAGGATACAAAAAGCAACACCTTCTTTATCCAATTGATAAATCTCAAACAAAAGGGTTCAGTGGTGGAGCACATTGAGGACTTCCAAAAATTGAATATAAGGGTAATTGATATTCCAAAGGAACATAGGATTGATGTCTTCATAGGGACTTTAAAGGATAACATCCAACATGAAGTTCGTGTTTGGGAACCTAATTCATTGGAGAAGGCATTCAGGTTGGCAAGAAAAATTGAATGTAAAATTATGGCGACAAGGAAGCCTAACACTAACATCTATAAAGATGGAAGTGTTTCTACTCCTAGACTTCCACAACATACAAGGTTGATACCACAACAATTGGAAGAAAAAAGAAAAAAAGGGATTTGCTACAGTTGTGATAGCAAATACATTAGAGGTCATAATTGTCTTTGGGAAAAAATCATTTTACATGAATTGTGAAAAGGAAGAAGAAAATGAACAAAAATCTTCAATAGAAGAGGATATACACCAGGAACCAACCCTAGAAGAGGAAGAAATGAAATTAAGCCATGTCATGTAATGCGTAGTAAATTACCACTCACTATCGAGCTCTCGAAGATAACAAAGATGGTATCAAGAAGAAAAATGAAATAGTGTTGATTGATTCAAGTAGTACCTATAATTTTGTTCATTGGAAGGTATCTAAGGAATTGCTTCCTATACCCAGCACCAAAGTGTCAAGTGATGGTTGTAAATGGAGGAACTATAAATTTCTCTGGAAAATGCCATAATATCAAACAAACCATGGGGGAATATGTATTGAATAGTCTAATGCTCTCCATCCCAATGGGTGGTGTTGATATTGTACTAGGAGTATAATGGTTATAATCTTTGGGGACAATAGCTTTTAATTTTCAGGAACTTTTCTTGAAATTTTTTTCAAAAGAAGAAAGTCGAATTACCGAGGTATAAGGGAATCACGGAAAATAATAGCTCTAATGTCATGAAAATATTCTATAGAAAGAAAAAGCAGTGATAATTGCACAATTATGCTCACTAGAAGTTCCAACATCAAAAGCATCTATTCCTGCAGATCTCCAACAAGTCTTGGACAATCATTCCAAGGTGTTTGAAACTCCCAAAGGACTCCCACCTATTCGTGATCATGATCATGCTGTTCATTTGATTCCAGGAAGTGTTCCTCCAAACATCAGGCCTTATAGATATCCTTACGTCCAAAAGAGCGAAATTGAACGTATGATTGCAGAAATGTTAGAGGCGGGTATAATTCAACCTAGTCAAAGTTCTTTCTCTGCTCTTGTAGTATTGGTACACAAGAAGGATGGATCATGGAGCATGTGTCCAGATTATAGGGAGCTCAATAAGCTCACCATTAAAGATAAATTTCCCATTCCTGTGATTGATGAATTATTGGATGAATTACATGGAGCAATTAATTTTACCAAGTTGGATCTTCGTTCAGGATATCATCAAATTAGAATGAAGACTGAAGATATTCCAAAAACAGCATTTCGAACTCATGAGGGTCATTATGAATTTTTGGTCATGCCTTTTGGCCTTACCAATGCACCTTCTACATTTCAAGGGTTGATGAATTCCATTTTCAAACCCTTCCTTAGAAAATTTGTGCTAGTATTTTTTTGATGATATACTAATCTATAGCAGGTCTTGGAAGGATCATGTTGAACATGTTGACAGGGTGCTCAAACTATTGCAGGAGAAACAATTATATGCAAAAACATCAAAATTTTTCTTTGGAGTACAAGAGGTGGAATATCTGGGTCATATTGTATCTCACGAGGGTGTTAAGGTAGACCCTAACAAAATTAAAGCCATTAAGGAATGGAAAGTCCCCACAACCATAAAGCAGTTTCGAGGATTTCTCAGCTTAACAAGGTATTATCACAAGTTTGTTAAGAATTATGGGAGAATAGCAGCACCTCTAACAACATTATTGAATAAAGATGCATTTTCATGGACTCCTGAAGCAACTAAGGCCTTTGAATATCTTAAAGAGGAAATGTGCCTAGCACTAGTCTTAGTTATGCCCGACTTCACAAAAAATTTTATTGTGGAATTTGATGCCTCAAGAAATGGAATTGGTGTTGTTTTAATGCAAGAAGGAAGACCCATTGCTTTTGAAATTCATCCAATCAAAGGAAAGAATTTATAGAAAGCTATTTATGAGAAGGAAATGTTAGTAATACTACATGCACTAGAGATATGGTGACCTTACCTAACGGGAAGACACTTCAAGGTAAAAACTTATCATGATAGTCTTAAACACTTTTTGGAACAAAGATTATCTTCAGAAGAGCAGAAAAAATGGGTCACTAAGATGTTGGGTTATGACTTTGAAATAATCTACAAAAAAGGGAAGATAAATGTTGTTGCAGATGCACTCTCAAGAAATAATGAAGAGGTTGAAGCATTTCTTTGTGCCATTTCTATTATCCAACCAGATTGGATAACTGAAGAAAGGGATGAATGGAAGAAGGACGAATAAGTGTGGACACTCATTCAAAAGTTGCAGCAATATCCTAGTACATCTAATACATTTATTTGGAAAAATGATTCCTTATGGTACAAAGATCGCTTATATATTTGTAATAATTCCCAACTAAAACAAAAGATTATTTTGGAATTGCATACTTCTCCTTTAGGAGGACACTCAGTATTTTTAAAAAATTACCACAAGGTGAAGAAAGAATTTTTTTTGGGATGGCCTTAAATCTGATATTCAAAAATTTGTGGTGGAATAAAGACCCCGAGTCTTCTACAACCTTTATCAATTCCAAGTCAATGTTGGGAGGAGATTTCAATGGATTTTATCACAGGTTTACCTAAGTCCGAAGGAGAGAGTGTCATCATGGTGGTAGTTGATAGACTTACCAAGTATGCACACTTTTGTGCAATATCTCATCCATTTAAATCAAGTACATTTTCTACTACATTTATGGACACAATTCAAAAGCTACACGGAAACCCAAAGATTATTGTGAGTGACATAAATCCCATTTTTACTGGAAATTTTTGGACGGAGTTATTTTCTTGTTTGGGTACCCAATTAGCTCATATCTCATCTTATCATACTCAATCTGACAGTCAAACTGAGATAGTGAATACATTTTTGGAAGGATATATTCGTTGTTTTGTATCTGATAAACAAACACAATGCCGATCGGTATTTACCTGCGACCGAATAATTGGTATGTGCTTCCTTCTGTCTGTGACAAGCAAACCCCATTTATGGCACTTTATGGATATCATCCACCATCCATCACATCATCTTTAAGAGAAAATTCGAAGGTTCAAGTAGTGGAAGATCACATCGAGCATCAACAAGAAGTTCTCCAACTCTTAAAAGATAACCTAAATTTGGCACAAAATCGAATGAAACAACAGGCAGATCAACATCGCAGCGAGAGAAGTTTTGATGTAGGAGACTGGGTATTTTTACGGATACAACCATACAAACAAATGTCCCTCAAGCAAGCTAAGAAGGATAATAAATTATCGCCAAAGTACTATGGTCCTTACAAGGTGTTGCAAAAGATTGGTACTATGGCATACAAATTGGAGCTTCCTGCTTCTTTGCGATTACATCCAATTTTCCATGTTTCATGCTTAAAGAAGGTTATCGGTGAAAATCTTCCAGTTCAAACAATATTACCAAAACTTGATGAGGAAGGAAAAATCATATTGGAACCTGAAGCGGTCATGGAAACAAGAACTCGACAACTACGGAATCGATCAATTTCAGAGTATCTCATCAAGTGGAAGAACTTACCCACTGAAGATTCTACATGGGAGGATGAGAATTTTATACAGAAGCACCCAAAGCTACTAAAGCGTTGAGGACAACACTTTTTTGAAGGAGAGGGGCATGTTAGGTCCCTATATTACTAGTATAGTCCCTTATTGTTGTTAGTGTAACTTGTATTCATTGTTATTTGTTACCCCACCTTTAATATTTATTGTTGTTGTGCCCTTACATTATTATTTTTAGGTCGGCTAGGATTATATTTTGGCCCCATGGACTCCTATATATAGAAGGAGGTTTTGGTCATTTGTATCATCCAAGAATTGTTCACTTATCTAATGTATTGGAGGTTTCCCCTCGAAGTGGTTGACTTCTAAGGTGTTGATCTCTCTTTTCTTCTATTTTTGGAGCTGGTTTCATAACACCACCCACCTATTCCACCTATACCTCTAGTTGGTTTCATTTGGTTTCATCAGTTTCCTTGTTTATAGCAGTATTTACTATTTTTAGCAGTTTTCCGGGTCACAAACTTCCAGAGCATTTTGACCCCCTAAATGGTGTTTTTTTAAGTCTGCAGCAAGCATGTAACTATGGAAAAACATGTAGTAATTGGATATATCTTTCCAATGAGGTATCATACATGCCAAATGGAGATAATATGACCAAGTTATGACCCTGGGAATTTGGTTGCCCAACTAACTCCTAATGGGGCCCACAAACTCTTGGTGTTCCATCTCCCGGGGTTAGGATTTTGGTTGTTTATGGTTTTCCCTTGTTGTTCAATAATAAAAATGCCCTTGAGCCTCATTGTAACATAGTGCCTCATTGTAACACAGTTCAGAGGCATGTAGCCACCACATCTATTCTCAGAGATAAGCTACTATCACCCGAGATAGTTTATTTCCATTCTGTATGTAAGCATTTTTCAGTTCTTTGATATTAATGAAATGAAGTTTTATTTCTGCTGCACCTTTGTATTTATGTTTATATTTGTATTCTATTTTTTCCTACATAAGTATGGATCAATGGTATCAAAGTGGTCTTATCTTTCTCTATTTTTCTTTGCATGTCCCCAACAAGGTCAGGATATAAGGATTTAGGGCTTGATCTGGTTGAACATTTGCAGGGACAGCCCTGCAAACCCCAACAACCTCCCATGGCGAAAGAAAATAAAGATGACGAAACAGGATATTATTTCAAAATATTGCTCGAGGAGGCCCTCGATAAAAAGAGGAATGCAATTATGGATAAATTTTCCCATATCCTTTGACAACTACCCACAGGCGACACATCTTCATCCAAAATCCACTTTGTAGGTGCCAATCCTTTTAAGGTACAAGTTAATTTTGACATTCCCATATTTGAAGGCCATATAGATGCAAACACCATAGATAGATGGTTAAATCTGTCGCAAGGATATTTTTTCAGTTCATGACTTTTCCTATCAAGAAAATTTTACTTTTTCACTCTTGAAAGTCGCCCATGATTTCAAGGACTGGTGGGAAACATATTGTGAGAAAAGGGATGAGGGGGAATCCTCACTTTTTTTAGCTACACCTACTGGAATTCTTTCTGAGTCGCCATCAAGGAACAATATTACCCCGTCGATAGCTATGAATATAAATACATAAAGTGAACCATGTTGCAGCAAGGAAGGGACCAAGATGTTTCGGACTTCACAAATGGTTTTCATGCCCTTCACACAAAGATGGGAATCAATGATTCCAAGCAGAATTTGGCACTCCAATACCACAGTTGTTTGCATAAGTATATCAAGGATGAAATGGATTTCTTGGACATCTCCTTGCTCGGTGCCACCTATTGATATGTTTTCAAGATCAAGAATTATTTTAAACAAAATAAGTGATATTTTGGATATGTGAATCCGAGGCAAGGAAAAGGCACCCCCAAAGCGCAGAAAAAAAGGAAAAATACAAGGCAGGGCGACCCAAGAAAACCCGTCGAAGCCGCAAGCAAAGAACAACACCATGGAGACAAAGAAGGACACGGGAAAGTGGTGTTATTTCCATAAGATCTCCAATCAAAACACAAATGATTGTTGAGCCAAGAAGTCACTAGTGGCCAAGTTGAAGGCATCTGAATCATATGCATTTTTCGATTCTGATTTAGAAATCGAAAAGGGGAAACAAAAAAGGGAAGAAGATTATTTATGAGGAGCCCAGTGCCACCGTTACCACCACTAATATCTATAAGGATGATCCCAAATATCCAAATGAGGGGGGGCATCTCTTCCACTCAAACAGGGTTCTCCACTGCAGTTCATTGTCGACGGAGGGATCCAAAAGAACCGCGTTTCAGTAGAGGTCATGAAGCAGATATTTCTACCGACCACAACACACCCACAATAATACACCATCGGGTGGCTTCACCAAGGACAAGATCTATGTGTCATCCAACAGTGTCGCCTCCCCTGAAACATCAATCCCTTCACATATGAGGTATTATGTGATGTTTCTCCTCTTGAGGTTTGTAATGTATTATTATTCCAACCATATTTTTGGAAGTAACATTTTATGTATGAATCTGGGCCTTGCACTTGTGTGCTCAACTTAGTGTTCCTAAATTGAGGTCATAAATTGTCAACCAAGGCTAGTAAACTGCTGAAGTGAGGTGCACTATATGTGCCTAGGTATCTGTTTCTCACTACGTTGTGTTTAGTGTTTTTCTGATGTTTTTGGTTTTATGGTTTTATGTTAAAAAGGAAAAAAAACCAAGTGTTGGTAAAGAGAAGTGGATGGTTACACTAAAATAGAGCAAAACCTATTCTAAACTGTGTATGGCACTAAAGAATAGAAAATGCAAAGCTTGATAATGACTCATAGTAAGGAAATAAATCACAACATGAACTCAATAACTCATAACATGAACTCATCCAATTCATTCATTAGAAATATGTTGGAATAGCTTAAGAAAAGGAAAAGTTTAGTGCAAATGAGGTTCTCCTAAGTAAACAATCATCTTACCATATTACAAAGAATCTCATCCATGGCTAGAGGTTTATTGGAACACAATTGGGAAAGATTATTTTTAGCACAATAAGATTTCTACTCTAAATTAACTTGCAATGCTAAGATTAATCCATTCTGCAGCTCAACTTGTCACTACTAAGCCTCATTCAAAAGTTAGAGATTTTCTAGAATAGTTTTTGGGAAAAGGCTTATTTGTGAAATTGCAAAGGATTGCAGAACAATCAAGGCCTTAAACTGATGTCACTAATTCCTGTCCATATAATGATGCATTAATAGAAAGTCAGAACAAGAGTAGTTTGTAAACAATGAAGGCCGTGAAGTCTAATTTTGACAATTAATACAACTTAAAGAACAATGGATAACACTGAACTAGAATGCAATTGATCAAAGTTGAAACACAGTGACCACAACTAAACTAGAATGCCATTATCCTAACTTGAAATACAGTGAACTGGAACTGAACTAGAATGCCACTAATCTAACTTGAAATACAGTGAACAGATTTGAACTAGAGTGCCATTATCAAACTTGAAATACAGTGACATAATTAAACTAGAGTGACATCTACCTCCAAAGTATTTCAACTGAACTAAAATGCAACTAATTCTGTGAAATACTACAGCCCTATCTTGTTCAATATGAGTGATATTTTGGAATAGTTTGTAAAAACAACTCTGGCTGTATCTTTCAATACAAATGAGCATAAAACATAAAGTTTCGAAAAAAATGCAATTAACTCCTAAAATACTACAGTTATATCTCATCCATTGTTAGTGGTATTTTGGAATAGTTTGTAAGGATAAGACTGACTGTGGCATCCACTGCAAGTAAGTATAAAAACACAAAGTTCAGAAAATTGATTAAACTAGGAATGAAACAAGGCTAAGTTACTTATCTAAACCATATGAACAAAGCTTCTCAGGTAGCAGGGGCCCTCTACCACCGGATTAGCACGCAAATCTACTCAAGATTGACTCGGCTCTTGCAATAAAGTGATGCTTCTTTCATTAAAGGAGAAATTCTTCAAAAAAACAGAGTATTACGGTCTTCTGAGATCTAGCAACAAAACAAAATCTAGCTAGCTGTCTCTCGGTCTCCCGAGCCATACTTATAACAAAATTACATAACTGTCTTTGAGATAAAACAGGAATAAATGTCTTTCCCAACTAAAATCAAACTAGAACTCTGGTGGTGGTCTCGTACTATGATTAAGGACATCTGTACAATCCTTGTCCTATTAGAAGTCTATCTCCTAGTTTTGGTTTCCCACGTGCATAACCACCTGTAGACTCGAGCTCAGACTTCGTGGAGAGCAAGAAATGATGGGGGAGTGATGTGGAATACGACCATATGCGTTTTTCCTTGAGGTGACACCTGGAACCTATGTAAACATGAAGATAGCTGCGGAATAGGTGACTGGCTACAGAATGACTGTGTTCTGTAGCCGAGTCTAGTCAAAAATGACTACAACAACAAAATCATGAAAACAAAGCAAGTTAGTCATTATATACATTCTTAAAGTAATCCTAATCAATCCTATTGATCATTTAAGCCTGTAATTGATGAGGGACAAAGGAAATGAAGTGAAATGTGGTAATAAATAAGGACATCTTTGGGGCTCAACAACACTTTTATTATTACTTTGAGGAATAAGTTGTACAAAATACCAGAGGTAGCACCACCTACCTACATCTCTATGACCACTACAAAGAAATTCAGTAAGATCATTTCCTAGATCGGGATTTTTTTTTTCCTAATGATTCACCCTCAGGTCCAGAAGAATATTGTGGCCATGGCCTCGATACATGGCTCCTCTGCACGACAACAACAAACTGACAAGGTTGTCGAGGAGTACAGGGACATCTTCACCTCACCCGCAGGGGTACCTCTACACTCTCAAGTCAAGAACTCCATCGATCGGATCCCAAGCACACCGCTACCTAATGAACCAATCTATTGATTCTTTGCTCTGAAGAATGATGAAATCAAGAGGAAGATTAAGGAGCTTCTGTAGAAAGGGCACATCAGTCCAAGTTCATCACGCTGTGGGAGTCCAATCGTGTTGGTGCAGAGGAAGGATGAGACTTGGAGACTATGTATTGACTACTGGGCATTGAACAATATCACTGTCCGAAATAGGTATCTGATCCCACAGATTGATGACCTTCTGGACCAACTCAAGGGGGGCAAATATTTCAGCAATATTGTCTTGAATTCCAGTTATCACCAGGTACCAATCAAACCCCTTTGATGTGTTGAATATTTCCTTCAAATCCGAGGAGGGAATTTTCAAATGGTTGTTCATTCCTTTCGGGTTGACGAATGCCCCCACAACCTTCATGAAGTTGATGGATGAAATCTTGCGACCCTTCACCAACTTATTCATGGTGGTGTATTTGGATGGCATCCTGATCTTCAGCCAGAGTTGGGAAGAGCACCTCCACCACATTTGACAGGTCCTCCAAACATTATGGAAACACAAGTTCAATGCCAATTTCGAGAAATGAACTTTTGGCATGACCCAGGTTCAAAATTTGGGGTACATCATTGATTAGCAGGGTGTGCATGTGGACCCAACCAAGAGACAAATAATTTGATATTGGCCAAGCCCAACCACTCTAAAATAGCTCCACAACTTTCTAGGTCTTTCCAAATTCTACTGCAGGTTTGTGTTTGGATTTTCTCATATCACTTGGCCTTTTATTCAAGTCACCAAGGGAGGTGAAAAAGAAAATTTATTTTGGTAAGAATACAAATAGAAGGCATTCATTGATTTGAAGCATCAACTATGCTCTGCACTAGTGCTCGCATTACCAAACCCGCAACAACCATATGAGATAGAGACAAATGACTCTAACTATGTTATTGTTGTGTTTATTACTCAACAGGGGCATCCAGTGGCATATCACAATGAGACACTTTCAGACATAGTTCAAAAGTATCCCACCTATGACAAAGATATATATTCCATTGTGCAGGCCTATCGACAATGGAAGAATTAGATTCTAGGGAAGGAAACAGTCATCCAAACACACCACTAACCTCTAGAGTTCATACAAACATAAGGGAATTTAAATAATGATCGCCATCAAAAACGATCCACATAACTGAAAAAGTTCCATTTGAACATTAAGTACAAGAAGGGAAACACCATTAATTTTACAGATTGCCTCAGTCGACCGTCGATCATGGCACTGACCACTGTGTTTGACTCTTATGGAAACGAGACTTTGGGGTGGCTGCATCTTTACAAGAGTGATCTAGAATTCGAAAGCACATACTAGACGCTCCTAGAAGGCATGAAAATTCCAAATTTTCACCTCCAGGATGCACTTTTATGCAACCTGGGAAACCTCTGTGTTCCTTCAAGTGAGTGTGCCAAGATGATTTTGGAAGCGCACTACAATCAAGTCGCTGGAAATGTTGGGGTGGAGAAAATAGTGGCGGTACTGCAGAAGTATTTCTATTGGTTGAACCTTCAACAGGATGTTGGGAAGTACGATCCTGCACTTTCTGTGCCATTTCTAAACCAAAAATTAAGAAGAAAGTCCTATATAATTTTCTTCCTATCCCTAGTCAACCGTGGGAATCCATCTCCATGGATTACATGTCAGGCCTTTCTTCTAGAAAGCATGGAAATGACTGCACTTTTTTGGTCATCGAAAAATTCTCTAAGATGTTCATTCTGGTAGCCTACAAGAAGAGTATCACAGTAGAATCCACTGCTAAACTCTTGTTTAAGCGAGTGTGGGTGCACTTTGTGATTCCACGGTCCATTATCTCAGATCGAGACAGCAGGTTCCTAAGTACATTCTATTCAAGTCTATGGTCGATGATGGATACCAACCTCACTAAGTCCACGACTTTCCACCCTCAAACTGATGACCAAACAGAGGTTGTCAACATGATGATCATACATAATCTGCACATGTACAACTCAAAGCATCCATGCACATCAGATGGAAGCCTCCCCTATGTCTAGCACAATCACCATCGAGCTCTCCATAACTCGACTGGTCACAACCCCTTTCTGGTGGGGTTTGGATTCTAACCACTATCTCTGATTGATGTAGACATATCATTTGCAGCTACTCAAGCATATTTGGCTCATGTCCAGTCTAAAGCTGACAGGGAAAACAGATTCATTGAGCACATTCAACACATCCGCCAAAAATTCCATGACATAATAGACATATCCAATGTTAAGTACAAGCAGCTACATGATCATCATCAAGTGCCACATAAGTTGTAAATGGGCGACAAAGTTTGGCTACATTTGCAGAAGGAACACCTCGTTGGACCCCATCATAAGCTTTGACTGATCCGATATGGGTTGTACACCATCTCCAAGGTTGTAGTTGACAGTTACTTTAATCTCAACATTCCACCATTCCTTGGTATGCACCCAATGTTCAATGTGGACCGCCTTTGGCCATACTTTCCACCTTTAGCGGACACATCCGACATTGCAGAACAACTCACACCAATGGATTTAAACCCAGATTACATGGAAAATTCCACAACTTATTGGATCATGGAAATGCATATCAAGAACACCCACCAAAATAGGATCCAACTATATCGTGTTCTCAAAGCAAGCCAACTCCTTCATCAAGGTAAGTGGTTCACCAGCGATCAGGTTCAATAGAAATTTCCTCACTACATGGAGGCTCTGCATGCAATGGGGACCATTTCTTCCTAAGGAGGGAGAATTGATCTAGGTGGATATTGGTGGCCACCCATCTATTCCACCTATACCTCCAGCCAGTTTCATTCGGTTTCATCAGTTTCCTTGTTTATAGCAGCATTTACTATTTTTAGCAGTTTTCCGAGTCCCAAACTTCTAGAGCCATTTTGACCCCATAAACAACGGTTTTTTGAGGTATACGGCAGGCTACAGTTATAGGCCTACTTGCGACATGCTACAGGCCTATGGAAAATCCTGTAGTACTCTGAGAATTATTTATGACAAGGTATCATATGCAGGAAAATCGAGATAATATGACCAACTACGACCCCAGGAAGTTGGTTTCCCAACAGGGCCCCCAAACTCTTGGCTTTCCATCTCCTAGGGTTAGGTTTTTGATTTTTTAGGGTTTTCCCTTATTTCTCAATAATGAAAAATCCCTTGAGCCTCATTGTAACACAGTTTTTTGGCATGTATCCACCACACCTCATCTCAGAGATAAGCTACCATCACCCGAGCTAGTTTATTTCCATTATGTATGTAAGAATTTTTCAGTTCTTTGATATTAATGAAATGAAGTTTTATTTCTGTTGCACCTCTGTGTTTTGTTTATATCTTTATTCTCATTAGGGGAATTTTGAGGTCTAAAATGGGCCTCCTAAGGAAATTATAAAATAATAGTGGAAAAAATCAAATAAGATTTGATGACATCATCAAATTTTAGAGGGAAAAATGGAAAAACTACTTTTTCAATTCATATTTTCAACTTGTCTCCCAAATTTTTTACTCAAATTTCAAGCAGGAGTACTCGTTGGATGCGAAATGTAACTCCCCATCCAAGGAGTACCCATGTTGAATACTTTCGATGGGTCCTACTACACTAAAAATGAGAAATACATAAAAAAATGTGATTATAATCACGTTTTTTATGTATTTATCATTTTTCATGTAGTAGAGTTCATTGAAAGTATGCAACATGGGTACTCCTTGGATGAGGAATTAAATTTCGCATCCAATGAGTACTCCTGCTCAAAATTTGAGTAAAAATTTTGGGAGATAAGTTGAAAATACGAGTTGAAAAAGTAGTTTTATTATTTTATTATTTTTTAATATTTTTACCCTTTTATCACATCTGATTAGAACATCCCCTGTTGACATCATCATCTTGAATCCTATTGGTTGTTATAAAGTTTATTTTTGTTGTACATTTTTCTTATGAGGCCCATTTTAGACCTCAGAATTCCCCTAATGATTGTGTTCCTCCATAATTCCATATCGCGTGGAATATTTAGCAAACTTTCATACCTTTAGATGTCCAAGGGCTAGTGCTTCTTCAGTTATTATAATACCTACTTCAAATGAGAGATGTTTTATTCCAATGTGTTATTGAAGATTAATATGTCATCCTAAATGAAAAATTAATCTGAGTGCATCATTCACCAAACACATAAAAGTGGTTGTTAAAAAAATCCATTACATTAACCTAAAGGCTTAACTAACCATTCATGGATACCTTTTATATTGAAAGAAATATTCCAAGTGTCCTTGTCTTTCATTCACACTTGGTGGTATCTAAGCTTTGGATGTAGTTTGGTGAGATAATATGCTTGTTTTAGTGGATATAACAAGTCATCAATTTATGGTAATGGGTAATATTTCTCAATATAAATCTTATTCAATCCACAATAGTCAATGCCCATTCACCAAATTCTATTGTTGTTTGGAATAATGATGATCATTGAATATAAGGTGAAGTGGTTGGCCTAATAACTCCATACTCTAATAACTATTACAATTATTTCTTTAACTCATCTACTTCCAACCAGTATTAGCCATTATAGAATCCAATGTTAATCAATAGAGATTCTAGTAGGAACTAAATCTTATGTTCAACTTCCATATTAAATGGAAACATTATTATGTCCTGAATCACTTCCTTGTATACTTCCTCAATTTTTTGTATTTTTTATTTATAATTCTTATTGAAAACTTCTTAGGGTTCTTTTGCCTCTATTTTACCTTCACTATGTTGTTCTCTCAATAAGAAAAAAACTTATCATTTGTACTTATTAGACTTTTTCCTTGTGTGCACTTATTAAGGAGAGTCTTGATTTTCCTTTTTGAATATTAACAATGAAATCCTCCAATCCTTTACAAATTAGTATTTCCTTTCCCTTCATATGAAGAAAACATCTCACACATACATGTATGGTCTCCTAAGTATTACCCTACATACATTAAGTGGTACAACATCTGCAACTACCTCAACAATGTCGTTTATTTCAATGGGAAATATGAACTTGCACTACTTGGTGAATATCATTTCCATATCTTAGATTACCCATGCCAAAGAATACAGTTGGGAATGGTCATACACTTCCAGTCCAACATTTTCTACTAGTTGGGCTAATTCCAAACTTTATTGTCAATCGGGAAAAAAAAGAAGACAATCAATCTTTGTTTTCTAGAGATGAATATTTACATGGAATAATTTAGACATATCCCTTTTATCTCAATACTAAAATTATTCAGGATTACCTATTTGTGAGTGGATGTGTGGGCTATCGTTCTATTAGCATCATAATTGATTTCATTTAGTCCCCCATTTTAACTACTAGAAAACATTTATTTCTATTTCTTGTTGTGTTTTGGGAAAAAATTTAGATGCAACTTCAAACATTTGTCATCAAAGTTCCCATCACCATCATAGTGTTTAGAGTGGATTTTTTAAGTATGGTTTTTGTTCCATGGTAATTTTTATCTTCTTTCATTTATTCTTCTCCTTCTTCCAACTTTTATTATACTATGTCTCTTCTTATCCCCCTTGATGTACCAAAATATAACACAAGCCTCATCAATGGCATAAAGCTTGAGTGTCATCACATGTCGTTGAATATGGCTATGCAAACATACTTGAATATTTAATGAACTATTTTGATCTTTCGAGTGAAGTTCCAAATTGTATTTCTCTCTTAAGAATTATGTGGTGTAATTTTTTCTTATTTTGTCCTTGCCTTTGATTTGGATAGAGCTAACTTATCCTTTATACTTTTTAGGGTGGTATAATTGTGACTTAATAAGGTCTTAAAACGTGTCTAACTCAATCATTAGTGACTCAATTTCAAGTCTTTGAGCTACTACATCACTCTCCCACCATACATGAAAGCATGACCTTCCATATTTAAATAGGAAAAATAAATTTTGTGTGTTCCATTCACTTGATGCATAGTGAAAAGATGTATAGCTATTCTCACCACCAATTTTATTTGAGGATGTCAATCTTACCTACAAATGACTCAATATATATCTTTTCCTCCACATTAAATGATAACTAACCTTTTCTAGAGTCTCCTTTTTATAGCTTTAGGCTCTCTAATTTAGACTTCCTCTCATGTTCAACTTATTCATATTCAAGACTCGACTTATGGGGTAGTATTTGTTCCTTTTTCTTGGCAACCATTGTATTAACCAATGAGACAATATTTTGGTTCATATTAGATATGATTATGGACATATGCAACACATTCATAGACATATAAGTCATCTTATTTTCCAAATTTCATATGAATTTAGTCTCATTGTACTTTGAATTCTCGCCCATTATTGGATCCTATCATTGTTTCTTCCTACTCTTTACTCTAATATTGGGGTCCTCAAATATCAACTCTCTACCTTCTTAAAACTTCCTTAGTATTTAAATCATTTACCTTATAATGATCATTTTCACCTTTAATGAAAGCCACTCTAACACTAATATGATCCATGAACTGTAACAAGTATCTCACTAAACAATTTTTTACAATAAATCTCTAAATTACTTTCATTATTGTTTACTAAAACTTGTTAGTGTGATTATGTTATCTAAATATGTGAAAATGAATAACACAAATTAAATTGCATGATACATTCAACCAAAATAAATTTACTCACACATTTACCAAATAGAAATTTCAATTAAGTAAAAGTCCAGTGATGAAATGCCCCCAATAGTGCCTTGTTGATTCTTTTAATTGAATGGAAATACATATTACAATGGATCTAACAAGCAGAGAATATTGTGTATGGGACTTCAAATTGCTACAAAATTTATTTCCTCCATCACATCTTTGTGATCTTTATTCAAAATAATAACTAGATATCAACTTCTAATATAACTTCATTCATCATGGATCTATATCCAACTTGTGCCATTATCTTGAAGAACCTATTTAAAATATGTTCCAATCTTCAATGAAACACTCAACTTTTGAATATGCTATTTTTTCAATTTTGAATGAACAAAAAAAATACCAACAACTAATAACCTCCTTTTCTATCTAGTGAAAGGAAGATTATAGGTTGGGTTATGACTCTTCAGAATCCCATTCAATATGCTTCAAATTCTAGAATGTTTGGCCTTTTATATTCCCTAAATTTTAGTGGTTTTTCATCTTCCACCAAATTTAATTTCTTAAAGTGGTTCAAAATGCAACAAACATAGCGAAGGATAGTTACCATCATAGTTTTCTTAGTAAGTATGTCATTCACTTGCACTAGTTTGAGCTACTATTTGTTGTTACTACCAAGAGTATCCTTCATTTAAGGGATATGAATTACTGTGCTTCAAATTAATACGTAATTTAATCTTTGTTTAAACTTGTGTGAGTAACCCTCATTGAAAGAGGTGTTCAGCTTATATCAGAGGCCACATGGAAAGAGTTGTGACCCTTCATTTATAATGGCATGACCTCCTTCATTTACAAGTATGCAAGTGGAATTTGATCCAATGAATGTAATTACCTTTTTTCTAAGGAATGTGATCTACCTTGATCTAATAAGTGAAATTACTTTCCATCAAATGGTTGTGATTTTCTAAGTTTGCCTCAACAATTGTGTGTTAATTCATTCTAAGAGATGCAAGTTACCCTCCCTCTAAAATTTATAAATTGTTTCACTTTGATATGCGTGATTTCGTTCAATCAAAAGCAATGAGTACACTCATGCACTCACGCATATTAGTGTGGTTTCTTTCCCTACACAATTTTCATTCCAAATGATGTGACCTCCTCTAACCACGTGGTTGTAAGATTGTTATGTTGCAGCAATGTGATATATCCGTTAATTGGATCAATGTAATCTATAAATAATATAAAACATAATAATAATAATAATAATCAAACGGACATAACCCTTAGATTCATGACTATTCAATGTATATAAATATATTGTCTCAAGGCAATGTATCATTCATCTCATTTATTTAGTTATCGGTTATATATACTATTAATCCTATATGCATTTCAATTCTTTGTCCTTCCTATATTGGATATTTTTGTAAATGAAATATTGTTCATTGCATATATATTAATGCCCTTTCTTGACCACTTCCACTATGAATAGTGGTATAATATGACCTTTTCCCACACACAATTTAATCTATTAATATTTCTCTAACTCCAATTATTTGATTACATATTGAATTTTGGCCATTTAAAATTCAAAAATATTATGAAGGTTATTATGCTTCCAATATTATAAACATAAAAAAAAATAAAAAACACACATTAAAATAAGGATAAAATCAATAACCTTTATGAAGATGTCCCTCTACTACATAATTTGTGAATCTATGTGAAATCTCCACCACAAATAACCTCTATGATTATGTCCCCCTAATACATAATCTCCACCAAAAATAACCTCTATGATTATGTCCCCCTAATACATAATTTGTGTAATCTATGTGAAACCTCCACCATAAATAACCTCTATGATTATGTCCCCCTAATACATAATCTGTGCAATCTATGTGAAACCTCCACCATAAACACCTCATCATCATGAGTGAATGTTAAGAGCATCTCTCCATAGAAGCAAGGTGGAAAATACTACTATTATGAAGTATCTCTTAATTAAATAAAATATTCATTGTCCTTAATATTATTAGAACCATCCCCGGATGTGGGTGATTGACTTGTTTAATGCAGGATGCCACCTAGTCATTCAACGTAGGGGCGCCTAGATGCACCATATGGCAGCACCTACCTCTCACATGAAGACCATAAATATTCTATACATGGGAGGATGTCGATACTTCATGACATTCCTCCCCCCCAACCCCCCCGCCCCTCGCCCCCCTCCGCTTGACCTCCATTCCTGCTAGCTGGCCATTTATGGTTGATGGCTCCCATCAGTTTCATTTATGCTTTCAAATTTCATTCTCCACAGACCTCCTCTATCATGCCTCTGCCAATTTCTCTGCTCCTTACCTGTCTCCCTCTGTGCATTCTTCTCCATCCATATAGACCCTCCACCCCGCTAATTCCATGTCGATACGCCATATAATGCATTGTCATTGAGGAGGTGACAGAGGCACTCGCTCCTGTGCTCTGGCTCCTGGACTGTTTGCGCACTCTTTGTCCCTCTCTGTTGCTCGGGAAGAACCTGAGGTCCTCGACCCCCAAATTCTCTCTACCTAGCTCTTGGTTCACCTCCCAGAGGAGCAACATCATCTCTCTGCCTCAAGAAGCATGGAAAGGCCGCACAAGTCAACAATATTGCACTCCTCTTCCCCCCTTCCTTGACAATCCGTCAGACTCCTAGTCAAATACCTCACGGACGAATTAGACAGTGGTTGGAGCAGTCCATCGCAGGACACCCGGAAAAGAGAAGCAGCAGCAGACAAAGTGGCTCGCACAACTTTGGTCAAGAAAACTGATATGATCTCCACTTCGACTCCGGAGTCACCCCCCCAGATCTCAAAGAAGGATATCGAGACCATGTATGATTATGTTTGTTTCATAATTGAGGAAAATCCTCAACATGAGAACAATGAAGCCAAGAACCAGTAGTTTTAGCTCCTTGGCACTCCTTTCTTTCAATTTATATATGCTCCTTTATGGTATTTATGTCTATGTTTGTCTCTTCCTGCAAACTATGTCACTCTTGTTTATGCTAATGGCTAGTTTCCCCTTGAAGGGAAACCCATTTTGTGAATTTCTAAAATTGTGAAAGGTTGGTTTCCCCTTGAAGGGCAGGCCAATTTTTGTTTTTTTGAACAATCTTCGTCAAACAAGGGTTGGCTAGTCCAGCAACCCTTATCATGAAGTATGATTGTAACTTTGTACATTATAATAGAAATTACCATAATTTAGAAAGAAAAAAATACATTATTAGAACCATGAAACATGTGAGAAAGGAGAAGAGACAGGTCACTATTTGTTACACCCATGTAAATCCATTGAAACTTTTGGCAATTAACTAAAATATTTTAATTATTTGAATAATATCCACATACTCAATAAAATATCACTATCTTATCATATATGTTCAAGGTAGAGTATATTGTAAATAGTTTGGGTCAAAATACTTTGACTCTTAATTAATTTGCAAATTTTTAGAAACCATTTCCAAAGTTATTAAAGCTTTGGTAAAATTAAATATTAAACTTATTTTTTAGAAATTGAAAATTTATTTTTTGAATTTTTAAAATTTCAATTTCAAATTTTATATTGTTGGTTGACTAATTTTATGTGGTTTAAAATAAAATTTTCATAATTAAAAATTAAAAAATAAAAAATAAAAAATTTAAAAAAATGTCTAATCCCCAAGTGTCTTCATAAATTAATTAACCAAAAAAAAAAGATTCCAAATTTATGGATTTTTCCATAATTAATATTTTCTTTTCCAAAAAAATAAAATAGTTGCCATTAGGTTTCGAGATTTTACTAACCATTAGGTTGCTTGCATATTACACTTATTTTTGCTCGCTTCTTTTATTCATATTTTTCCCTTGCTGATTTTTATTATTGAATGGACTTGGTTCAATCATTTCTCTCAATAAACCTTACCTATATTATATATTTTCACAATTCAATTTTTTTTGTAAGCTTCACGGGACTACATCTTCATTACGTCCAATATATCACCCCCATCGGGGTGGGAAATTGAACTAGTGACTTCACATCAAGGAGTGTCTTAATAGAGTGCCCGATCACCATCTATCCAAGACCTCGTGGACCATAATTCAATTTTAAATCATGATGCAATATCAAAAATAAAATTTAGGTCAACGTTACAATAAATAAGATTTTATTTTTTATCTTCACAATTTTAATCATAACTTAAAAATATAAATTAAAAAAATAATTTTTAGGAATAACTACTTTTTTATTTTAATATACTACACATTGTAAATTTATTATCAGATATTTTATTACACATATTTTTTTTGTCATACGATTAACACGACACAAGATACTTTATATTAATTTGATTTTTTCGACATAGAAATTCTACCATAAATTATTTATTTATTTTCCCCTTGATTAGGACGAGTATAAATTTAAAGTTAAATAAGTAGTTTGTTACAATAATTAACTTTTTAAAAGTTTATATATATATATATACTAGACATTTTAATTTCTTCTCCTTATTTGGTCCCATAACTTAAAGATGGAATAAAATATGCACAATTACATTTCAATAAACTCTTAACTTTTGTAATAAAGGATGATGTCAGGGTTAATGTTTCATCCAAAAAATTTTATGCACCTATCTCTATAAATCACCATCTACACTTATATCAATCCATCTAGTGTGACAAATATTCTTCCCTCTCTCCACCTTCCATCAATATCTATATCCCCCTCCATCTCTTCTTTTCTATGTCTCTATCTCACCCCCCCTAAACACACACACTCTCGCACTCCATATATATCAATCTCTTTGTCAATCCCCTCCTCTCCCCATCTCTCTCTTCTTCCCTCTCTTCACCTTCCATCTATATCTTTATCTTCCCCTTCTATCCCTCTCCTCTCCAAAGTTATTTAGCCCATTAATGATAAAATGAGATGTTTGAATTGATAAATAAAAATCCCATTGGTCAGCTCTATGAAAGAGAGTCTAAACCAGAAGAGTCTGGCTTTGTAGAATGCTCTTAATTCTCAATACACTTCAAGCATTATATATCATACAAGGTTTTAGGGAAGTTAGAACCATATCCTAATAAATAGAAACTAATTCCTATCCTAAGGTCTCGTGAACCAACTCACACTAATATAGGATTCTCCATTATCTTCAACACTCCCCCTTAATGGAGAAGGGGTTCACAAATATGCCTAACATCTCCCTAAACATTTCAAAATTAATTTTTCCAAGAGGCTTGGTGAAAATGTTAGCAAAATTATCACACATTTTACAATATAGAAGATGGATTTCTTTCGATTGAACTTGATCCCTGACAAAGTGGAATCCCTGAAAAAGTGGAATTGTGTATCAATGTGTTTAGTGTTCCTGTGAAACACCGGATTATTAGCAAGTTTGATTGAGCTCTGGTTGTCACATCTGATAGTTGTTGCATCTTTCTGTTCTTCCCCGACATCTTAGAGAAGTTTCCACAACCAAACTGCCTCACATGTTGCTGCACAAATAGCTTGATACTCTGCTTCCGCTGAAGACAAGGAAACTGTATTTTGTTTCTTACTGCTCCATGTAATCACCCTAGATCCAAAGCTGAATGCATAGCCTGTTATGGATCTTCGGTCATCTACATTTCCAACCTAGTCAAAATCTATAAATCCTGTCAATCTAACATCAGAAGAATCATTATAAATAATACCATAATCTACAATTCCTTGTAGATACCTTAAAACACCTTGTAATATTCCTAAATTAACATGCATCTAATTGGAATATTAATTTTGCTCCAAACACATAGTTAGATGAATAAATGGGTAGGGAGGCCCATAAATATTTTTAGCAGCAATAAAATCCCTCTTAATGGCGAAAGGGATCATATTCATAGCTGGATAAAATGCCTTCATGTGTGAACAAAGACTAAATGTATGTGGACAAATTCAAGTTTGACCAAGTCAACAAAGCTAGTATGGAGGATGTGGAACATTAATGAAGATAACCCAGTGGGAATATGGATCAGTTTAGATAGTTAGAATAAAGCCACCTTGAGTGTGGAAGAAGACATTGCATGAAGATCCAGTCAAGGTTGACCAAATCCAACAACGTTGTTATGGAGGAGTGGCATTGATGATGGGACAACGCAGTTTTGGAAGGAGATTCATTGCATGAAGATGGAAACCCTAATGAGTGGGACCCAAGGTGAGAAGGCTTACATTGTTTATAAGGAAGAGGATGGCAGCCATATGGGGTTAGCTCATGATTATGACTTTCTGATATATTATCTGTTTAGACATATTTCTTTCTCTGGCTGTTTAGCTGAGATAGAGTGATGTTTAGCACAGGGTATTCCTGATCGGGAATCCCACCTCTTCCTTTGAGTAGCCCTTGGAGGAGCCTTGCACCATATTGTCCACTATCTAGCTAAATGCCAAGCTTCATATTCCTTTGACAGCACAGATCCTATTGAGGGTTTGTTTGTTTCAGTAAGCTGCAGCAAGTGGAGACTAGATTTTCAGATCTAGACCATCTCAATACTCATTTTCAATGGAGGAGGGTTCTAATCCATTGGAAGGACAGTATTGAAGGTATTGAGCTACATTTTCATATTGGATGCCAGCCAACTATATTTTGATCCCTACATCGTAGAAGAGATCCAGATCTGCGTAATTTCTGAAGGATCAGCTGCAGGGTGGTTCAGTGCACCATTTGGAGAGTTGATTTGCTAAGTGTTGGGGATTTGCCCTTCACTTTGGAGATCTTTTGGAGGAGATCATTTTACTGTTCATATAAGATCAGATCCACTTTCCAGATCTGAATATTTCCACAGATCTGCAGTCTTAGATCTCAGATCTACACTTTGTACATGGCATTTTGCTGAAAACCCCAAGGGGGTTCATTAGAGGAGCCTGTATAGTGCATGGATATGATATAGATATGAATTTTTTATGCACATAGCAGCTCTAGATCTGATTTACAACTTATTTTTGTTGTAGAAGTAATAAAATAATGCTGTCAGGATATTTCCAGCTTATTTCATAGTTGCAACCCCTCTTTTTGCATGATTTTTGAGCAATAATGGCTTGGGAGGCTTGTTTAACTAAGCTACCATGATTTGTTTTAGATCTCATTTTATATTTGGTTGTTATAATATATAAATTAATGGATCCATGGGCTGCATTTAAATATTGTTGCATACATTTCTGAAAAAAAAAAAAAATTACTGCATGTATTGTTGAGTTTTCCCATTTGGGAATATTACAGTGGTATTGGAGCATCATCTTGGCTCAACCTGTGATTTTTCAGCCAATATGCTATAATAAGAAGAAGAGAAGGAGAAAGAGATTAGAATGATGGGAGGAATGATTTTCATCTCATCTCTTTTCAAATCTAAGAAGGATCTCACCAAGGAGGTTAAGCAAAGAATAATGGGGAAAAGAAGTGAAACCACATTAGGGTTTCAAGATGAGGAAGGTCCATGTACTTCCTATCAACAAAAAGAAGATATGGTATTGCAGAGAGCTCCAAAGAAACAAGCTATGCCCTTTTTTTGAAGACAAGAGGCATGGAGATGGAGGAAAATTAGATCATGAGATTCTAAGTGGGTATCTTGCAGATTATAAGTCTCAACCTAGAGCTTTCAAGGAGAATCTAACTCTCCCACAGTTCATTTAGCTCAAAGAAGAAATGAGACCTTGCAGCAATAGAAGGAAGAAGGGAAATAGATTTATGCTGTCTACCTTTAATGGGTCATCCTAATGCACAACAAGGGCTTGGGGAAAGATATTGGATGCATTTTTCTTGCTACATCTAGTAGTAGAGAAAGAATCTGTTGAGATTGCAGCGCTGCACCTTGAGGGTGAAGCAAGCATTTGGTGATTTAGCCATTTGAGTCACACAACAGTGACTACATTTTTAGACTTTACTCAAAGGTTGTAAAAAAGTTTGACAAGAAGAAATTAGAGGAGAAGAAGCCTTCACCACCACTCACTATAGGAGCACTTACATTAGGGGAAAATATACTTGCACCTTTGCAAATTCGTCTTGATCTCTTGACATCTAGACCCTCATGCACTATTCTAGAGATGCATGAGGAGGAGGATACTTGTACCAATGTTGATGAAGCCATAGAGGAGCAACCATCATCATCAGTAGTTGGGGAAGCCATCACACTGGAGGAAGGAACCTTTGTAGCAGTACAAGATGTTCCCAAGTGTTCCCAAGGTATGCACATGTTTCCATTTCCTGTTATTTTAGCACATCATATGGAGGATTGTGGGAATATGTCATTGCATGACCAAGGGTCAAAACATATTGCTTATTTGGAGCAGCAGACTTTCACTGCGTTGAGCAGCCTTGATTTTTTCAAGGAGGAGATGTACTTTTATCCTAGAGTACGATTATTGAGTTGCACACAACTCTTGGGGTTGGAGTGTAGATTTTTGGAGGAGGGGATGAGTATTCTCCTAAACCATGCCATGTAGAACTATGTGTTTAGCATTGAGTATGATCTGAAGATAGCAGATGCACCATCATGATCAACATCGTTGTCATTGAGTAGCGGTGATGAGTTGGGGGCCCAACCATTGTTGGAGCATTCCAATGATCTTCCCATATGTATGAAAAAGGATGGGCAGATAGTTGTTGGGGGACATCTTATGATGGATAACAGCTCTCATGGTTTTGATGGATATTTCTTGATGGATCTTTCACATCATGGTGGGAGGTTTTTGCCTACCACCTATTTGGATCCTTATGGGGTCAATTTGGTCATTGATGAGTGGTCTTCATTTGGAGATCTCCAGGAGATTTCATTTCAACATCCCATGAAATGCAAAGACAGAAATCTGATTTGGGAGGATGGTATTCTCCATTGGAGGGATGCCACTTTTGGACATGATGATAGACACTCACCATGGGTTGGATGGATGAACAAGAGGATGGAAAGCCACTCGCAGATTTATGATACTGGGCAGCAGGAGGCAAGACTACATTGGTTACTCTTGAAAGAGTTTGGTCATCCTATGACACATTCTATTTCAAAGAGCTGGTTCATGGATGGAACTTGGCATGGCACTTACATCATATGGAAGCAAGGAGTTTGGGTGTATTGGAGTGATGTGATATCTTTCATATCAACTATCATGTTGTTGCTCCATGATTTATATGGTGATGGTGTGGGGAAGCAACAAGAATTGTTGTTGTTTTGGTTATTATTGAGAGAGTATGGGCTGATCTTCTCCCATACTTTGCATAATGTTGCATGGGTAGGAGATGGCACTATCATGGTGCGAAGGGGCTACTCCTTAACCTTGGAGGATCAGGAGGTAATTCCATTTTTGAAGGAATCTCCCACATATAGCAGCATTATGATTAATGAATTTGGCATGGGGGATGTCAAAGGAAAAGACAGCAGCATGTGGGGAGCCTCACATTTCAGATCTTCAGTGCTAGCTCTTAGGAGGATTGATCCATATTGGAGATCTCAACTTTTGGTAGAGTACTCCAAGGATCTTGGTGCTTGCATGATTCTTGATGATCTGGAAGGAGATGATAGATACATGGTGGATGAGGGGGTCATCTATTCTTATGGCAGAGTATTCTTTATTAGAGCTTATAATCTCAAGGAGAAGTTGTTACATGCAGCACTTGTGGACTTTCTTGCTATGCACTTTGATGCATATCATTCCTTGATGGAGGAGTTCACTTGGGAGGGAATCCAATAGGATGTATATCAGAATATGGGGAGATGCATAGCCCGGATGATGATGGAGAGGTTGTCACAACCACCTCCCTACTAATTGAGAGTCAGGGAGAACTTTCAGTTGAGCCATTTTAGCTCAATGACCAAGGTACATGGTAGAGGATGTAAATTCATGCATCATGATTTTTACTCTTTTACTTTTTGTGAGCAACATATTGTACCAAGGAGGATCATCCCTTCTTGTATCTTGTATTATGATGTACTTGAGGCCATTTTTAGCATTGATGTTGGACATTTTATTTGTGGTTTGTGGGGGATGCCACATGATTTTTGGTGTGCACCATTTGCACCAAGTTTTACTTTCATGATCCCATCTTGTAGGATGATTGTGGTAGCAAACAAGTGGCTGAAAAGACACTTGCTACACTTTTTTTTGAGGCAAGCAAGGGATGCACTGCGCTCGTTCCAAATATGGAACTATGATCCACCTCCTGGTTGTCATATGGCAACTTGTTTTTATCTGTTTTTGCTTCCATGTATTGATGACATTCTTGTTATTATGGGAAGCTTTGTTGGGAGGATGGAACAAGAGTTGCAGGTGCCCATTTGGAGTATGATTCTTCATACTTCATATGTTGCATGTTTCAGGAGAAATAATGGGCAAACCATGATTTCCACACTACACCTCTTTTCTTCATGTGGGAGGAGCCATTTGGAGAACTTGAGTTCTTTGTAGAGGCACTTCATGGATGTTTTGATTGGTGGGGAAACTTGGGTCATTCTTAGAGACCATAATATTTCAGCCCAAGATCAGCAACAACCCCATACATATCATAAGTGGAGAGATAAATAGCATGGGATGGACAATTTAGTCTCACATATTCAGCTATGCAGCCCACCTTCTTTGCAAGAGCCTAAGGTGGAAGAGATGTTTCAGGAGTTACCATGTTGGAGGGTGACTCACTTTTTGTGGATGATAGCTAGGGGATGGAGGCTTCACATGGGGATGATAATTCCCAAAATATTTCAGATTCCATGCCTCAAGAAGGTCTCTAGACCACATATAGTTGTTTCCATGGATATCCCCCTTTTTCATCATGAGAGCCATTTGAGATTTTCACCAAAGGCATACTTAAACACATGGGAGGAACAACTTGAGAACACGTTGATGAGAAAGCATCTTGTTCTTTTGGGGAAATTATCACTTGGAGATGCTACAGGAGGAAGAGGAGAGGCTCTTCAGTTCTATCCTTATAGTTTCTTGAGGACAAGCAACATTTGGGAGGGGAGGACTATAATATTTCTAAATTAGCATGTAGCTAATTGGAATATTAATTTTTCTCCAAACACATAGTTAGATGAATAAATGGTAGGGAGGCCCATAAATATTTTTAGCAACAATAAAATCCCTCTTAATGGGGAAAGGGATCATATTCATAGTTGGATAAAACACCTTCATGTGTGAACAAAGGCTAAATGCATGTGGACAAAGTCAAGTTTGACCAAGACAACAAAGCTAGCATGGAGGATGTGGAACATTAATGAAAATAACCCAGTGGGAATATGGATCAGTTTAGATAGTTAGAATAAAGCCACCTTGAGTGTGGAAGAAGACATTACATGAAGATCCAGTCAAGGTTGACCAAATCCAACAACGTTGTTATGGAGGAGTGGCATTGATGATGGGACAACACAATTTTGGTTGGAGAATCATTACATGAAGATGGAAACCCTAATGAGTGGGACCCAAGGTGAGAAGGCACACATTGTTTATAAGAAATCAATTGCAGCCATATGGGATTAGCTTATGATTATTATTTTCTAATATATGGTTTGTTTAGACATATTTCTTTCTCTGGCTATTTAGCTGAGATAGAGTGATGTTTAGCACAGGGTTTTCCTAATCGAGAATCTCACCTCTTCCATTGAGTAGCTCTTGGAGGAACCTTGCACCATATTGTCCACTATCTAGCTGAAGGCCAAGCTTCATCTTCCTTTGACAGGGTAGATCCTGTTGAGGGTTTGTCTGTTTCAGTAAGCTACAACAAGTGGAGACTAGATCTTCAGATCTAGGCCATCTCGATACTCATTTTCAGTGGAGGAGGGTTATAATCCATTGGAAGGACAGTATTGAAGGTATTGAGCTATATTTTCATATCTTGGCTGCAGGCCAGCTATATTTTGATCCCTACAGTGCAGAAGAGATCCTGATCTGCGTAATTTCTGAAGGAGCAGTTGAAGGGCGGTTCAATGCACCATTTGGAGAGTTGAGTTGCTAAGTGTTGGGGATATGCCCTTCACTTTGGAGATCTTTTGGAGGAGATCGTTTTACTATTCATATCATATCAGATCCACTTTCCAGACCTAAATATTTCCATAGATCTACAGTCTTAGATCTCATATCTACACTTTGTACATGGTGTTTTGCTGAAAACCCCAAGGGGGTTCATTAGAGGAGCATGTATAGTGCATGGATCTGATATAGATCTGAATTTTTTATGCACATAGGAGCTCTAGATCTAATTTACAACTTACTATTGTTGCAGGAGTAATAAAATAACATTTTCAGCGTATTTCCATCTTATTTCATGGTTGCAGACCCTCTTTTTGCATGATTTTTTAGCAATAATGGCTTGGGAGGCTTGTTTAACTAAGCTACCATGATTTGTTTCAAATATCCTTTTTTATTTTTCTATTATAATATATAAATGAATGGATCCATGGGCTGCATTTAAATATTGTTGCATACATTTATGAAAAATGCATTTTTACTGCATGTATTGTTGAGTTTTCCCATTTGGTAATATTACACACCTTTCACTGCATTCCAATGACTCTCAAGTGGTTTGGACATGTATTGACTTAGCACACTGACTGCATAAGCCAAATCTGGTCTAGTAGTGGTTATGTAGATTAAACTCCGAACCAACTATCTGTAAAGTGTCGCATCTGCCTCTTTAGAGCCATCCTAACTTTGAAGTTTAATGTTCTGCTGTAGTGGTACTACTGCAGCCTTACACTAATCCATCCTAAATCTTTCCAGTATACTTCTGACATACTTACCCTGGGACACAAAATTTTGTCCTGAATTTCTCCAGATCTCGAGACCCAAACAATATTTTAGTTCACCAAGGTCTTTCACTTCGAACACTTGTGACATTTGTTGCTTGATTTATTTGATTATATTAATAGCATCACCTGTAATAATTAGATCATCTACATATAAAGAAATAAACACTATGCGCCCCTTTTCATCTTTCAGAGTATAATATTGGGGTCGTTTTTACTTCTTTTGTAACTATGTTGTAGAAAAAATGAATCAATATTTTCATACCATGACCTGGGTGCTTGTTTCAGCCCATACAAAGCTTTCTTTAATCTAAAAATTAAATGTTCTTTCCCTTTCTGGACAAACCCCTCAGGTTTCTCTAAGTAAACCTCCTCTTTTAATTCCCCATTTAAAAATGCGGATTTTACATCTAGTTGGTGAATCATATAATGTTTCTTAATAGCTAAAGCAATCATTATTCTGATAGTATTTAGTTTAGCTACGGGGGCGAAGGTTTCTTCATAGTAAATACCTTATTTTTGTGAATACCCCTTTGCTACCAATCTAGCTTTTAATTTATCTATGGTTCCATCTGCATTAATCTTTGGTTTATACAACCATTTACAACCTATGGTTTGTTTCCCTTCGGGAAGTTCAACTAGCTCGCAAGTGTTGTTTTTTAGAATAGATTCATATTCCTATTCCATAGTTGTTTTCCATTCGCTACATTGATTTTCTTCTCTATAACTATAAGGTTAAACAACATTCATCATACTAGTTATAAAGGCATTTTCTATATATCTAGCAGGCAATTGAATCTTCCTACCTGATCTTCTGAGCGTTGGTGTAGCTTCCAACCCATTCTGAATTTCCTTTGACGGATTCAGCTTGATTGTTGTATCTGAATTCTCTACTTCTGCCTTTTTTTGTTGATCATGGCTATTACATGTTTCTTCACTTACTTCCACCAAGAATAGAATATCCCATTCCTCATTGCGCTTATCAGATTCATCATGAACCTGCTCATGGAACATGACATATCTATTGAAAAAAATCTTGTGAGTAGAGGGATTAAAAAATCTATAAGCTTTAAATTGTGAACAATACCCTACAAAGGTACATCTAATGGCTTTTGAATCTAGTTTTCTTTTGTCTTCCTTTGGAATGTGGGAAAATTCTTTAGACCCAAATAATCCTAAATTTTTTACTACAGGCTTGAATCCATATAATGCTTCAAAATGAGTTTTAAACTCAAGACTTCTTGTAAGACTCCTATTTTTCAAATAAAATGCAGTATTCAATGCTTCAGCCAAAAAACCATTCGAAAGATCCTTACCTTTTAACATGCTCCTAGCACACTCCACCAATGTTATGTTCCTTCTTTTTGCTACTCCGTTCTGTTGAGGAGTATGGGGTACTATGAATCGTTGTAATATCCCATGGTCTTTACAATACTTGGTAAGTTCCTCCTTCCTGTATTCTCCCCCTTGATCGAAGTGGAGAATTCTTATGTGCTTCCTTGTTTGCTTTTCAATCATATATTTGAATTGCTTAAAGTATTCAAATGTGTGGCTTTTCTTACTTGTAAAATACACCCAAGAAAACTTTGTGCAGTCATCAACAAACAGTAGAAAATACAGTGCACCTCCTAATGACTTTGTTTGCATGGATCCACAAAGGTCAGTGTGCACTAATTAAAGTATGTCTCTCTTTTTCCTTTCTACTCAAACATGGAATTCTTCTCTATGCATCTTTCCTAATGCACAAGCATCAAAATCATTATGCACTTGTTTTAATATAGGAAGATCTCTTACCATTTACTTTTTCTGAAGTAACAGTAAATCGTTGTAGTTGATATGACCAAGTCTCTAGTGCCATAGCTCTTTTGTAGTCAAACTCGATGCTGTCAAAGCTCAATCTGGTGTTGTTCTCACATCCAATTTGTGCAGACCTCCTATTCGAATTCCTGAAGCAATAGTCTTCATGTCATACAACAGATATTTAATATAACAGTTATATTTTAAAAAAATTACCTTGAGATCCTGATCTGTAATCATGGATACAGAAATCAGATTCTTTGTCACTCCAGGCACATACATTACATTATGAATATATCTGACATTACCATTAGGTAAAATAATAGAAATTTTCCAGCACCCTTTGATCTGATGACTTTTATCATCACCAAGGTAGCTTTGTGCTCTGTTGTTGATTTCTTTGAAATCTTTGAACCATTGTCTGTTCCCCGTCATATGTGTGGATGCTCCCAAACCTACATACTAGATGTCTACATCAACATTCTCATCAAAATATGCCATGAACAATTTGAAGTCCTGAACATGGTCATCATTTGAGAAATGACCTGCATGTATTTTATGCCTCTGTTGTTCTTCATGAAATTTCTTCTTCCTGCACTCCTTAGCCATATGACCGAGTTTTCCGCAATAAAAACATTTAATTAAAAATTCATTTTTATTCGAATACATACCTTGAGTTTGATTTGATCTTTTCTGTGGATTTCCTCCATTTTGTTGTGATGGGTTTCCTTTTCCTTTGAAGAATTTATTTTTTTCCATTAATGCAAGATTTTCACTCTTGGGTTTCAGAGTCAATATTATTTCTTAATATTGCATTAATATTCCTGTCAGTTCTTCAAAATTTGGTATTTTCTCTCTTGCACTTATCCCAATGATAAACATTTGGTAATCATTAGTCATACCATTCATGGTAATCATGACCAAATCTGCATCTGCAACTATCTCACTGATATCTGCCAATTTGTTCTTCAGATCTTTGATCCGCGATATGAAAGAAGCAATTGTTTCATTCTCCTCCATATTTATGGATAGAATATTGCTCTTTAAGAACATAAGGTGATTTGTATTCCTGATCTCATACAAATCCTTCAATACTATCCGGATTTCATTTGCTGATTTACATTCTCCGATATGTGGTATGATGTAGTCTTTCACTGACATCTTTAGCAATGTCTTTGCTCTACCTTCTCTCTTCTCCCAATTTGGGACCGATGTTGCTCCCGTTGCTGGCTTCGATTCATCCCCATTTGCAATATTCCAAGCACTCTGTGCTTCTATCACAGTATGCATCTTGAATTTCCAATTTGAGTAATTGGAGCCATCAAGTTTGTTACTCTCATTCAAGTATGATTTGATTATTTGATTATCATCTTGAAGATTCAAATAAAATACTTGACAAGAAAAAAAAATGATAGATCTACCCTAGATCCTCACATAAAACAATGTTACGATACAGATCTACCTAATCTGCGATCAATTCAATATGTTGTTGTTCACGCTGTGCGACAGGCTTTTGAATTCTCTGCACCAGCAAGATCTGCTTCAGATCTCCTCTTTCATCGGTGAACTTTCACCAGATCCCTTCATCGGCGACCTTTCACCTCAGAATTATTCCATCAGTAGTGGTGTCCACTGGCTTAGATCTATCTCAGATCTCCTCAACTCTAAAAAAAAAAAACTTTCTTCTTAAACGAATCAGCAATCATCCTTTTTCTTTTGAAAAAAAACTTAAAAAAACACTTTTTAAAAACCTTATTCAAAATTTCCACTCATAAAAGGAATCATTAAAAAACTCCACTCACAAAAAGAACGTTTAAAAATCTCCACTCATAAAACGTTTGAAATTTTCCTTTGAGAAATTAATTCATGTGCTCTTTTATGAGAGTGTATGAGAAATATCCTTTGAAACGTGTTTCATGTAGGGAAGACCCTTCTTAAATAATATTAAAAAAAACTCTTAAATCATATTGAAGACCCTTCTTAAATCACGAAAATCTCGTATTAAAAATGAAGAAACCTTCTTAAATATTGAGCTCGTATTAAAATTTTAAAACGAAAATCTTCAACCCTTTTAAAAATTTTAATACGCTCACTAACACAACCCTTATTCAATATCATAGCATGTTAATGCTAGCCTGAAGCCACTCTCCTGCGTTAGTGACTTAACGTACTAAAATTTCAGATCTATTCGTGTGCATGAAAAAGTCTGTAATTTTTTGATGATTAACGTGCTTTTTTGTAATGGGAACCTGCGTTATAATGTTTTGTATCTCACTACGAGATGTGTTATAGTAAAAATAAGCTGAAAAAAATAAATAAATAAATAAATCCATTTAGTCATCAGGGGCTTCTCTTCTGCCACCTGGATATTCGTAGGAATCACAACGCCTCGACAATGAATCGTCTATGGAGCTCTAATACCATGATAAAATGATATGTTTGAATTGATAAATAAAAATCCCACTGGTCAGCTCTACAAAAGAGAGCCTGAAGTAGGAGAGTCTGACTCTCTAGAACACTCTGCATTCTCAACACACTTCAAGCATTATATAGCATACCAGGTTTTAGGGAAGTTAGAACCATATCCTAAGAAATAGAAACTAATTCCTGTCTTAAAGTCTCGTGAACCAACTCGCACTAATATAGGATTCTCTATTATCTTCAACAATTAATTACTTCCATTACTCCCCTTTGTCATATTCAAATATATTTCATTAATAAATTTATGAATTTGTTCAAACATTCAATAATTACTATTAATTACTTTTTGAGTTAAAAACACCATACATATTACATATTATACTTATATATATTACACTCATTAAAATTTATCATCACTTAACAATAGAAGATATAGTGGTGCTTGAAAACATCAAATTGGCTATATACCTTCAATTGCGTAGCTACACATCGAATGATACATGCAGTGCGGCCTTCGCATTTGAAAAGACATATAGTGAGATCTTAGCATTTGAAAAGTGGCACACTCTAGTTAGAGGACGCCATGAAAAACATTACACCATACAATTTATAATTAAATTAATCATCCCCGAAATTAATTATTAAGAGCACGACCACTCTACTATTTCTATGATGTATAAGTATTATAGTTAAGGATGACATTAGTAATTTCTTTATTCTTCATAGGAGGTGGATCTAGGAAATTTCAAAAAAATCTAAAGGCATATGACACACTTCGTCACCAGTACAAGCAATGTATTTGTTATATGAAGATGGCCTCCTCACCAGCACCCAAAAAAAATAACTTAAAAAAAGTTAATAAATATTTTATCAAAAAGTTTAAGTAAAAGATAATAAATATTTTATTAAAAATCCAATTTACAAAAAAATATAAAGAATTATTCAAAATTTATCCAATTCTTAATCAAAGCAAAGAAGAGTAATTAGGAATCTTAAAGTCCAATTACAAGATTATCCAAGTTATTAAACTAAAAAAATGAGAAAGTTTATAACAAAATTATTATTATTATTAATTGAATTTAAGCTTTCGTGATCTATATCATATGTGTCATTAAATTTGTCAATTGTTTTGAACCATCCAATATAATAAGATGATAAATCAGATCATGACATATGATTAAATATGTAAAACAATATAGAAATAATTACCAAGGTAAATTTATTTGTTAAAAAAAAAATACCAACATATTATAAGTAAAAAATTAAATAATAAAAATATAAATATAAATATAAAGAATTTTGAAGGCAAATACGAAGAGCATTCAAACTATTAAATTTAATAATAATTAAAAATTAAAGTTTATAATAAAAATATTATTATTCTTTATGGGTAATTAAAGTGTATAATGAAAATATTAATTATTAAATTTAAGAGTAATTTAAAATTAAAGTTGATAATCTCTCATGGAAATGGTCATAGATGAATGACTTACTTAACGCACTTGAATTCCAAAAATGATATCTAATATTATTATTGTTTATGGGATTTTGCATTGAGTTTGTTTATCGCTTATTTAAAAATATGTGAGTTTTATAATTATAATATATTTTTAAATCATTTATAAAATAAACTAAAATTTAGAAAAAAAAATTATAATATTTTTAATTATAAATTTTATTTAAAATTAAAAAGTATTAATATTATAATGATGATGATTAACATGCATTAAGATTAATGCGGTTTATTTGATCTTAAGAAAAGAAAAAGAAAAAAGAATGTGAATTCTTCAAAATCTTGTTTCTATCATCAAAGAGAAGGGAAAGAAGCACTCCAATATTGCTATAGATGGGTTGGCTTAATAAGTTAAGGATATTGGATATATTGGAAAAAAGTATTTAATTTAACTTGGAAAAAAATGAAATAAACAGTTCCCAACTAAGAATTATTGATTATATATCTCAATTCTATATTATATCTATGTTTAATAAAAATGATAATTTAGTAAAAATGATAATAAATGATGATGCTTAATGTAATGTTTAACATTTTGACTAAGTCAAATTACATAAAAAATAAATTAAATTAAATAAAAATATTAATGTAATTTAATGGAAGCATTTTATCGGGAACGGACGGGAGGAGCGATCACCGATTGAGTCGAGCCATGACCTGAAACCATAGGGTTTCCTCTGCGCCCCTATAGTGGGCGCCGTCAGTGCTCCTGATCCTTCCCTTCCGCTTGCAACCTAGCATTTCGTTTCTCTCTTACAGCATGACAGAAGCCAGAGGGGAAGGCTTTGTAACCTCCCCCATTTCGGGAACTCCCAAAGTCTCTGCCACAAAATTCAAACCTGACATCTCTGCAACTGCCCAGGCAAAGATTGTTGAGGCTGCCAACCCTGGCCCTAATTATGCCGTGGATCAGGCCCAAATTGGGGACAAGGCCACGGAGGCACAATCGGTGAAGTCCACTACTTGTATCCCCATCGAGACAAAAATAATCGAAATCCATTTCCCTGCAGAACGAATCAACATTCGTATTCAGTACATGCATGATCATGCCCTAATAGGAAAACTCATTGGGTTCTGGCCCACTGAAAAAGCTTTATATGGATGGATCCTTGCCAAATGGAAACCCAAAGGCCAAGTCACTCTGCAGCTAGGCCCAAAGGGCTTCTTCAACATCATCTTCACCTGCCTAGAAGACAAAAACCGCGTCATGGATGGAGGCCCTTACTTCTTCAACGCTGCGGAACACTACCTTCGTGACTGGGTAGAATGATTCAATCCCGATAAAGAAAATTTTAACTAGGCACTAGTCTGGATCTGCCTCTACTCTCTGCCGCAGGAATACTGGGAAGAAATCACCCTCAAGGAAATAGGCAACAGCCTCGGCACCTTCATCAAAATCATAGAGGAAACAAAGCATAGCAGCTACACTGCCTATGCTCGCATCTGTGTGTACATGCATCTCTCTAAGGCTCTCCCTGACTCGGTAAGTCTATGGTATGAGGACTTTGAATGGATCCAATTTATTGATTATGAACATGTTCCTTTCCACTGTCGTAAATGTCACATGCATGGTCCTCTGTTCAGGGATTGCCCTCAAAATCCCCAACCCACCCATACTGATAACCCCAACTCTCCAGATCATGATCGCTTTACCAAATTTTCCTCTCACAAGAGACACTCCAAGAAAACCCCCAGTAACCCTGGCCCTTCCCAGCCCTCCTCTAGCTCTAACCCCAAGCCAACTACCAGCAATAGCTTCCACATCCTTGCTAACCTTGATTCGGGCAAGATCTAGCGCTCAATTCCATCGGCTTTGGGCACTAAACTCCCCCCTGCATTCGGATCCATTCCTCCTCTCAACATTCCTCTGCCTGAGCTAATATATTAGCACAAACCGCAAGATGCTAATCCAAAGGAAAAACAGGTGGAAAACCCTAATGAGACCACCTCTCAACCTCAATCGAGTGTCCTTAATACTGGATCTGTTATGGATGTCGACCCTCAGGCCATTCTCAGTCAAAATCCAGACTCAGAGAGCACATCACTGACACCTATCTCCTACATGATTGAGGAGCCAGAATCTATTGACTTTGGGGATCTAGATCTTACAGGATTGGAGAAATCCTGCAATACCAGGGAGTATCACACTATACCCCCAAGACAGATTGACAGTCTAGAGGAAGCCCTACTCAAAGCTCAGCTGATCAAAGGGAGCGCTCAATTAGGGACTCAATGAGAACTCATTCCACGGGAAACACTCAACATCATTAGGGAATCAAGAAAGAGAGGAAGACCGACGTATCTTCAAAGATTGATAATGCTAGGGGATAGATTGGTGGAATCAGGCAGATACCCCAAGCTGACAAAGTTTTTCAAGGCTCTGAATCCAACTTCTATATGATGAAGGTCACATCATGTAATATTCAAGGGATAAACAGCCCCTCAAAGTGCCGCATGATAAAAAATCGTGTAAGACGCAATAAACCCACCATTTTCTTTATGCATGAAACCAAATGTACCAGTTCTACCTTTCATTCTACTCTTTCCAGGCTTTGGCCTAGCTGTAATACCATGGCTTTGGATGTGATTAGAGCCTCTGGGGGTCTTTCCATTGCCTGGGATCCATCCATTATCGCCCTTTCCAATTTTCATGCTTCCCATCATTTCCTCCAGGCCACTTTTCACCTTATTGGTTCTCATCTGAAGGGTCTCCTCACCAATGTCTACTTCCCCCAGATCTCCACTCATAAAATTCAGCTTCTAGATGACTTAGCCTCCCTCTCTTCCCTCAACCCTCATCCCTACTGGATTCTAGGGGGAGATTTCAACATGATAACCAACCTTAGAGAAAAATAGGGAGGTCGTTTTCTTCTGGAAGCTGACAGTCTCAGGTTCAACCATAATCACTTGATTGACATCCCCACTGCCAATGGGATCCACCTCATTGCCTCCCGCTTGGATCGATTTCTGATATCGGACATAGTCATCCAGGCTACAGGAGATATTTTCTCTACTATTCTACCTGCTGTCAGATATGATCATTGGCCCATCTAGCTCCAATGGGACCGACCAGGTCGTGGCCTTCATAAACCGTTCTGCTTTGAGAAATTTTGGCTCCCTCACCCCAGATTCAGAGAAATGGTAGTCGCCTGGTGGCACAGCATGAACCCCAATGAAGGATCCATCATGTTTCAATGTGCAGCAGAAGCTCAATATAATCAAATCTAGACTCAAACACTGGAACCATCATACCTTTGGAAACATTTTCAGGGGTCAATAAGAGCTGGAGACAAGAATGGCAAACCTACAATAGAAGCTCATAACTTCTAATCGCAGAGAGAAACTCAGCAGGCAGGAGCAACAACTCAAAAATCAGTTGGAGGAACGAGCAATGCAAGAAGAGATTTTTTGGAAACAAAAATCCAGAATATGTTGGCTAAAATAAGGGGAAAAACACGAAATTCTTCCACCAATCCACCATTCAAAGAAGAATGGTTAATCGAATCTCCCTCATAAAAAATGAGCAAGGCATCAGTCTAGAATCTCATGAGGAGATTGAACAAGAAATTCTCAATCATTTCAAGGAAACGCTGATGGAACTACCCTTAAATCACCAGGAAGCCATCAATAACATCATCCAGCACATCCCTACAACGATCACTGAGGATCACAATCAAATTTTTCTTAAACTGATACAATTGCATGAAGTAGATTAGGCCATGGCGCAGCTCAAATCTGGAAAAGCCCCCGGTCCGAATGGATTCACCACTAATTTCTTCCACTTATTTTGGGAAGATATCAAGAATGATATTTGGGCACTGGTTGAAGAATCCAGATCCATGCACTGGATGCTCCCTGCTCTCAATTCCACCTTCATCACCCTCATTCCCAAATAAGAGCAGGTGACAACTCCTAATAAATATAGACCCATTTCCCTCTACAATGTGCTCTATAAGCTAGTCTCCAAGGTGATTTCCAACCAGTTGAAGCCTCTGCTACTCCTCCTCATTTCTCAGGAGCGAACTGGCTACATTGAAGGCCGCCAAATCCTTGATGGTATTATTCTTACCCATGAAGTTTTGCACTCCTTGAAGATTTTCAAAATCACAAGTATGCTTCTCAAAATCAACCTCTCTAAAGCCTTCGATAAGTTAAGTTGGGAATACACCCGGAAAATTTTGGTTGCCTATGGTTTCAGTCAAACTTACATCCATTGGATTATGAGTCTCATCTCCTCCCCGACTTACTCCAGTTTTCTCAATGGCTCCTCCTCTACCCCCTTCTCTCCCTCCAGAGGTATCCATCAACAAGACCCTATTTCTCCCTTTCTTTTTGTTCTTATGGCGAAAGGCCTACACAGACTCATCAAAGCCCATGTGAATGTGAGATCTTTAAAAGGCCTTTGTCTTCATCACCATCCCCCCATCACACATCAGCAATTTTTTGATGACAAAATTCTCTTTTTCCATCCCTCGGTGCAGGAGGCCTCTACCTTCAAGTCAATCTTGGATTGCTTCTCCCTGGCTGTTGGCCCCTCTGTCAACAACTCCAAGTCCCAACTCTTTTTCTTCCACACCCCCTACCCTCACTTAGCACAGCATAGCTTGCATTCTTGGCTTCCCTATTGCCTCTCTTCCCTCCAAATATTTAGGGGCCCCCCTCACCAACTCGATCATCAAACATTCCTCTTGGAAAGACTTGCTGGACAGATTGGAAACTCGACTCTCTCTATGGACCCATCGAGCCCTCAACCTTCCTAGTTGCCTCATTCTTGTCAAATCCATTCTTCAATCCATTCCCTTGTATCTCTTCTCCACGTTGGCTACTCCTAAATGGGTACTCAAGGCCATCTGAAGCCTCCAGCAAAACTTTCTATGGGGAGGTGACAAGGATAAAAGGAAGTGAACTTTAGTAAAATGGCAAGACATCTGTGCCCATAAAATATCTAGGGGGCTAGGCCTACGAGATCCGCAGCACAGTAATGAAGTCATGGGAGCCAAAATTTGGTGGCAATGGATATCCAACACAGACACTCCATGGGCTCAGCTATGGGCTGCCAAATACGCAGACAACTGGACACTAAGTAACCTGGTTCGCTTTGATGCAGAGAAGGATGGGTCCCTCATCTGGAAGGCAGCCATGAAACAATGAGCCCTAGTTCGAGACCATAGCTTCTGGGAAGTAAGATCTGGAAATCAAGCACACTTCTGGATTGACTCTTGGCAGCAAATTTCCAGACTAGCTACCCTCTTCCCTAATTCATATTGGAAGGAACTCATGGAGAACTTACAACAACTGCATATCAATAGCTTGTAGAGTACTCAAGACAACAACATCACAACGTCTCAGCATCGGCGTTGGCTTCCAGCAGATCAACTTCAAGATCAATTTGGTTTCCATCTCACTTGTTGGGGTTCCTGTGATTTGGCAGATTTGGCAATACCAAATGAAAAGAAAACATCAAACCACTTTGGGATCTCAGGATCTAGCCCTCCTGGATCTAGAGAGGGATCTCTCTATAAATGTAAATAATAATATATCTTTAAGTTTAGTTTATGGTATTAGGCTAGGTATGAAGCACAGGGGTTTAGTTTGTTTGTTTGGTTGGAGATCATTAACTGAGAAGGTTATGTGAAGTGAGGAAGGAAACTAAGTAGTATGATGTTTCAGCATGGTAAAATAGGTCAAGAGCAGTGCCAATCCATTGGGATATGGAGTCATAAAAGGGTTTACTTTCATAACAACTATCCAAGGATTTCCATAGGGCAAGTCATCTATACCAAAGGATCTCTTTTAGATAGATGGTGGGATGGAACATTAAGAAGTGCGATGAAAGAAAGAAACCAAATTGCAGCCTAAGATCAGGTAAGGAATTTTAACCTATCCTGCTTTTGACATACTTCAAAGGAAACTCTCGATAAAGACACAAAGGGTAGCTTAAGATCAGGTAAAGACTTTTAACTTAGCCTGCTTTCAGCATACTCTTAAGGAAAACAATCCAGCAGTCCTCATAACCACTTTCAGACAGTAGAAAAAATTTAAGATTAAACATAGAGCAAGGCCTAAGATCAGAGAAAGACTTTTAACCTTCTCTGCTTTTGACACCAACTCATAGGGAAACTTTCAATACAAACTGTTGGAGAAGAAACTAGAGGACAAGGCTAACCATAGAATTCCCTAGTTTAATATTTACTTAGCATGAAATGAAAATATCTTTCAAGGACAATACTTCAAGTTGTACTCAGCATGACATGGGCTCACCAACATTTCTTGACTGGTTATAATCTATAGAATTATCCTTAAATACACAATCAGAGGAAAACATAGAGATAAATATTAACAGTGAGATTTAGGGTACTTCCAACAGTATTTCCTAATCTATGCTTGTTTTTCTTTATCAGAGAATAATGGACAGTATGAAAAACATGAAAGGAGACAATTGCACTAAGGAAAACATCACCAATAATATAGACCAAGATCCTGTGAATCTACTTTTCTGATTGATGTGCAAAACCAGTCACATACTTTGAGTCCAATGGCTCTTTACAGTCCAAAATTCTCTTCCCAGCCTACTATATTACAAACTACTCAACTACTTCCCCTCAATAACAGTTCAAATAGTCAATAAAATCCCAGCAACCAACCACCTTTTCAATGTAATTTACAGGGGTTCTTATAGGTGAATGAGGAGGTGGAATAACTGAAGATATTTTTGGCCCAATCAAATGAAGAATTTAGTGCTTCTCGGCCTCTGGGAGGCTTGATGGAGAAGAAATGACATGCTCCATACTTCATTAAATGGGATTTTTCTTGTATTTTCACTCTGGCTGTTTTTGTTTGACTTTCGAAAGATCTGGTAGGCTGGAAATTACTTCTGAGCTGCATATATGTCAACAATATCTCTGAATGCCTTAATTGTGCCTTGTGTTGATGGAAAATAGGACTACAGGTGGCAGTATGGGCCGATGGAAAGTAATAGCCTCTCTGATTTGGCATGTAGAGGCTTCTCTACTGATCTGTCCTTTATGTTTCACTGATCTGGCTCTGATTGTGCTTCAGGATTCATTAAGCCTCATTGAACATCTTCGGGTCTTTATCTGTGTCCTTTATCCTTCTAAATATTGGATATAAGCATTAAGTCTTCAATATTATGCATTAATCCTTTAATCTCCTTCTGATACACTTTTATTTTCTACTGATGGTTGCACAGGTGGCAGCAGTGCTGGAGGGTTCGTGTAAGGGTCGATGATCAGGATGCATCGACAAACATGGAATTGAAACCCTGCTAGTCCCTTTTATGCATTGATTCAGGCTCAGGATCGTCACCCTGGAACCTTTTGGTTACTTATCTGTGACTGTGGGATAAACTGGCAAGAACCACAATTAAACCTGCAAACATAAAACAAACCAATTAACTAAAACCTGCGCGAGGTTTAAAGTTGCTTCAAAGGGCTCAAGCGAATGGAGGGGCATTGAGGGAAAAAGTGGATGCAGCGGAAAAATGGGTGAAAAACCTAGCAGAGTAGCTAACCAGGTGCAGATGAAGTTTTGGGTTCGAGGATGAACGTGGACCATTGGATTAGAACAATCAATGATGGAGATCGCTTGATGAAGTTGTTTGGGAGGGCGATGGGAAGCAAGTGAAATGTTGTCGCAATATAATATGGGTCATGCGATCTTAGAGATCGACGGCCAGGATTAAAAGCTAAAGTTGCGTTACGGAGGGTGGTAAGGTAGAAAAAGGAATGGTTTTCATGCAACGAAAAGGGGGAAAGTGGAAATGCCCAAAAAAACGTGATTCCACTCAGTGAGTGACGCATGTATTTCCAAAACTACCCATATCGTGAAATTTTGAAACGTTAATCTTTGGGCAAAAAAATTACGCGACATTGGATATCGACTGTCAGATGTGGAACGTCAAATCAGACGGTGCAGGTTGCACGCAATAGGCAGCAATGTGTGCAGGCGGAACATATGGTGGGGTTGAATTAGGACCGTTAGATCTGTTGATCAGACGATCAAGATTAAAAGAGAAAGAAAAGTTTTTGAACAAGAGGAAAACAGGGTAAGTGAATGAGCGAAAAGATGGGAGCCGTCGGATCTGTAGGAATGGACGGTGGAGATCTAATCGGCGATCAGTGGAACAGTGGAAGGGAGAAAGGAAAAAACGAAGTGCGATGAAATCTTGGCCGTCAGTTCTTGTGTATTTGACGGTCAAGATCAAATCGGGGAATCAGGCCATTGGAGGAAAAGAAAAAAGGGAAAATTGTGTTTGCGATATGCGATTAAGCGCTGGCTGTAGGATCGGAAGAGATCAATGGTCAAGATTAAATCAGCGGGGTGATGACGGAGGGCTATGGGCGGAGCGCCATGAGATCCTGGCCGTTGGTTCTTGTGGATTCAACGTTCCAGAACAGATCGGCGGGTGCGAGTGATGAGCGAAGCGAAGAACTGATGGAGCGATGCGATTGAGCACAAACCATCGGATCTAACTTGATCGACGATGGAGATTAAATCGGAGGTCGGGAGGAGAAGGGACTCATCGCATCGGAAGATTAGAAGAATAAAGGAAAATTTGGGGAAAGGAAACTCCGATTGTGATGAGTGATAAGGGTTAGTGCCTGGTTATGGCTCTGGGTCACATGCGAAAAAGGGGCTAGGGCTAAGGCCGAAAGGGGCTTAAGGCCTTAATGCCTAAAACCGGGTTTTTAGGCCAAATTAAAGTTTTTGAGGGGGTCCGATAAGGTTAAAAAAGAGGTTTTAAACCTTATCAAAGGGAATTTATGAAGGGAATGAAGGAAAATGAAGTATGAATGAGGGAAAATGGGGAAGATGGAGGCCTTTGAAAATAGTTTCTTTCATAAACAGCAGGGTTCATTAATGGAAACAACAGTGAAGATAATTCTGAAGAATAGAAAACACATGGAGGCTTCAAGAATGATAGATTTACAAAGGAAATGTTTCTCTTGAAGACTTAGAAACATATTTAGCCACCTGTTTACTTTGGAAAAATATTATAGGTCGCTAACAGTGGCTCCACATGGGGATGGCATCTTCTTGAAGGTGCGAAGAATCTCAGATATGATCTTTGGAAGTAGGCCATATGCCTATTACTTGAACATATTTTTCTTCTTTGATCAACTGCTACAAAAATGATGGATATTGCTAGCTCCCAAATCCACCTCAGGCTGAAATGAGGCAGAAGAAGGACAACACCAAACCACGCTCAGCCTCGTAGCTAGCCCTACGAGGACAGGAGAGGGCTCTCTCCGGGTCAATCTCAATTAAAATATTCAAAGGGGCTTGAGATGACGATAACAACAAATGATCTTAGGCTAGATAAACAAATATGAGGGTTTGATTTTGATTTTTATGGGTTTTTGTTGGAAAAAGGGAAAAACAATTTTTGGGCTTGGGGATGAGGCCAAATTCTTGCAGAGTTCAAGTTGGGGCAGGGTAGGCAAATGACTTTGATGTCTTAGATTCAATGGATGGATAGAAAATACTGCTGAGGAGCTGAAGAGGGCAAGAGAGTGCAAGGATCCTCTTCAAACTGACGAAAAACACGTAAAACTAAACAAAAGTTTAAGGCAGAGCACCAACAAATCAATGAATTCTACCTCAAATAATCAATTGTTTAATTCAGAAGCATAGAGAAGGGAAATGTCATAAATATAACATTAATGAAACTTACAATAACATGAGAAGAACATCATCAAAACTCAGAAGCCACAAGGATCCCAACAAGTGCTGCAAAACTCTGGTCTTTCCTTTGCCAAAAACTGAAAAATGGATGTACAATGAGGTGCCAAACTTTTCCCAAGTATCCAACCCTGAAAATGTCTCAGAAAATAAAATATATAGACCATCCTAACCCCTTCCCATGCCTCTAGGGGTCGAGCTCATCCTTCTAGGAGTTGTTTCAACCAATTCTAAACATGGAGCTGAAATCTAGGCAGCCAAACAACTTGCCTCTATATGCTAGGAAACTGATCCATTCACTCAATTTTCACTTTTTAGTGAATGAATCCTCTAGAACAAGTAAAAACATGCCAAAATTACATCATGGTTACCAAATTACATCATGGTAGATCAATCATCACATGAAAAAGCAAAACTAGTCAAAACTGGGCGAATTTCTGAGCTGAAGAGTGAAAATGAGGCAAAATTTCTCTATGCGCCGCGCTCAAATTCTCTATGCGTCGCACCACTTTGGAGGTGATTTTGAGGCACTTCCTGAAGTCAAAATTGAGCTCATGATAGCTCGTTGGAAAGCCCTGGATGTCTGATATCCAACCCAAGTGGAATTTTTCCATTTAGATGTCATTTTCCCCTCCAAAACTACAATCTCCCAAGACTGGTTCCTGCTGGTGCAAAAAGTGGCAAAAAGGCCATTTTGGGAGTGTTTTTGGCCCTTTAGGCAGCCCAGAATTTGATGAAATGCTTCGGCCATTCCTGAACATACATAATTTATCATGAAAAACTAAAAAATGCAAATTTTTCCTTCAGAAGACGTCCCAAACGTAAGCGCGCATCGGGTGGCGCGACGCGTCGGGCGGAAAAACCTGTTTTGCGACCAAAAAATTTCAAAATGAAAAAATCTTCTCCAAATTTGCTGAAATTTTGAGTGAAGGTCTCCCATCATGTCTCATGCTCAGCCAAGGAATATTCGGCCAAGATTCGGAGTGGATCCGACCTTTTCCGACGTTTTAGTGCTTCTCTCAACCTTGCCTTCAGGATCTTCATTTTTGCTCTGCAAACGTGTGTGCGGGCCCAATAGTGATTCTTCATGTGTCTGAGCATGTCTTTGTCCCTATTGGCCTTCGACAAGAGCTTCTCCAGATGGATGTTGACATGCATAAGGCAGGTCTCTTGCTCAACCGGTGTCATGTCACCTGGTCTCTTCCGGGCCAATTCACGGTCTTCACGGATTTGCCGCAACTCTATGAGTGTGTGTTGATCCTCTAGTTGTTTATTACACTGCTCCAAGTAATCTATAACCCACTGAGATCTCTACAACTTCACGGTCAAATTATCAATCACAGATTTTTGTTCTTGGATGATCTCTTTCAGTTTTGAGCTAGGAGAGCTTGCATCAACATCGATCAAAATAAAATCAGTATCTTGGCCTCCCGAAGGGCCCTCATCGTGCATAGGCTTCTTGCCTCTGTCCTGTACCTGTGCTGATGTAGAAAGCGAGACCCCTTCCACGCCATGTGGACATAGTACTCGTGCTGCTGATGAAGATAACGAGACCCCTTCCACCCCTGGTGGAGATAGTACTCGTCGTGCTGCTGCAAATAAGGCTCTGTGGCCTCTCTGATATGTCACACACCCTGGAGCACTGATAGGCTCAGTCTCAGGAACCTCGAACTGATGTGAAGGCTCTGCCTCATCATGAACAATCTCGGGAGGAGGCTGGGGGGCTGCAAAGAAGTCACGAGAAATGAACTCATTGTTGGGTGTGGAGCCTGATTATCTTGTTTACTTTGTATCATAGCATTGGACCCCTGTACCTTAAAAAAGGGGCGGCAACACCGCCTGAAATTAATCACTGCTGTGGGGGGTCTCGGAGCCCCCCCCTGGCGAGGGTTCGGAGGCAGTGCCCCCGAAGCTAAAAACAGATGTAAAATTGCCTTGTAAAAGTATAGTAATTTCTAGTCAATCTGGGCCGTTCATTAGGCAAATGATCTGACGGTAGAAGTTATGTTTAGATTAGGGTTTTTTTCCCTAGAAGGCAACCCCCTTGTATATATGAGGGCATTGTATTGCGGCTGTGCATTATGAGTGTATTCTCAGAGAAAGAAACAGAGAGGGAGACTGTGAGAGAGAACAGAGGATATTACAGCGGATTTGCTGTAGGTTTTGTCTCTTCATTTTGTTGGATAATATAAAGGAAGGACTGGCTGTTCGAGGTGGACGTAGCCCAAACTGGGTGAACCACGTATATCTGTGTCTCTCTGGTTTTATGTGTTTTGTGTGCTTGTATTTTCCGCATATTTTATGTGTTTCATTGCTCTGTAATATTTAATTTTCTAACACTCATCCCAGGTGATGCTCTGCAAACCAAGCTGATGTAGCACAATGATTTTGATGAGCGCATAATGATAAACACTGTTATGTTGCTACTCCGGAGTCTTCTTCTGCACAAGGGTATTCATCCGCTCTATGTTCCGACACATGAAGTATGGAATATTCATCATTCACACTCTCGTTAAGTGCATCAAAAGTCTGATATGATATGCATAAAGGCGCAAGAATCTACCCTCACAGCTGAAGTATCTAATGATGAGCTTCATTAATGGCGCATAGGACTCCTTCAGAAATCGGAATGGAAATACCCTGCTCAACTGCCTCAAATATCCAGGTCTGATGTAAGGCTCATAATAAGCTCTATCTAGCTGTTGTCTCTTATTCCACTCCTCACCAATGTTCGGTATCCCGGTCGCATTAGAAATGGTCCCTGGTGTCAAAGTGAAGTTCACTCCAGCAAGATTTACATGAACATCACGCAAATGTAGGACAAATAAGCGAACCAACTTTGGATGGTGTTGAATCTGAGATATCATCTCGCAATACCGAAAACATGAATGTTGCTGAAAGCATGTCATTGCAAGCGGGCAGGCCTGCAATTGAGCCAAAGAAGTGGGCTCCTCCCGGACGTGCCTGCCACTCTTATGAGACCTCCTCGGTACATTTAGCTCTGCGGTCGAATCACTGTCCTGCTCATATCCCTGCTCATATGATGAATTTGTCTCTGACATGATGCTGAAATGTGTTTGTCAACTGTATGTTTGATTAGCTTGAAAATGAGCAATTGGTGTATTTGTTTCAATGCCAAATGTGTCACATATATAATAAGGTGCTATGAAGAGGTATCACAGTGAGAAAAGGACTGTCAAATGAGATATAAGTGTGAGGACAGTCACTGTTTGGGGAATTTAGGGATTTGGGGATTTATAAGTAATGGGAATGGGTGATAGTGATGGGGGGTATCTTAGGAACAAAAGTTAATGAAATGGCAACATATAAATGAAATCAAAGACATAAAGGCAGCCCTTGAATATCATGGAAATTAGGAATTTATCAATGGAGGGAAGTGAATGATAGGGTTTGAGGCTTACCACATGGGAACAAAAGGAAATGAGGGATATGGGACAGTGGTCTGAGAGTGTAACAATAGTAGCAGTGACAATAATGATAAAAATGACAAGAGCTCACATGACAATGGAATGATAATTTAAGCACCAAAATTCAATTTTTTAACCACCTCTTTGCAAACCCTTGTAAGCAGATTGTAATGTGGGTATAGGGTTTATCCTTGCACCATTTAAACACTTGAATTTCACCTTCAAACAAGAACCAACAGGAATTAAACTCAAATATCAAGCGCGCACACTTACTTGGTAACAAAAGAATTGAATCAAACTGAGTTTTTGCTGAAGCAAGACGAGTTTTGGCCTTTGGGGTTACCTGCGCTGCGCGCAAGCCCAATGTGCCGAGGCCTTTGGGTGCGCCGCACCAGAATAAAATAACACGGATAATTTCGGCTCTATGCGCCGCGTTGTGTGGGTGCGTCGCGCGCAAGCCCAATGCACCGCGCTGCCTTAACACACACAGTCAGCCTTCCTCAAACGCAGTTTTTCTCTTCCACTTCCAACTTCGACTTCTCCCTTAGATTTTCTGAATGAAACTTGTTGCAAATGAATAAATAACCTTGAAAAATATCTTGAAAAGAGATGGCTTTGATTTTTACTTCTTCAAAACCCATTTTGTAATGTTTTTTTTTTTTTTTTTAACTTTGGCACTTTGTCATTTAATAAAACTCCTGTCTTTTGTTTTTTACTGACTTTCTGAGTTTGGATCATGAAATTGGTTGATTTTTGCAGGGCTGGTGGCATTGATCCTTGGCAAAGGAGGACCAGAGTCTGCAAGTGAAGAACTTCATGGTGGAAAGATACATATTATTACAAAAACAAATTTGACAATTTCTTATTCAAAACAGAGTTTTGAACAAGAAATGTTCTCAAACATTTTTGATAATAAAAATTTTGAACTGAGAACTTATTGGAAACCTCCTCATGGCCTGCGGGCATTGTTTGACATTTCAGAAGACCGAACCCTAGACTCGAAAACTAAATGACTCTTTTTGACAAAAATGGCATCTATTACTGCAAATGACTTGAAATGAACTTTGATGATTTTGGAGAAATTTTGACCAACCCAGCAGGTACAAACATGAGGGAAACAAGAAAAACCAAACCCTTCCTTCAGTCAATGGCATGCCCCTAACGGAATGCAGATGAATGAACGGAATGAGACACCTAAACAATGAAATGCAATAAGAGAAAAGATCTCTGATGGAGGGCTGTAAAGACCGACTCTAACATTAGCTCCAATGGGGATGGTAGCTCCTTGGAGGTGCCAAGAATGGCAGATCTTTGGGAGAGAAGACCAGTGCCTTATCCATTGGGCTATGGAGTCCATTTATTTGACAAATCGAAAAATACTGATAACTCAATTTATTGACTGAATTTATTTGACTGAAACTTTAACTTAAATTGAATCAACCTTTAAAACAGAAATGACTGAACCAAACCGACTAAAAAAACTCAAATGAAAACTAAAATCCTTCTTCAAGATTATAGCCTTCACTTTGGGCCCCATACTGAAGAAAAGACTACAGTGCACACTTACAATGAAATTGAAATACATGATATGTACAATGACAATGATCAGCAGAAAACAACTTAGAAATGGTACCGCTTGAGCAGCCGGCCATTGACCAGCCCTCCTGGACAGTCTTCACCATTCATCTCCTTCAACAGAAAGGCGTTCTGACCTCGATATGCTGCAATCTTGAATGGACCTTTCCAGAGGTTTTCAAACTTACCGTGTTTACCTTTGTCTTCATTCCTAGCATCCCACTTCAGTACCACTTCCTCCAACTGGAATTTATTTGCCTTCGCTTTCCTATCATAGATCTTTTTGATTCTCTCCTGCAACTTAAATGTGTTCTGGAAGACCTCTTCTCTCGTTTGCTGCAAATGAATCATCTGATTTATCCGTCTCTGCATATGGCTTTCTTCACTACCAGCTTCCTGAAGAAGCTTGACCACCAGAACAGCTAGTGAAGTAGGAAAGACTGTATCTACTCCATAAACCAACTCGAAAGGAGACATACCAATTGACTTCTTTTGACTTACCCGATCAGCCCATAATGCATTCACCAGCTTCTTATGCCAACTCTTCTTATTGATGTCCAACAACTTTTTAATGATATTGATTAGAGACTTATTGGAAGATTCCGCCAAACCATTACCTTGCGGATGGTAGGTGGTTGAATGCCCCAAAATGATTTTATACTTTGCACAAAACTCAATCATCTTTCTTGATTTAAAAGCCGCTGCATTATCTGTGATCAATTTACTCGGGCAACCAAAATGAGACAAAATGTTGTTCTCAAGGAAAGAAATAATTACCGAATCGGTGGCTTGTCTTGTGGGCACTGCTTCGATCCATTTCGTAAAGTAATCGATAGCTGTTAGCATCCATCTATGCTGTCCTGAGGAAGGAGGATGGATTTCCCCAATGAAATCCAAACCCCACTGCTGGAAAGGGGCACTTACCTCAATAGGCTTGAGTGGCAATGGCTGTAATTTCTGTCTTCCTTCGAAAATCTGGCACTCATGGCAGCCTTTGACTGTTTTATATACGTCAGCAAACAATGTCGGCCAATAGTACCCAGCTCTCAAAATCTTATTGGCACTTGTCTTCCAAAAATGATGACCGCCGCAATCACCTTTGTGGAAATATTCCATTACCTTATTCGCTTCTTCCTCCACCAAACAATTCAACAACATGCCACCTGGATCCTTCCAATAAAGTGCAGAATTCAAAATACAAAATTTTGCAGCTTTCAGTTTCAAAGTCCTACCTTTGTTTCTAGTCATGTCGGGCGGTGATGACAAATTTTGAAGAACATAGACGATATCTGAATACCATGGGGAATCAACAAACATTTCCGATACCTGAAGTGGCGAATTCTCCTCATCTTCATCAGACATAGCAGCAATCAGATTTATGTCTAATGCGTGCAAATTGGATTCAGCCATAAGCTTCGCCAGCCCCTGTCCCTTGATAAGCTTCGTGGGCCTTATTTCCACATCATATTCTAGCAAAGTTGTGATCCACTTACCACGTCTTCCTTCCAGATCAGTCTATACTAAAACTTCTTTCACGGCCACGTTAGGAACATAAGCTAAAATATGGGAATGCAAAATGTATACCCGGAAATCCTTCAATGCCTTTACTAGTGCCAGAGCTTGTTTCTCAATGATGTTGTATTTCAGAGCTGCGTCTCTAATAGTTCGACTAAAAAATTCTATGGGCTTCTCATGTCCATCTCTTTTCTGCATTAACACAGCTGCCATGGTATGTTCTGAAGCAAAGGAAAACAAAATGAAATCTTGGGTGTAATCCGGGCTGATTAACACCGGGGCTGAAGATAGTGCCAACTTCACCAAATTAAAGGACTTTATCGCATCTTCAGTCCACTTCACTTGGCTGTCCTTTTTCAGCATATTTGTTATTTCTCTCAAATGCTCAACAAGGTTATGGACAAAACGACGCAAAAATTTCATCTTACCATTAAAATACTGAATCTCTTTCTTGTTCCTAGGAGGGTCAATTTGCTAGATTGCTTCAACACGTGCTGGATCAATACGAATGCCATCTTTGGAAATAATGTGACCAAGTAACTTACCTTCATCCATGGCAAATAAGCTCTTTTTAGGATTAAGCGAGACACCATATTTTCTGCACTTCTGAAAAACAACTTTCAAGTGATACATATGCTCTTCATCTGAATTGGAAAGCACTGTCAAATCATCAAGGTATATAACAAGGAAAACATCTTTCTCATTCGCAAAAGCCATGTCCATCGCCCGCTGGAAAGTTGCACCAGCATTCTTCAAACCAAATGGCATCTTGGCATATTGAAATGTCCCCCACGGAGTGGTGAAGGCTGTTTTGTCACGGTCGTCCTCATGAACCAAAATTTGGTTATATCCAGAATAACCGTCGAGTAGTGACATCCGAGATGCACCCACTAATCGCTGCAATCTATGATCCATCTTAGGCAATGGATAATTGTCCTTCAATGACACCTTGTTCAAATTTCGAAAATAAATACACAACCGGATCTCACCTGTCTTTTTCCGCACTGGCAATAAATTGGAAATCCAATCAAAAAATCTGATAGGAACAATGATTCCTGCTTTGTACAGCCTGTTTACCTCCTTCTCAATCGATGGCAGCAATTTCATATTGATTCTTCTTAGATTTTGTCTAAAAGGCTTCTGATTAGGCTTTATTGGGATAGTTTGCTGGATTATATTAGTGTCATACGTCTTTAAATCTGAGTAATCCCAAGCGAAATCATCAGCAAATGAAGACAACAAACTCACATATTTGGCCTTTACATCCGGTGGCAATGATTTGGATAACTTTACCATTTTGGGGTCTTTAGCTGTCCCAATATTTACATCCTCTACTCCTTTTTCAGTCGGTCGTAAAGTTGGTTTCTTGGCCACATCATCCTGATCGAAGAGTTCTTCTAAAGGTATCAAACCTTTAGGAATAATGTTATCTTTCAACTGTAACACTTCCATTTTATTAACTTGAACATCATCACCATCATCAAATTCTACATCAATTGAGGTATCTTTGAACTTAACTTTATTCTGCAGAAAATCATTAATCTCATCATCATCTTGGAAAACTTGCCAACATCTTTGATTATCCGGGATGGTAGGACGGTGCTTCACGTGGATTTAGAACTTATTAATTGAATTCATTGGGATCTTCAAGTTACTTGCTGCCTTAGCAAGTGCATCTACAATTCCATTTTGAATGCGAGGAATACAAGTCAAGGTATAATCTGAAAACTACTTCAAAATATCAAGGACAGCGTTTCGGTAAGCCCGCATCCGGGGATGTTTCGTTTGATATTCACCCTTTACCTGCTTAATCACCAATTTGGAGTCGCCGTAGACTGCAATTCTCTTAGCATTCAGCTTTCTAAGAATCTTTAGGCCAGCAATCAGAGCTTCATACTCAGCCTCATTGTTCGAACAATCAAATGCTAATTTGTAAGAACATACCCATACATTGCTCGGTACCTTGTTAGGAGCGGAAAAAGGACTGCGTACCCAAATACCAATCCCAACACCATCATTTCCCACTGCACCATTGAAATCCATGGTCCATAGACCCTCTTCATCATCCTCTAAGTGCTGAAACTGTGCTAGCTCTGCTTTTTCTGCTTGCTGTCCACTATCTTTAGCTGATTGCTCAACTGTGCTTTCCGGTAGCTGCCTTTCCTTCTGCAAAACTTCTCTGCAATTCTCAGTAATCTTTGGGATATCTTCTGCTTGAACCAACTAACTATCTACATCATTAAAACTATCGGCAAACAAAACAAAAGACTCTAGATCTGTATGTACATAATTAATTGGATGATTAACTGGTTTCTCCTTGGTCGTAATCATATACTTCATTTTTTGTTCTAGGTACAACTTTCTCATTTGGCCAAACACGGGAATTGTCGCATAGGAGAAATCTAATTGTAGTGTCCCTTTCAATTTTTCTCCCCAAGATCTGGAAAGCAACATACCAAATCTCGGAGGAATGTCTGCTACAACAACGTCCATCAAAACATTCTTTGTAGGAATCTGATCCAAACTTACAACCAAGTCTTTAATGAGCCCAATACATCTCACTCTGCTAGAATAAAATGAATAAAGATCGTGGTACTTCCTGGTAATGTCTAAACCCAACTTCTCCATGATTTCTTTCGACATAAGGTTATGGGAAGCACCGGAATCGAACATGGAATTATGCAACACAAACTCATGCAATCGAAGACTGATATAAAATGGAGGTACTTCGCTATCTGGAGACTCACCATCTAAAGCTGGTCCAAATATCAGTTCCGGTTGATCATCTTCAATATTCACCATATCAGACATGGGATCAAAATTCAAAATTCTAGAGACTTGACCTTTATAAGTGTTGTTCCTCATTAGTTCAGTCAAGGGGATGGATACCTTCAATTTTGAAATTTCATTCTCCAAACTAAAAGCTGAAGTCTTTTCGATCTCTTTGGCTGGAACATCTTTCTTTTCAACCTTCTCTCTCGATGTAATTGGCTGATTTGATTTTTCTGTTGATGATGACTTAGCGGTAGCGGGATCAACTACCTCTTTTGCTTTCTTTTGTGCAACAGGTGAATCGTTTTTAGGTGCTGAAACTTCCTTTCTCTTCTGAATTGGATTGATTGGTACATCTCTATTTCTAAGAGAATATTGCTTCTGCTGAGCTGAAAATGCATTCATATATCCTCTCTGATACTCATCTTACTCCTCCTCAAGAGCTGCATCATTAGCTAGGATAAAATCCTCATCTCTTTGTACCGCTGAACATTCTGCATACTCTTCATCTTCGGTGATATAAATGGGAAAATCATCACGAGTAAAGAAGTGATTCTCCTCCCCCACTACATCATCTTCATCATCTGAATCCTAACCAACAAAATTCTGCTGAAAAGGTGTCTTTACTTGCTGCTAGACTGCTGATTCTTGTGCTCGCTGTTCTCGTTGCTTAATCCTGAATTGGGGCTGCTGCTGACCACGAAAGTTTGGATTCTGAACTTGAGGTTCGGGCTTATCAAGAGTGAATCTTTCGAACATTTTTCCCATTTCGCGAAGTATCTGATCTGTAGATGTAGAAGCTTCTTCCTTTATCACAACTTTCTTCTCGGCTTTCAGTCTAGCTTTCTTATCATTTAAGTTTGCCTCAACGCTCACGGCAATCTTCTGCATATCCTCTAAAGTAGGAGGATCTCTATCTCGTAATGAATAGGCCATGTCCAGATCAAAACCATCCAGGAATTTTAACAAAGCTGACTTCTTAGAAGGCCTCAAGTCATCAGGAATTGCATTATAAACTGCATTAAATCTGATAATATAGTCTTGGACGGACTCACCAGGATTGCGCTTGATCTTAGTATACTCAGAAGTGATTTGCAGCGGATATTTCTTCATCTCCCACCGATATAAAAACTGTCTCTTAAGCTCTTCTAATGTATTAATACTTCTGGGCTGTAAAGCTCTGAAACATTTACGTACCTCACCTCCAAAAGTTTGGACAAACAATCTCATGGAGACATTCTCTTCATCAATTTCATGCAGGTCCAAAAAGTCTGTCATTCTATCAATATGCTGCTGAGCGGGCACACTTTGAGGAGTACCATCAAACAAAGGAATTTTACTCTGATAATCAGCGGGCATAGGATCCAAGTTTGCTGGCAAAACAAGAGGTGCGAATCTAGCAGCCATGGCTCTTGGTGGATTTATGATCTGTCTTGGAGAAACGGGTGGAGTAGGAGCAGTAGTTGTTCGAGGTGTATGTGGTGGAGATGGAGGAGGACCTACTGCTGATTGCTGATCAGATATCGATGGTTGTACTGGAATGGTAGGAATAAAAGAAGGCTCAGCGTGAACTTGTGAATCAGAAGTAACTGTTGATGGACCAAGAGTTTCAGAAGCGGATTCAATAAACTCAGGAATATTCCTTGCCGCAATAGAGTTCTGAAGGTTCAGAATGTAATTATCAATGGATCTGTTAGCTTGTTGAACCTCAAGGTACTTGATGAACTCGGGATTTATGACGGTAGAACCAGTAGCACTTTCAGATTTAGTTTCAAACAAGGACAGCTCGAACTGATCATCAAACTCAATATCTTCAAGGAACTCAAATACAGTCGGGCATGAATGAGATTTCAACAAAGGGATCACGAGACTTTCACGACGGAGGATTCTTGAAATCAGATTGGGATTCTCATATACTGGAGGCGGATCAGGATCGAGATTTGATCTAGTACGTCTTCTGGAAGCCAGTGTGTTGATCTATTCAAAAATCAAAGGACAAAACGATCTATTCAGCCTATCAAATTCTAGACTCAATCACCCAAAAGTCCAGAACGATGTAATATACTGGGTTAACTCACAAGGCAAATGTCACGTTCACAAGCTAAACCGGAGATCGACTGAAGCAGCGTTTATCTACTTCCGCTAATGCAAAGCAAAAGCGTTTCGAAAGCTACCTGGCGTGACTTCAGACTCCGTCTGTAACTTATGAAACAAATAACATCAACAAGCAAACCATTTTCTTCCCCAGTATGGTCGCCACTATTTTAGTTCCCAAATCCACCTTAGGCTGAAATAAGGCAGAAGAAGGACAACACCAAACCACGCTCAGCCTCGTAGCTAGCCCTACGAGGACAGGAGAGGGCTCTCTCCGGGTCAATCTCAATGAAAATATTCAAAAGGGCTTGAGATGACTAAAACAACAACTGATCTTAGGCTAGATAAACAAATAGGAGGGTTTGATTTTGATTTTTAGGTGTTTTTGTTGGAAAAAGGGAAAAACAATTTTGGGCTTGGGGATGAGGCCAAATTCTTGCAGAGTTCAAGTTGGGGCAGGGTAGGCAATGACTTTGATGTCTTAGATTCAATGGATGGATAGAAAAGATTGCTGAGGAGCTGAAAAGGGCAAGAGAGTGCAATGATCCTCTTCAAACTGACGAAAAACACGTAAAACTAAACAAAAGTTTAAGGCAGAGCACCAGCAAATCAATGAATTCTACCTCAAATACTCATTTGTTTAATTCAGAAGCATAGAGAAGGGAAATGGCATACATATAACATTAATTAAACTTACAATAACATGAGAATAACATCATCAAAACTCAGAAGCCACAAGGATCCCAACAAGTGCTGCAAAACTCTGGTCTTTCCTTTGCCAAAAACTGAAAATGGATGTACAATGAGGTGCCAAACTTTTCCCAAGTATCCAACCCTGAAAATGTCTAAGAAAATACAATATATAGACCATCCTAACCCCTTCCCATGCCTCTAGGGGTCGAGCTCATCCTTCTAGGAGCTGTTTCAACCAATTCTAAACATGGAGCTAAAATCTAGGCAGCCAAACAACTTGCCTCGATATGCTAGGAAACTGATCCATTCACTCAATTTTCACTTTTTAGTGAATGAATCCTCTAGAAAAAGTAAAAACATGCCAAAATTACATCATGGTTACCAAATTACATCATGGTAGATCAATCATCACATGAAAAAGAAAAACTAGTCAAAACTGGGCAAATTTCTGAGCTGAAGAGTGAAAATGAGGCAAAATTTCTCTATGTGTCGCACCACTTTGGAGGTGATGTTTAGGCACTTCCCGAAGTCAAAATTGAGCTCATGATAGCTCGTTGGAAAGCCCTGGATATCTTCTATCCAACCCAAGTTGAATTTTTCAATTTGGATGTCATTTGCCCCTCCAAAACTGCAATCGTCCAAGACTGGTTCCTGCTGGTGCAAAAAGTGGCAGAAAGGCCATTTTTGGAGTGTTTTTGGCCCTTTAGGCAGCCCAGAATTTGATGAAATGCTTCGGCCATTCCTGAAAATACATAATTTATCATGAAAAACCCAAAAATGCAAAGTTTTTCTCCATAAGACATCCCAAACGTAAGCGCGCGTCGGGCGGAAAAACCTGTTTTGTGACCAAAAAATTTCAAAATGAAAAAATCTTCTCCAAATTTGCTGAAATTTGGAGTGAAGGTCTCCCATCATGTCTCATGCTCATCCAAGGAAGCTTTGGCCAAGATTCGGAGTGGATCCGGCCTTTTCCGACGTTTTAGTGCTTTTCTCAACCTTGCCTTCAGGATCTTCATTTTTGCTCTGCAAACGTGTGTGCGGGCCCAATAGTGATTCTTCATGTGTATGAGCATGTATTTGTCCCTATTGGCCTTCGACAAGAGCTTCTCCAGATGAATTTTGACATGCGTAAGGCAGGTCTCTCGCTCAACCGGTGTCATGTCACCTGATCTCTTCCGGGCCAATTCACGGTCTTCACGGATTTGCCGCAACTCTATGAGTGTGTGCTGATCCTCTAGTTGTTTATTACGCTGCTCCAAGTAATCTATAACCCACTGAGATCTCTGCAACTTCACGGTCAAAGTATCAATCTCAGCTTTTTGTTCCTGGATGATCTCTTTCAGTTTTGAGCTAGGAGAGCTCGCATCAACATCGATCAAAATAAAATCAGTATCTTGGCCTCCTGAAGGGTCCTCATCGTGCATAGGCTTCTTTCCTCTGTCCTGTACCTGTGCTGATGTAGAAAGCGAGACCCCTTCCATTCCATGTGGAGATAGTACTCGCGCTGCTGATGAAGATAACGAGACCCCTTCCACCCCTGGTGGAGATAGTACTCATCGTGCTACTGCAAATAAGGCTCTGTGGCCTCTCTAATATGTCACACACCCTGGAGCACTGATAGGCTCAGTCTCAGGAACCTCGAACTGATGTGAAGGCTCTGCCTCATCATGAAAAATCTCAGGAGGAGCCTGGGGGGCTGCAAAGAAGTCATGAGAAATGAACTCATCCCAAGTGATGCCCTGCAAACCAAGTTGATGTAGCACAATGATTTTGATGAGCGCATAATGATAAATGTTGTTATGTTGCTGCTCCGGAGTCTTCTTCTGCACAAGGGTAGTCATCCGCTCTATGTTCCAACACATGAAGTATGGAATATTCATCATTCGCACTCTCGTGAAGTGCATCAAAATTCTGATATGATATGCATAAAGGCACAAGAATCTACCCTCACAGCTGAAGTATCTAATGATGAGCTTCATTAATGGTGCATAGGACTCCTTTAGAAATCGGAATGGAAATACCATGCTCAACTGTCTCAAATATCCAGGTCTGATGTAAGGCTCATAATAAGCTCTATCTAGCTGCTGTCTCTTATTCCACTCCTCACCAATGTTCGATATCCCGGTCGCATCAGAAATGGTCCCTGGTGTCAAAGTGAAGTTCACTCCAGCAAGATTTACATGACCATCACGCAAATTTAGGACAAATAAGTGAACCAACTCTGGATGGTGTTGAATCTGAGATATCATCTCGCAATACCGAAAACATGAATGTTGTTGAAAGCATGTCATTGCAAGCGGGCAGGCCTGCAATTGAGCCAAAGAAGTGGGCTCCTCCCGGACGTGCCTGCCACTCTTATGAGACCTCCTCAGTACATTTAGCTCTGCGGTCGAATCACTGTCCTGCTCATATGATGAATTTGTCTCTAACATGATGCTGAAATGTGTTTGTCAACTGTATGTTCGATTAGCTTGAAAATGAGCAATTGGTGTATTTGTTTCAATGGCAAATGTGTCACATATATAATAAGGTGCTATGAATAGGTATCACAGTGAGAAAAGGACTGTCAAATGAGATATAAGTGTGAGGACAGTCACTGTTTGGGGAAGTTAGGGATTTGGGGATTTATAAGTAATGGGAATGGGTGATAGTGATGGGGGGTAGTTTAGGAACAAAATTTAATGAAATGGGAATATATAAATGAAATCAAAGACATAAAGGCAACCCTTGAATATCATGGAAATTAGGAATTTATCAATGGAGGGAAGTGAATGATAGGGTTTGAGGCTTACCACATGGGAACAAAAGGAAATGAGGGATATGGGACAGTGGTCTGAGAGTGTAACAGTAGTAGCAGTGAAAATAATGATAAAAATGACAAGAGCTTACATGACAATGGAATGAGAATTTAAGCACCAAAATTCAAGTTTTTAACCACCTCTTTGCAAACCCTTGTAATCAGATTGCAATGTGGGTATAGGGTTTATCCTTGCACCATTTAAACACTTGAATTTCACCTTGAAACAACACACAACAGGAATTAAACTCAAATATCAAGTGTGCACACTTACTTGGTAACAAAAGAATTGAATCAAACTGAGTTTTTGATGAAGCAAGACGAGTTTCGGCCTTTGGGGTTATGTGCGCCGCGCGCAAGCGCAATGCGCTGCACTGCCTTAACACACACAGTCAGCCTTCCTCAAACGCAGTTTTTCTCTTCCGCTTCCAACTTCGACTTCTCCCTTAGATTTTCTGAATGAAACTTGTTGCAAATGAATAAATAACCTTGAAAAATATCTTGAAAAGAGATGGCTTTGATTTTTACTTCTTCAAAACCCATTTTGTAATGGTTTTTTTTTATAACTTTGGCACTTTTTCATTTAATAAAACTCTTGTCTTTTGTTTTTTTACTAAATTTCTGAGTTTGGATCATGAAATTGGTTGATTTTTGCAGGGCTGGTGGCATTGATCCTTGGAAAAGGAGGACCAGAGTCTGCAAGTGAAGAACTTCATGGTGGAAAGATACATATTATTGCAAAAACAAATTTGACAATTTCTTATTCAAAACAGAGTTTTGAACAAGAAATGTCCTCAAACATTTTTGATAATCAAAATTTTGAACTGAGAAATTGTTGGAAACCTCCTCATGGCCTGCGGGCATTTTTTGACATTTCAGAAGACCGAACCCTAGACTCGAAAACTAAATGACCCTTTTTGACCAAAATGGCATCTATTACTGCAAATGACTTGAAATGAACTTTGATGATTTTGGAGAAATTTTGACCAACCCAGCAGGTACAAACATGAGGGAAACAAGAAAAACCAAATCCTTCCGTCAGTCAATGGCATGCCCCTAACGAAATGCAGATGAATGAGTGGAATGAGACACCTAAACAATGAAATGCAATAGGAGAAAAGATCTCTGACGGAGGGCTGTAAAGACCAACTCTAACAGATATTATGTTAGCAGAAAATATTTTCCCAAATAACTACCTACCCATCCTACTGTCCTAACATTTTTTCTTCAAGGTGCACTTAGCGTTGCAGAACTTTCACATCATCATTTTTTTTTTGAAAGAAAAAACTAATCTAATTCTACCCTTATTCCTTCATGAGACCAGATTAAACAGTTGGACTCATAGTTTCTCTACCTAAACTACTATCTGCCAGGATTAAACTGTCTGACAGATTTTGATTCTCTACATTCTAAAAAATAAATTGAAACACAGCTAAACCAAGATTAGACTGTCTGATTTGTTGTGGTTCCATGGCATAAAGACAAGTTGCACATGAATTGAAACGTTGTAGGAAATTGAAACAAGATTTGAAGGCTTTAGATCTGAAAATCACCAACATCGTTCCTTCTTCTTGTGACTCAGATTTTGAGCTTTTTAGAGTCACCTTTCTTTCTTCATTTCAGCTCTGGTTTTGATCTTGTTAGAGCTGCTTCTTCTTCTTTTCTCTGCTGGTTCAAGTTTTGAGCTTGTCTGAACCCTTCTCTTTCTATTTTTGTATTTTTTGAATTTTTCTTCAAAGTAAAATTAACAACTAACTAAATGCTCACAAGCTGAGCTTTATTGAGATTCCTACCTACCTAGTCTAACTCGGAAATCTCTATTGTTTTATATGATACAATAGTGCCAGTGCAGCCAGTTAAGAAGTAACAAAAATGAGGAATAAATATGACTGCTTGTCAGAGATAACCATGGGGTACTTTGAATGTGGGTCTTCAAAACCAAGGCCACCACCAGTGGTGACCACTCCTGATGTATCTGGCTCTTGCAAAGGGTCAATTCTTGGGAAATTGAGCCAATCAGGGCCTCCATATATTCTGCCACAGGATCAATGAAAACATGATATAAAATTTCTTCTTTTAGACCTTCCATGACTGGTAGGCTATTTGCATCCTTGACAACTTGGTTCAATGCATCTTCAATGTGGCTCTTGAAAGCACAATCATCCTTTTCCTGCACATCAAAAGGCAGTGAAATTTATTCTTTCTTAGGGGGAGGGAGACTCTCAAAAAATTCTTTGGGGTCTCTGAATTGGTATGATCGTTCTTGTGAATTCAACATTTCAATCTCAGCTTCATACCTTTCAACCACCAAATCTAAGAAAATTCTCTTAAGCTTAGGTTTAGCTTTGAATTTTGAGCTGAGAAGGATAGCCTTTGGAAGGTCCTCCCATTCAAGTTCTGCCAGGCCACTTGATATTATATAATGACACTCTGCTATGAAACACTACATTTTTGCAAATTGTTCAGAGTCTTCCATTAGTGAAGTGCCTTTGTATTTGCTATGCTGGGATGTGGAGAGGCCACTATGCTTTAGTATGGATGATGTCATGATGAAACTGGTCTCCCAGTGGAGTCTTGTGAAAACAGAGATAATCAACAGGCCGACTGATCACCAGTGGAGTCTTTTGGTCATTTATGAACTATGGAGTTTCCAGGTGGAGGGTTTAGAATGTTTTGAGGCAGGATGATGTCCACCATCAGCAATCTATACCAAATCTAGGCTACTTGGTCTTCTTCCCCAGTCAAGTCACCATTATGTTTGGGTTCCTGTGATTTGGCAGATTTGGCAATACCAAATGACAAGACAACATCAAACCACTTTGGGATCTCAGGATCTAGCCCTCTTGGATCCAGAGAGGGATCTCTCTATAAATGTAAAGAATGATATATCTTAAGGTTAGTTTATGGTATTAGGCTAGGTATGAAGCACGGGGGTTTAGTTAGTTTGTTTGGTTGGAGATCATTAACTGAGAAGGTTATTTGAAGTGAAGAAGGAAACTAAGTAGTATGATGTTTCAACATGGGAAAATAGGTCAAGAGCAGTGCCAATCCATTGGGCTATGGATTCATAAAAGGGTTTACTTGCATAACAACTATCCAAGGGTTTCCATAGGGAAAGTCATCTATACCAAAGGATCTCTTTTAGATAGATGGTGGGATGGAACATTAAGAAGTGAGATGAAAGAAAGAAACCAAAGTGTAGCCTAAGATTAGTTGAGGAATTTTAACCTATCCTGCTTTTGACATACTTCAAAGGAAACTCTCGATAAAGACACAAAGGGTAGCTTAAGATCAGGTAAAGACTTTTAATTTAGCCTGCTTTCAGCATACTCTTAAGGAAAACAATCCAGTAGTCCTCATAATCGCTTTCAGACAATAGAAAACATTTAAGATTAAACACAGAGCAAGGCCTAAGATTAGAGAAATACTTTTAACCTTCTCTGCTTTTGACACCAACTCACAGGGAAACTTTCAAGACAAACTGTTGGAGAAGAAACTAGAGGACAGGGCTAACCATAGACTTCCCTAGTTTAATATTTACTTAGCATGAAATGAAAATATCTTTCAAGGACAATACTTCAAGTTGTACTCAGCAAGACATGGTCTCACCAACATTTCTTGACTGGTTATACTCTATAGAATTATCCTTAAATACACAATCAGAGGAAAAAATAGAGATAAAGATTAACAGTGAGATTTCGGGTACTTCCAACAGTATGTCCTAATCTATGCTTGCTATTCTTTATCAGAGAATAATGGACAGTATGAAAAACATGAAAGGAGACAATTACAGTAAGGAAAACATCACCAATAATATAGACCAGGATCCTGTGAATCTACTTGTTCGATTGATGTGAAAAACCAGTCACATACTTTGAGTCCAATGGCTCTTTACAGTCCAAAATTCTCTTCCCAGCCTACTATATTACAAACTACTCAACTACTTCCCCTCAATAACAGTTCAAACAGTCAATAAAATCCCAACAACCAACCACCTTTTCAATGTAATTTACAGGGGTTCTTATAGGTGAATGAGGAGGTGGAGTAACTAAAGAGATTGTTGGCCAAATTAAATGAAGAATTTAGTGCTTCTCGACCTCTGGGAAGCTTGATGGAGAAGAAATGACATGCTCTATACTTCATTAAATGGTCTTTTTCTTGTATTTTCACTCTGGCTATTTTTGTTTGACTTTCGGAAGCTCTGGTAGGCTGGAAATTACTTCTGAGTTGCATATATGTCAATAATATCTCTGATTGCCTTAATTGTGCCTTGTGTTGATGGAAAATAGGACTGCAAGTGGCAATATGGGTTGATGGAAAGTAACTAGCCTCTCTAATTTGGCGTGTAGAGACTTCTCTGCTGATCTGTCCTTTATGTTTCATTGATCTGGCTCTGATTGTGCTTTAGGCTTCATTAAGCCTCATTGATCATCTTCGGGTCTTTATCTGTGTCCTTTATCCTTCTAAATATTGGATATAAGCATTAAGTGTTCAATATTATGCATTAATCCTTTAATCTCCTTCTGTTACACTTTTATTTTTTGTTGATGGTTGCACAGGTGGCAGCGGCGCTGGAGGGTTCGTGTAAGGGTCGATGATCAGGATGCATTGACAAACATGGAATTGAAACCTTGCTAGTCCCTTTTCTGCATTGATTCAGGCTTAGGATTGTCACCCTGGAACCTTTTGGTCACTTATATGTGACTGTGGGATAAACTGGCAAGAACAACCATTAAACCTGCAAACATAAAACAAACCAATTAACTAAAACCTACACGAGGCTTAAGGCTGCTTCAGAGGGCTCAGGCAGATGGAGGGGCATTGAGGGAAAAAGTGGATGCAACAGAAAAATGGGTGAAAAACCTGGCAAAGCAGCTAACCAGGTGCAGATGAAGGTTTGGGTGCAAGGATGAACGTGGACCGTTGGATTAGAACAATCAACGGTGGAGATCGCTTGATGAATTCATTTGGGAGGGCGATGGGAAGCAAGTGAAATGTTGTCGCGATATAATATGGGCCGTGCGATCTCAGAGATCGACAACCAGGATTAAAAGCTAAAGTTGCGTTGCAGAGGGCGGTAAGGTAGAAACAGGAATGGTTTTTGCGCAACGAAAAGGGGGAAAGCGGAAATGCCAAAAAAATGCGATTCCACTCAGTGAGTGACGCGTGTATTTCCAAAACTGCCCATATCGCGCAATTTTGAAATGCTAAGATTTGGGCACAAAAATTACGCGACATTGGATATCGACCGTCGGATGTGGAGCATCAGATCGGACGACGCAGGTTACATGCGATAGGCAGCAATGTATGTGGGTGGAACATATGGTGGGGTTGAATTAGGACCGTTAGATCTGTGGATCGGACGGTCAAGATTAAAAGAGAAATCAGAGTTTTTGAACAAGAGGAAAACAGGGTAAGTGAATGAGCAGAAAGATGGGAGCCGTCGTATCTGTAGGAATGTACGGCGGAGATCTAATCAGCGATCAGCGGAACAGTGAAAGGGAGAAAGGAAAAAACGAAGTGCGATGAAATATTTGCCGTCAGTTCTTATGTATTCAACGGTCAGGATCAAATCGAGGAATCGGGCCATCAGAGGAAAAGAAATAAGGGAAAACTGTGTTTGTGACATGCAATTAAGCGTTGGCCATAGGATCAGAAGAGATCAACGGTTAGGATTAAATCGGCAGGGTGATGACGGAGGGCTATGGGCGAAGCGCGATGAGATCTTGGCCGTTGGTTCTTGTGTATTCAACGGTCCAAATCAGATCAGTGGGCGCGAGTGATGAGTGAAGCGAAGAATTGATGGAGCGATGTGATTGAGCGTGGACCATCGAATCTAACTTGATCGACGATGGAGATTAAATCGGACGTCGGGAGGAGAAGGGGCTCATTGCATCGGAAGATTGGAAGAATAAAGTAAAATTCGAGGAAAGGAAACTCCAATTGCGATGAGTGATAAGGGTTAGTGCCTAGTTATGGCTCTAGGTCACATGAGAAAAAGGGGCTAGGGCTAAGGCCGAAAGGGGCTTAAGGCCTTAATGCCTAAAAAACGGGTTTTTAGGCCAAATTGAAGGTTTTGAGGGGGTTCGATAAGGTTAAAAAGGAGGTTTTAAACCTTATCAAAGGGAATTTATGAAGGGAATGAAGGAAAATGAAGTATGAATGAGGGAAAATGGGGAAGATGGAGGCCTTTTAAAACAGTTTCTTTCATAAACAACAGGGTTGATTAATGGAAACAGTATTGAAGATAATTCTGAAGGATAGAAAACACATGGAGGCTTCAAGAATGATATATTTACAAAGGAAATGTTTCTCTTGAAGACTCAGAAACATATTTAGCCACCTATTTGCTTTGAAAAAATATTATAGGTGGCTAACATCACTGATGATTTTAAGCAGGAACTCCTTAAGTGCCGAATTCGCAAGCTCGAGGGAGTCGGAATCATTCGCTGGGGATACTCTTCTTTGGGGACCTTCTCAACCAAAGAGGCATACCGTCTGCTTCTTCCCAATATTCTTGACCAACTTGATAATATCTAGGAAAAAATATGGCATCCCCGGATATGGCCCAAGATCTCCACTTTTCTATGGCTCCTCAGTAAAAGACACATTCTCACCTGGGACAATCTATGCAGGAAGGGTTTGTTGGCCCTTCTCAATGCCCAAATTGTGGAAATGAGGAGGAATCTAGTGAGCATCTATTCAATGAATGTACTCTAGCTATCACAATCTGGAACAAAGTTGAATTTCAAAGTCGACGATCTGATAGGATTCTAGGAAGCACTCTCAACACCATCAGGAGATGGCCCCCCTATCCCTTTCAAAGTGACATCCTCAATGCTCTCTGGACTATCCTTCTAGGGCACATCCTCTGGACACTCTGGAAAGAGTGCAATCGTAGAATCTTCAGGGATGTTAAATCCACTCCTGACATCTTATGGAATAATATATGTAGTAACCTGCAAGAGACCTTAGCCCTTCAGCATTGGCAAGATTCCCACCTCCCCTCTCATCTAGGTGAAAAACTCATTTGGGCTAATTGGAACCTCAATATCCATTCCTTCCCTATCGCTTAGCCCCCTTCAAATAATTCCTCTAACTCCCCTTGCTTTTGGTCCCTACCACCTCCCAGGCTAGTCAAGCTCAATTTTGATGGGGCGTCCAAGGGAAACCTGGAGAGGTGGACTTCGGTGGAATTTTCAGAAATTATTGTGGAGATGTGTTGCTAGTCTATTACGGAAATCTTGGATGGGACACCAACAACTCAGCTGAGCTCAAAGGCATGCTCCAAGGGCTCCTTCTCGCTCAATATAACAATTTCTACCCTCTGGAAATTGAGGGTGACTCCCAAATCCTCATTGACATTGCTACCCATATGAAAGTTGGTTCTTTTGCCACGAAATTGGCCAAGAGTTGGTGTTTGGCCTCATGTATCTCTCTCTTGAAGCAAAGCATCCACACTCAATCGATGATGGACTTCAAGCACGTCAGGTGAACTGCCAACAAGGTCACTGACCTTCTTTCTAACAAAGGAGTCCTGCATAACACTCCTCTCGGTTCCAATACTCTCTCCTCCTTGGATGATGAAATTCTCAAAAAATATTGTACCCAATTGGTGCTCAAGGATCTATCCCCCCCCCCCAAGATGCCGGTGAAAATTAGAGTGAAGAGGTGCCACGAGGCCGCCATGAGGAAGGACACTCGGTGGCTCCATGTGCTCAGACATTAGAAGGGGTTCCATAATAAAACTTAGTGTTAGGGCACTATTACTTCACCCTCTGCCACCTTGCTGTCAACGTACTAGGCCTGCATAGCATTAATTCTCCCAGTCATGGCCCTTAAAACCACCACCTTGGCTCTCATATGTGCATTCAGCCCAACCCGCTCGCTCTCTGTGCATTTCTCTATTCTCTCTCCTCGGTTTCAAGTGCACTACTCTCACTTATCCAGGACTGGAGTGCTCTCTAGTCGTCTCCCTCCCAGAAAGCCTGCATCTGTCTCCCTCTGGTCAGGAGACTCGCCCCATTGGACAATTATGCCTCGGCGTCATAGGCAGAGATAGCAAAGAGCTGGTGGGTGTGGCCAGCTTTCTCTCCCTCCTTGCCCTCCTTTCCCTCCCCTCTCACCCTCCCATGGTCGCAACCTGAACCTTTCCATAGATTGGAATGAATTTGGTAATTCTCCCCCTGTCAATTTGAATGCCCAGCTTTCCCTGCAGCTCCCAACTTCAGCTCCGCTGTTCTCCACCCCTCACAGCAAAAAATGTGCTCGTAAGTCCACCATCTCCCCTAAGCGTGCTTTCACCCCTCGCAAACTGAAATCCCTTCCGGTACAAAGCGCTACCAATGGCAGCATCGAATCAAGTGGTTCAGAAGGCAATAACAGTGGCCACCTAGAACTAGATGTGGGTGGCAGTTTGGACCTGAATACAGGCGGATTCTCTCAGCACAAAGAAGTCCCTCAGCCTATTGACAACGCGGTGAATTCGGGCTTCCCTACTTCACCACGCCAGCCGCCAGAAACACACACGTTGAGCACGGGGATGGAGGAGGATGGCTACGTGTGTAGGATCCTCGAAGAGCTTCCAACCTCCAGTGATAAGCATGAAGGTCATCCATAGCATTTTATTTTCATCTATGCATGGATTGCACATGTTTAAAAATTAGTTATGGAAAGACAACCCCATTAAAAGTAAAAAGGCTATATGGTAAAAGTATTCCAAGAACTAGGAGGTGGTTGGACAGTTTAAATAGTTACTTGTTCCTTTGAGGATAAGAGGCATATCCCACTGAGGAATGGGGGTTTTGTTCATGGACTAAGGAAGAGAGGAGAATTTCCTAAGCTGGTAGAGACCAGTGGAAATCGCTCAGCATTCCTGAGAGTTTTTGGTACTGACTGGACAAGAGCCCTGAGGTCACAGTAGAATATACTGTCAACCTGTACCTCTTAGGAGTGGAGCACGGGGGCAAGAGGATGACGTAACTGCCTCTCTTGAAGGTTGGGTGGAACATCATCAGAAATGTTCACATTCAGATAAGTAACCGGTTATTTTTGGTATTTAAAATATACAGGAACATTACTAAAGGTTTTGTACACCAGTGTGTGATATATATTTAATTTCCTATAATATGTATTAGAATGGCCTAATGACAAAAATGAGAGGGTTTATTTAATTTCTTGTAAACCATATTAGAATAGCTTAATGACAGAATGAGAGGGTTCTGGAAAATTGTTGTGAACTCTGTAAATTAATTCTGGGATTGATAAGTTGACTATAGGAGAAACACTGATGCAACTCAAAGAAAACTGTAAGTGGAAAACTTAAGTAATACAATGAATAAATGTGTTAATTTGTTTCATAAAGAAGTAGTTTCCATTGCATAGATTGGAATTAAGTGTAAACAAGAACTTAACAAGCAGAAGAATTGATAGCTATATGAACTATTGATACATAGTGATAGAACCCAAAGTAAACAGTAGAATTATAAACCCCGCTGGTCTTGTTTAAACCATTGGGGAGCTAGCTGTCGATTTTGGGTACGAGGTGAACCTCAACCCAGAATACGTCGTTTCTCAAGCCTAGCTATACATGGACAAGAAAATAGGTGGTCCGGTCACCTAAGCTGAACAAGGATAAAATTTCAGTGTGGGAATTCTTGGAATAACGAAAAGAAAATAATTGTGTAAGGATAAAAAATCCTTCAGTTTTCCAAAACTAAACAATAAAAGAAAAACATCTATCCGAATTAATACACACTGAAAGATACGCAGAGCAATATAGACAAACATGGGCCAACCAGAGGCTCGGACCCTACCATAAAGTGGTTAACATATTATTTCATTTAATCGAAAAATACCTAACTATATCTGCGTAAATCGAAGATGTCAATTACGACCAATAAATGGTGTGAAACTATTGTTAAAAATTAAACCATTACAAGAGTTAAACCGATATACACTTGAGTACAATCCCAAGGGAGGAAAAGAAAACATAATTCATCGAAATTATTATGTTCAAAAATCATTAATTACATTCAACTGAGACTGCTTCCCCGAGACCAAAAGGACTGGTTCAGAGGGAGCAACTCTTTCAAGGAATAAACATTAAACGACAGAGAAACTATAAATGCTTTTTTCAACACTATAAAATTAAACAACAAGAAATTGTTTTCGGCTCTCATAGGCCAAGTAATATCAAACAAGTTCTATGGAGTAGAGACAGAGAATTCTTGTGGAGCTTGGCGCTTCAAAAACAGGAATACCTAAAAAGAGGCAGTGGTACTTTCAGCTGAGAATAAACCCTAACACTCGACCTTGAGAAAAGAATGTAGAACCAAGTTCTTGAATAATGGGTACCTGCAATAACAAGATTTCCAAGACAAGTAAGGAAGAGTGCAAACGAGAATATCCGAGGTTCAAAATTCAGAAATAACCCAGAAAGGGGCATAGTAAGTTGATAACCTGTATTGGTAAATCATCCAATTGAAACGCCGAAATCTGAACTGAAAGAGTGAATTGGCAGAATGGGTGAATAAAACTTCATACATATTAATAGTGAATTTGAGGATTGAAAGAGCAGTAGATGGAAAAGAAATTAAAAGGTAACCAAAAGCAGAAAACATACCTTCATCTTGGAGCTACTTGGAACTTCTACATTAGTAGAGTCGCCAGAGTAGTTACTCTGCCATTCTAAAGTGGTGCACACCAAAGAAAACTCATATCAGCTCACTAAACCCTCACACGATAAACAGTCGAAATAGTTTAAAACCCTGCAAAGAAGAAACCATCAAAGGAATAGTAAAAAATTCAGAAAGGAGGATCGAAACCGTGATTCCAAACCCTTGGGAGGGCTGCAGACTATTTCATCACGCAGGTAGAAGAGAAATGAGGAGAAACGGTTAAGGTTGCAGGGTATTACCCTGTGTTTTCCTGCCATTGAATTCTCATTGTAGATCACACAAGAGATCGGACAAAGCACAGATGGGAAGGTGGCCCTTTGGTAATCCAAGCATGGATATCCCGAGATCTGAGTGCTGGCATGAGTCAATGAGAACATCAGGACATGACAAGACTTAAAAATAATACAAATAAATACATTTAAAAGTACTAATCATTTATGTTATGGCATCAAAGTTTTAAAACTATTTTTCTGATAGTTTAAAACCTTAGATCATATAACCTCTAGGCATATGCGGAAATTAAAATTAATTTCCAAGATCACACATCATCAAAATCATATACGATTAAAGTACTTACCTTAAATATGAATCTAGGACTAATGTGCTACATAAATCAACGGTTAACAAGTATTATGTAATGTTCAAACAAATGTTTATATATATGAATCGCAATAATTATGGTAAGAATTTTTTATTTTTTTTTGTACTTATGTGGTAATGTATAATAGCTAAGTGTTACAAGTGGTATCAGAGTAGTATTCGTATGTTGGGACCCTAGGGGTCATCTAACGATTTAAGTTGTGTGTATACTGATGCACAGAAAATAAGTAGTACCGCAAGGGACAACATGAGAAGGGGATTGACACAACAAACACCTAGGAATATTGGGGAACCTACATCTCAAGAACAACTAGAAATGAACCCCGAGATGTGGATTCAATTGAGTGTAGATCAACACCAGCAGACTAGTAGACTGCTGGAGGAGCAACAACACCAGACCAACATAATGTTAAGTATTGTGCAAAATTTGCAGGAGGAAATGGTGAGTGTGAGAAGTGACAACGAATTTTTGATGCAAGAACAGGAAATAATACTTGAGAGCCTTTCCGACAAGCAGAATCAAGGGGTGTTACAACCCAGCCCCGATCGGAGGATGCAAGAAGAGTACGAACGAAAAACTAAATACCAAACCACGGACAGAATGGGTAGGAGTCCTTCACAACGAAGCGACAAAAATAGAGACTATAATGAAGTAGAGTCTGGTAATGTGTCAGATTAGCAATAAGTTAAGAAGCAAAAAGTGGAGCTTCAAGGTGAGTTTCGAAAAATAAAACCACCTACATTTGATGGAGAATCTAAGGAAGTAGCAGAGGCTTGGTTGATAAATATTAATAAATATTTTCAAGTGTACGAGTATAATAGCAACCTAAAAGCCAGATTGGCCATATATCAGTTGAGATGAAAAGCCACCTTGTGGTGGGAGGAGGTAAATAATGTTCGCAGCATTGAAGATCAAGATGTTACATGGGAATAATTCAAGAAATAATTTAAAGATAAGTATTTAACAGAACGTTTTTATGAATAAAAATCTAGAGAATTCCATGACTTGAAACTGGGTCAGATGACTATGGACAAGTTTATTACCAAGTTCACCTCCCCGTTAAGATATGTTCCATACCTTAGAGATGAAAAGGCTAAGGTTCAAAGATTCTTGAGTAGTCTTCCAACCCATATGAGAGAACGAATCAAGTTTGTAAATCATAGAACCATTGATGAAGCCATTGGTAAGGCACAAATGTGCTACCAGCAGTCCAAGGCAAAAGGAGAAGTGGGCAAAAGTTGGAAGCCAAGAAAAGGACAGAAAAACTATTCAAACTTCAAGGGTGCCAGAAGTAATAATTTCAAGAATTCTGCACGAAGTTTTGTAAGCAAGTAGTTTGGCAGAAATCATCAAAGAACCTGATGGCCAGCTAAAGAGAGGCCTACATAGGCTTCTAGAAAACCTGAACAAGGACAAGTGTTTAAGCCACCTCTGCAGTGTTGGGGGTGTGGTGAGGCACATTATTATAAAAAATTCCCACAACGAGGGAGAAATGAAACAATTACAAACTTACAGGAGGCTTCTATAGTAGGAGATGTGGCTCGAAACATACCTCAAATCAACACAACGTTGGAGGATCGTCAGGTAGATTATCAAACAATAATGATAGAGTTGGAAGGTAAGTTATTGAATCAATATGTTTCTAATTTGGTTGACCCAGGTGCAATTCTATGTTATGTTAATCCCAAAATAGTGGAAGTATGTAAACTAAAAGGTCATAAATTCAAAAATCCTTGGCTGGTACAACTAGCCACAAGAGAAAAAAGAAAAATAGCTACCAAAATTCCAAACTGCACATTGGAAATTGCAGACTAGCAGTTAAACGTGGACCTGAACATATTTTCATTAGGGTCCTATGATGTTTTGCTAGGTATGGATCGGTTAGAAAAAAATTGGACCTTGGTGGAATGTAAAGAGAATATTATTTATTACATAAAGTAAGATGGAACACCCAAAGTGATTCAGGGAATCAAGAAATTGCTACAGTTATGCCCTATTATAGCATCCCAAATGAATAAGTGTATGAGAAAGGGATGTCAGATTTATGCTATCCAGGTGGGATATGCCAATTCCAAGGAGAAGTATCCTATGATGGAGAACATACCAGTGGTACAATATTTCATGGATGTATTTCCAGAATATATACCCGGATTACCACCAGAAGAGATATTGATTTTACCATTGAATTAATGCTAGGAGCATCACATGTGTCAAGGGCTCCTTACAAAATGAGTGTTCCAGAATTAACTGAATTAAAAATGAAGTTACAAGAATTGCTGGACAAAGGATACATTCTTCCAAGTGTGTCCCCTTGGGGAGCATCAGTGATATTCGTAAAGAATAAGGATGGAACCATGTGAATGTGCATGGACTATAGACAACTCAATAAATTAATAGTAAAAAATAAATATCCTTTACCGCGGATTGATGATCTGTTTGACCAGGTTAAGAGGGCCACAGTATTCTCAAGAATATATTTAAGGTCTGGATACCACCAGATCCAAATCAAGGATGAAGATATTTATAAGACTACTTTCCATACCAAGTACGGGCATTATGAGTTTGTGGTGTTACCCTTTGGGTTAACAAATGCGCCAGCACCATTTATGAGGTTAATGCCTGGTATATTTCACCCTTTCCTGGATAACTTTGTACTCATATTTATTGATGATATTTTAATCTATTCTAAGAACTAGGAAGAACATAGAGAACATCTAAGGATTGTGCTAGAAATGTTAAGAAAACACCAACTATACGCTAAGTTCAGCAAATGTGATTTATTTAAAACAAAAATCCAATACATAGGCCATGTTATTTCAGTGGAAGGGATTGATGTTGATCTAGAGAACATCAAGACAATCGTGGAATGGTGAGTTCCCCAAGATGTGGCGGATATCCGATCCTTTATAGGATTGGCTGGGTACTATCGAAGATTCATTGAAGGATTCTCCAGAATTTCTTTTACAATCACCTCCTTGCAGAGAAAAGTAAAAGTATTTAAGTGGAATAATGAGTGCCATAATAGTTTCTAGAGGTTGAAGCAACTATTGACCACTGCACCAGTGTTGAGAGTAGCTAACCTCAATAAATAATTTGAAGTTTGTACAAATGCTTGTAAAGAGGGAGTTGGGGTAGTTTTATCTCAGGAAGGAAAGGTAGTGGCCTATGAGTCAAGAAAGTTAAAAGAGCATGAGCAAATATATTCAACCTATGATCTGGAGTTAGCAGCAATAGTACATGCACTCTGGGTATGGAGACACTACCTGCTGGGAAACAAGTTTGTACTAAAAACTGATCATAGCAGCCTAACCAATTACTTCAAACAAGCTGATTTAAACTCCCAACTGGCAAGGTGGAATGCCTTCCTAAGTGAATTTGATATGGACATTCAGCACGTGAAGGGTAAGGAAAACCGATTGGCAGATGCCTTAAGTAGGAATATGCATTGTGTTTATGAGCTTTACTGTAATTAGCTTGAATGAAAATTCTTGGATCAACTGAAAGAGGAAGCACAGAAGGATCCTGAATACCAAATCCTATGGCAGCAAATGGAAGAGGTCAGAAAGTAAGGAAACACTTCTGAAAATGGAGTTAGTAAAAAAAAAATGCTAACCTATATAGGAAATATTTATATACCAAACCGTGTGGATCTAAAGGAGCTAATCATGAATGAGTATCATTGAAGTAATTATGCAGGTCACCCAGGATACCAGAAGATGTTAACTGCAATTAGAAAAATATATTTTTGGCCTAGTATGCAAAGAAACATTGTTGAATACTTAAACAAATGTATAGAGTGTCAACAGGTTAAAGTGGAGCGTCGACATCCAACATGATTGTTTCAGCCCATACCAGTACCTAAATGGAAGTGGGAGGTCATATCCCTAGAGTTAATTACAGTTTTGCCATGATCAAAGAGTCACAATGACTCTATTATTGTGGTGATCAATAGGTTGAGTAAGTCTACACATTTTATACATGTACATTCTACTTACAAGATTATACAGATAATAGATATTTTTATGAGAGAAATATTCAGACTTCACAGCATACCAAAGATAGTTATTTCGGACAGTGATCTAGGTGGATATTGGTGGCCACCTGCCTATTCCACTTGGGCCCCCACCATTGTCTCTTTCAGTTTTTCAGTTTCGACATAATTTACTATTTTTAGCAGTTTTTCGGGTCCTGAACTTCCGGAGCCGTTTTGAGGCCCTAAACGACGTTTTTTGGGCATCGCGCCTCTAGTGAATATCATTCCGTTTTGGAATGATATTTATGGTGAAATTTGTAGTCCTCGGATAGAGATTTCTAATGATGTATCAGGTGCGTCAAATGGAGATAGTATGCCAAAGTTACGTCCTTGGGAAGTTGAAACACCAATTTACCCAAACGGGGCCCATAGTTTTGGCGCTTCATCTCTTAGGGTTAGGTTTTTGGATGTTTAGGATTCTCCATTGTTTCTCAATAATAAATAGGCCCTCGAGCCTCATTGTAACTCAGTTCAGAGGCCTGTAGCCACCACATCTCTTCTCAGAGATAGCTACCAGTGCCCTAGCTAGTTTTATTTCCACTGTCTGTAAGCAAATTTCAGTTCTTTGATATTAATGAAATGAAGTGTTATTTCCGCTGCATCTCTGTATTTATGGTTATGTGTTTATTCTGTTGCGTTCCTGCATAAATCCGGATCAGTGGTATCAGAGCGGTATGCTTTTTCTCGATCCTTCTTTGCATGTCCCCAACGAGGTCGGGGTATAAGGAGCTAGGGCTCGATCTGGTGGAACCTTTGCAAGATCAGCCTCGCAAACCTCGACGGACGCCCATGGGGGATGAAAGGAAAGATGAGGGAGCAGGAGATCCTATCAAAATATTACTCGAGGAGGCCCTCGAAAAACAAAGGAACGCGATGATGGATAACTTTGTTCAAATCCTTCAACGGCTGCTCACTGGTGGCGCATCTGCATCCAGCAGCCACTCTGGAGGTGCGACTCCTTTTAAGGTACAAGTAAATTTTGACATTACCATATTTGAGGGTCAAATAGACGTAGATGTCGTAGATAGATGGTTGAATCTATTAGAAGGATATTTCTCTGTTCATGACTTTTCAGACCGGGAGAAGATTATTTTTACACTCCTCAAAGCTACCCCCCATGTTAAGGACTGGTGGGAAACCTACTGTGAGAACAAGGACCAGACAGAACCCTCTTTGTTCTCGGCCGTACCAACTTGGAATTCTTTCCGAGACGCCGTCAAGGAACAGTACTATCCCGTGGGGAGCTATGAGGACAAGTACATACAATGGACCACGCTGCGACAACAAAGGGATCAAGATGTGCATGAGCTGACGAATCTGTTCCATACCCTGCGCACAAAGTTGGGTATCAAAGATTCAGAGAAACATCTGGTGCTAAAGTATCGCAGTTGTCTGCACAAATACATTCAGGAGGAAATGGAGTTCCTTGACATCTCCTCGCTTGGTACAGCATACCGGTATGCTGCCAAGATTGAGCAGAAATTCAAGCAGAAGAAGCGAGACTTTGGATCTGCGAATCAAAAGCAAGGGAAAGGTGCTTCCAAACCGCAGAACAAAGGACCGAGCCAAGGCATGGTGGCTAAAGACAACTCATCGAAGCCACAAGAAAAGAACAGCACCGCAAAGCCAAAGAAGGACACGGGAAAGTGGTGTGAGTTCCATAAGAGCTCCACTCACAACACAAGTGAGTGTCGGGGCAAGCAGTCGCTAGTGGCCGAGATGAGGGCTTCTGAGTCAGATGCATGCTCTGACTCCGAATCAGAACCTGAAAAGGGGAATGAAAAAGGGAAACAGATTATTGATGCGGAGCCCAATGCCATTGTTGCCACTACAAAGATCCAGAAGGAGGAACCAGAAGATCCAGAGGAGGAGGAACGTCTCTTCCACTCCCAGATGTGGGTAAAGGGCTCCCCTGTACAGTTCATTGTCGACAATGGGAGCCAAAAGAACCTCATTTCAGCAGACGCCGTGAAGCGGTTGGGCTTGTCGACCACAACTCACCCACATCCATACACCATCGGGTGGCTTCACCAAGGACGAGATCTCCGTGTCAGCCAGCAGTGCCACCTTCCCTATAGCATCAAGCCCTTCACGGATGAGGTATTATGTGATGTTGCTCCTATTAATGTTTCTAATGTATTATTAGGACAACCATACTTGTGGAAGCGTCATGTTGTGTATGAGTCTCGACCTCGTGTTGTCATTGTTACTTTGGGAAATAAGTTGTACGGGATACCAGAGGTACCACCTCCTGTGGCTGTCTCTTTGGTTACTATAAAACAATGCAGTAAGCTCATTTCCCAAACCAGGAAATTCGTTTTCCTGATGATCTGCCCCCAGGGCAAGAAGAACACTGTGGCCACGACCTCCAAACAGGGTTCCTCTGCACGACAACAACAAATGGATAAGGTTGTGGAGGAGGACAGGGACATCTTCACCTCACCCACAGGGGTTCCTCTGCACTGTCAGGTCAAGCACCCGATTGATCTGATCCCAGGTGCGCCGCTACCCAATGGACCGATCTATCAGCGCTCTGTTCTGGAGAATGATGAAATCAAGAGGCAGATTCAAGAGTTGTTGCAGAAAGGTCACATCAGACCAAGTTCATCGCCCTGTGGGAACCCGATCGTGTTGGTACAGAAGAAGGATGGGACGTGGAGACTCTGGATTGACTATCGGGCGCTGAACAAGATCACTGTCTGGAATAGGTACTCAATCCCACGGATTGAGGACCTTCTCGACCAACTCAAAGGTGCAAAATATTTCAGCAAGATTGACCTAAAGTCTGGGTATCACCAAGTACCAATTGAACCCTCTGATGTGTGGAAGACTGCCTTCAAAGCCAAGGAAGGCCTTTTTGAATGGCTAGTCATGCCTTTCGGGTTGACGAATGCTCCCGCAACCTTCATGAGGATGATGGACGACATCTTGCGGCCATTCACCAACTCATTTGTAGTGGTGTACTTGGATAACATTCTGATCTTCAGCAAGACTTGGGAAGAGCACCTTCACCACATCCGACAAGTCCTCCAAACACTGCGGCAACACAAGTTGTGTGCCAATTTGGAGAAGTGCACGTTTGGCATGACCCAGGTTCAATATCTGGGATACATTATTGATGAAAAGGGGGTGCATGTGGATCCGGCCAAGATCCAAGTCATTCGGGATTGGCCAGCCCCGACTACTATAACAGAGCTTCGCAGTTTTCTGGGTCTTGCTAATTTCTACCGTAGATTCGTGTTGGGATTCTCTCATATCACTTGGCCCTTGAGTCAAGTCACCAAAGGAGGAGCGAGAGCAAAATTCTTTTGGTCGGAACCTCAACGGAAGGCGTTCAAAGAATTGAAAAATCGCCTCTGTTCTGCCCCAGTGCTCACCTTACCAGACTTGCAGCAGCCATTTGAGATCGAGACAGATGCCTCTGAATATGCTATTTGGGCAGTTCTTACTCAACAGGGACATCCAGTGGCATATCACAGTGAGACATTGTCTGAGACAGTTCGCAAGTATCCCACCTATGACGAAGAAATGTATTCCATTGTGCAAGCCTGTCGACAATGGAAGCATTACATTTTGGGGAAGGAAACAATCATCCACACAGACCACCGGCCCCTGCAGTTCATACAGACACAAGGGAAGTTGCAGAATGATCGCCATCAGAAGTGGTCCACATATCTGCAACAGTTTCATTTGAACATCAAGTACGAGAAGGGTAGCACCAATAATGTTGCAGACTGCCTCAGCCGACCACCGATCGTGGCGCATCACCACCGTGCTCAACTCTTGTGGGCACGAGACTTCTGATTGGCCGCTTCTCTATGAGAGTGACCCAAAATTCGGCCACACTTACAAGGCACTCTTGGGGGGTACGCAAGTTCCAAATTTTCACCTCCAAGATGAACTTTTATGTCACCTGGGACACCTTTGTGTTCCTTCAAGCGAGCGTGCCAAGATGATATGGGAAGCACACTACAGTCGAGTCGCTGGGCATTTCGAGGTTGAGAAAATAGTAGCAGTACTACAAAAGTATTTCTATTGGCCGAACCTTCGAAAGGATGTCAAGAAGCACATCAGATCCTGCACTACTTGTGTCATTGCCAAACCGACCATCAAGAAGCAAGGCCTATATACTCCACTACCTACCCCTAGTCGACCTTGGGAATCCATCTCCATGGATTACATGTCGGGCTGCCTTCTACTAAGAATGGAAATGACGTTTTTCGTGGTCGCGACGATTCTCGAAGATGGCCATTATGGCGCCGTAAGAAGAATATCACCAGGCCACCGCTAAACTCTTCTTTGAACGAGTGTGGGTGCACTTTGGGATCCCACGCCTATCATATCGATCGAGATAGAAGGTTCCTCAACACATTTTGGTCCACTCTCCGGTCAATGTTGGACACAAAGCTCACAAGTCCAAACTTTCCATCCCCAAACATGGCCGAGGTCGTCAATGTAATGATTGTACACATTCGTGCATGTACAATTCAAAGCATCCACGCACATGGGACGAGAGCCTCCCCTATGTACAACATAGTTATAACCGGGCCTAAGTTCAATTGGCCATAGCCCTTTCGTGGGCTTGGGATTCAGCCACTATGTCCCATTGACGTAGCCATGCCATTTGCACGTCAGCCGATTCACCATGTCCACCAAGACAAAGCAAGTAGCTTCATCGAGCATTCAACACATCCGCCAATGGTTCATGATATATTGGACAGAGCCAATGCGAAGTACAAGCAACGCCATGATCAACACCGGTGCCACACAACTTCCGTGGGCGACAAAGTATGGCTACATTTAAGGAGCGCCTCACCGGACCCACCGCAAGCTTCACCCGCTCCGATACGGCCGTACACCATCACCAAGGGTAGGAACAATGCTTTCGAGCAATTCCACCATTCCTTGGTTGCACCCCTTCAATGTGGATCGCCTTCGTCCTTACTTCCCACCTCTATGGACACTTCGACATTGCAACAACTCACCAACGAGTTAAACCGCACGCATGGAACAAAGCCACCGATTGTATCATGGACATGAAAATTAAGAACATCGCCAACGAAGATCCAACTGTATCGGGTTGTCAAAGCTGGCCAACTCCTGCACCAAGGAAAGTGGTTCACCAGGGACCAAGTTCAGCAGAAATTTCCTCATCTCATGGAGGAACTTAACGCAATGGAGACCATTGCTTCCTAAGGGGGGAGGAATGATCCAGGTGGATATTGGTGGCTGCCCGCCTATTCCACTTGGGCCCCCACCATTGTCTCTTTCAGTTTTTCAGTTTCGGCATAATTTACTATTTTTAGCAGTTTTTCAGGTCCTGAACTTCCAGAGCCGTTTTGAGGCCCTAAACGACGTTTTTTGGGCATCGCGCCTCCAATGAATATCATTCCGAAATGATATTCATAACGAAATTTGTAGTCCTAGGATAGAGCTTTCTAATGATGTATCATGTGCGTCAAACAGAGATAGTATGCCAAAGTTACGTCCCTGGGAAGTTGAAACACCAATTTACCCAAACGGGGCCCATAGTTTTGGCGCTTCATCTCCTAGGGTTAGGTTTTTGGATGTTTAGGATTATCCATTGTTTCTCAATAATAAATAGGCCCTCGAGCCTCATTGTAACTCAGTTCAGAGGCCTGTAGCCGCCACATCTCTTCTCAGAGATAGCTACCAGCGCCCTAGCTAGTTTTATTTCCATTGTCTATAAGAAAATTTCAGTTCTTTGATATTAATGAAATGAAGTGTTATTTCTGCTGCATCTCTGTATTTATGGTTATATGTTTATTCTGTTGCGTTCCTGCATAAATCCGGATCAGACAGAGATGTGAAGTTTACTTCAGCATTCTGGAAAACTTTTTTTACGGGTTTAGGGACCCAAATAAACTTCAGCACTACTTATCATCCCCAGATGGATGGTCAAACAGAACTAGTAAATCAAGTTTTGGAAGACATGTTGCGCATGCACGTGATGCAGTAGCCAACAAAGTGGGAATAATATTTACACTTAGTTGAATTTGGTTACAACAATGGTTACTAGGAATCTCTTAAGATGATTCCTTTCGAAGCTCTATACGGGAGGCATTGTCGCACTCCCATTAACTGGAGCAGCCCCAAAACTAAGTTAATGCTTGGACCAGAGACGCTGGCTGAAATGGAAACAGAGGTAAAGAAGATTAGGCAAAACCTAAAAGCTGCACAAGATCAACAGAAGATGTATGCAGATAAGAAAAGGTCTTATCGAGAATTCGAGGTGGGTGATCATGTGTGTGTGAGGATCAAACCAACGAAGAGCACCTTGAGATGGGCCTCTTGTTCCAAGTTAGCCCCCAGGTTCTATGGACCCTTCCAAATATTGGAAAGGGTAGGACCTGTGACTTATCAATTGAACTTACCCAGCCACATTCAGGTACACAATGTGTTTCATGTGTCCCTACTAAAGCGATATGTACATGATCTGAAGCATGTAATCCATTGGAAGAACATCCAGGTAGAACCAGACGGTGAGTTTCTGGTCGAGCCTCAACGTATACTCGACAGGAGAGAAATCATGCTCCAGAAGTGAGTCATCACCCAGGTTAAAGTGCAGTGGAAGCACTTCATCTTGGATGAGGCTACTTGGGAAGACAAGATATTTGTACGTGAGGCTTACCCAGAGCTATATCTTGAGCTGGAGCGAAACACCGAGGACGGTATTACTTCCGGGGGGGAGTTGTGACAGCTACATTTGATATTAAATGTTTTCAGAAAAGTTTATTTTATTTGTTATTAATATGAAAAATAAAATTAGTTATGGAAAAACAATTCCATAAAAAGTAAAAACGTTGATGTTAAAAGTATTCCAAGAACTGGGAGGTGGTTGGACAGTTTGAACAGTTACTTGTTCCTCTGAGGATAAGAGGCATATCCCAGTGAGGAATGGGGTTATGTTCATGGACTAAGGAAGAGAGTGGAGAATTTCTTGTGGTGGTAGAGACCAGTGGACACCACTCAGCGTTCCTGAGAGTTTCTGGTACTGACTGGACAAGAGTCCTGAGGTCACAGTAGAATCTACTGTCAACGTGTACCTCTCAGGAGTGGCGCACAAGGGCAAGAGGAGGATGTAATCGCCTCTCTTGAAGTTTGAGTGGAACATCATCATCAATGTTCACATTCAGATAAGTAACTGGTTATTTTTTGTATTTAAAATATAAAAGAACATTACTAAAGGTTTTGTATACCAGTGTGTGTTATATATTTAATTTCCTGTAAGCTGTATTAGAATGGCCTAATGACAGAAATGAGAGGGTTTATTTAATTTCTTGTAAACCATATTAGAATGGCTTAATGACAAAATGCGAGGGTTCTATAAAATAGTTGTGAACTCTGTAAATTAATTCTGGGATTGATAAGTTGACTGTAGGAGATATACTGGTGCAACTCAAAGAAAATTATAAGTGGAAAACTTAAGTAATACAGTAAATAAATGGGTTAATTTGTTTCATAAAGCAGTAGTTTCCATTGCATAGACTGGAATTAAGTGTAAAAAGGAACTTAACAAGTAGAAGAATTGATAGCTATATGAACTACTAATACATACTGGTAGAACCCAAAGTAAACAGTAGAATTATAAACCCTGCTGGTCTTTTTTAAACCATTGGGGGGCTAACTGTCGATTCTGGGTATGAGGTGAACCTCAACCCAAAATACGTCGTTGCTCAAGCCTAGCTATACACGGAAAAGAAAATAGTTGGTCCGATCACCTAAGCTGAAAAATGATAAAATTTCAGTGTGGGAATTCTTGGAATAACGAAAAGAAAGTAATTGTGTAAGGATAACAGATCCTTCATTTTTCCAAAACTAAAAAATACACAAAAAAACATCTATCCGAATTAATACATACTGAAATATGTAGAGAAATATAGACAAACATGGGCCGTCCAGAGGCTCGGACCCTACCATAATCAAGTGGTTAACATATTATTTCATTTAATCAAAAAATAGCTAACTGTATCTGCGTAAACCAAAGATTTCAATTACGACCAATAAAATGGTTTGAAACTGTTGTTAAAAATTAAACCATTACAAACCTTAAACCGATATGCACTTTAGTACAGTCCGAAGGGAGGACAAGAAAACATAGTTCATCAAAATTATTATGTTCAGAAATCATTAATTACATTCAACTGAGACTGCTTCCCCAAGACCAAAGGGATTGGTTCAAAGGGAGAAACTCTTTCAAGGAATAAAAATTAAACGACAGAGAAACTATAAATGATTTTTCCGACACTATAAAATTAAACAACATGAAGTGGTTTTCGACTCTCATAGGAAAATTAATATCAAACAAGTTCTCTGGAGCAGAGACAGAGAATTCTTGTGGAGCTTGGCACTTCGAAAACAAGAATACCTGAAAAGAGGCAGTGGTACTTTCAGCTGAGAAGAAACCCTAACACTTGACCTTGAGAAAAGAATGTAGAACCAGGTTCTTGAATAATGGGTACCTGCGATACCAAGATTGCCAAGACAAGTAAGGAAGAGGGCAAACAAGAATATCCGGGGTTCAAAATTCAGAAATAACCCAAAAAGGGGCATAGTAAACTGATTACCTGTATTGGTAAATCCTCCAATTGAAACGCCGAACTCTGAACTGAAAGAGTGAATAGGCAGAATGGGTGAATAAAAATTCATACATATTAAGAGTGAATTTGAGGATTGAAAGAGCAGTAAACGGAAAAGCAATTAAAAGGTAACCAAAAACGGAAAACATACCTTTGTCTTTGAGCTGCTTGGAACTTTTGCATTAGCAAAGTCGTCAAAGTAGTTACTCCACCATTCTGAAGTGGTGCACACCAAACAAAACTCATCTCAGCTCACGAAACCCTCACACGATAAACAATCGAAACAGTTTAAAACCCTACAAAGCAGAAACCATCAAAGGAATAGTAAAACCTGCAGAAAGGAGGATCGAAACCATGGTGTCAAACCCTTGGGAGGGCTGCAGACCAGTTCATCGCGCAGGCAGAAGAGAAATGAGGAGAAATGGTTAGGGTTGCAGGGTATTATCCTGTGTTTTCCCATCGTTGAACTCTCACTGTAGATCACACAAGAGATCATACGGAGCACAGATGGGCAGGTGGCCCATTGGTAAACCAACCACGGATATCCCGAGATCTGAGTGCTAGCAGGAGTCAATTATAACACTAGGACATGACAAGACTTAAAAATAATACAGAGAAATCCATTTAAAAGTAATAATAATTTATGTTATGGCATCAGAGTTTTAAAACTATTGTTCTGGTAGTTTAAAACCTTAGATCATATAACCTCTAGGCATATGCGTAAATTAAAATTAATTTCCAAGATTACACAACATCAAAATCATATACGATTAAAGTACTTACCTTAAATATGAATCCAGGACTGATGTGCTATAACATAAATCAACGGTTAACAAGTATTATGTAATGTTCAAAAAAATGTTTATATATATGAATTGCAATCATTATGGTAAGAAAAATATATATATTTTTTACTTATGTGGTAATGTATAATAGCTAAGTGTTACAGAACTCATGATATTCATGTGGAATGAAGGAAGAAATTAAACCAAACTAGATACATCTGAACTCCATATCTACCAAATGTATAGAGAGGGATCAAATATATATACCTCTTTTAGGGTGAAAAGGGATTTGATCCCCCTTGGAGCTTGGTAGATCGCCAGTTAAGATGGATCTAGACTGGTATATTTCAATTCTATATTATATTTATTCTTAATAATAAAAATACTAGAATTATAAGTTATATATATATATAATAAGTCTTCTAACCATATAACAATATATTATATGTTTTAATTAAATATGAAACTAAAAGGTTGTGTTTATTTTTAAGGGATCACTTTCTAGGGGCTCAATCATAGAGTTGAACACAAAGGGTGTTAAGAGAATTAAATGTGTGACCTCTCAATAAAAAAAAACCCTCAAAACTAAAAAATTATATTTCTTATTTAACTAGTGTCTTTAATTTTTGTTTCAAGCATGTTAGATACACCAATTAGTTAAAAAATAATGGCCCTTGTGATAAAAATATTAATAAAATATTTTTTAATGTACTTTTTCCTTATCATAATTTTAAAATTTTCTTAATTTACTCTTGGTATTATCTTCTTGATATATTTGTGTCATTATACTGTTCATTAAGTTTTTAATATGAGAGAAAATTGGATTGATTGAGGTTGTTGTTTCATATTTTTGATAGTTTATTTGCTCATACAAATTAATTTATTTTTCCATGAATTATTATATCTATTAATTTATTTAATTTAAATAAATTAATCATATTTTTATTTAAATTTTTGTAATTTATTTTAATAAATTATTTTAATTTTTCAACATTTTTTAAATTAAAATTGACTTCCTTTCATCTCTTTGTATTTTCTCTTTTGGATACCTTTTGCTCACAAATTCAGTTCATATCATTTAACTTTCAATAATCAAATTGATAAAATAACCTTCCTCCACCATGTCACAACTTATAAAGGGCAATGCATAAGAAAATACAACCTATAAAGAGCAAGGCATAGGAAAATCTTCAAGGCCAGATTGAGGAAATTGAAGAATTGCAACATAACATATGTTACCTACAAATACAACCGGCACAATTAGTCTTCAACGAGACCTCTATTGTTGAGATGGTTACCACTTAAAAACATCAAATTCAAATAATAGAAGATGAATTGTAGCCTCTCGATTCTCAAATCGAAGATTTAAAACTATCAAAACAACATGCTCTTTCTTATAGCATTTGATCTAAATGTCTATCTTCAACTAAAAATTATTATAGAATCTATTATAAGTTAGGCTAATAAATTTTCTACTTTATAAATATACATATCAAAACTTATAAAAATTTTGAAGTCTTTTTATCTAGTATACTAATGTTAAAATATAAAGATAATAAATTTTCCATACTGTTAGTATAGTTTTATAAAAAAAAATTAATATAATTTATATCAGAGCTTAGTGTTTTTTAGTTCGTGTTTTCCACCCTAATGTAAAAGAGATATTTTATTTTTATATTATATAATATTATGTTATGTTATGTAAACATTTTGACTTGGTCAAATTATATAACAATTAAAATAAAAACAAAATATAATTAAACAAATATATAAAAAATTATTAATTAAAATATTTTAACGGCCTGAAATTATATAAAAATAAAATAATTATCAATTATCAATTATTAATAATTAAATGAGCCTAGATATAATCTTCCAAGTGTCTAACACAGAGATCAAATCTCTTTTCACTCTAAGAGAAATTTACACAATTCAGTTCATAGCGTGTTTTTTTTTGGTGACTTTTGCTCATAAATTCAGTTCATAGCATTTAACTTTCAACAATTAGATTGATAAAATTACCTTCCTCCACCATGTCAAAACCTATAAAGAGCGATGCAAAGCAAAATACAACCTATAAAGAGCAATGCATAGGAAAATCCTCAAGGCCAGATTGAGGAAATTGAAGAATTGCAACATAACATATATTATCTGCAAATACAACCACAACCGGCATAATTAGTCTCCAACGAGACCTCTATTATGGAGATGGTTACCACTTAAAAACATCAAATTCAAATAATGGAAGATGAATTGTAGCGTCTCGATTCTCAAATCAAAGATTTAAAACTATCAAAACAACATGCTCTTTCTTATAGCATTTGATCTTAATGTCTATCTTCAACTAAAAATTATTATAGAATCTATTATAAGTTAGGCCAATAAATTTTCAACTTAATAAATATACATATCAAAACTTATAAAAATTTTGAAGTCTTTTTATCTAGGATACTAGTGTTAAAATATAAAAATAATAAATTTTCCATATTGTTAGTATAGTCTTAAAAAATATATATATATATATAATTTATACTAGAGCTTAGTGTCTTTCAGTTAGTGTTTTCCACCTTAGTATAAAAGTGTTGGAACACCTAATCCTACATAGGTAGGTGCGGAATGCGAAAAGTCACAATGGAGTCCAAGTGACCTTGGAATATGAAACCAAGAGTCACACCATTGTACTATAAATGTACATCATGTATAATGGAAAAATAAAAAAGCCTCACACTTATCTTTCATTGTGTGTTGAGTCTCTTGTGTGTGTGTTCATCTTCCTCATACACCATGTGTGTGCTTTAACATGGTGTTTAACATGGTATCAGAGCGGGCGATTATTGGCCCTACTCCAAATTGAGTGAGCCATTTGTGTTTATGGCCTATGCATATCTGCAAAAATTCTTGACATTTTTGCAGCGCTCAGAGTTTCTGCAGCAGACATTTTGCCGCATTCAGAAAGTGGTTTTGGAGAAGGAGCATCGTTCAGAAATTGGCAGCATTCAGGCATTGGCTTTGAAGAAAGGTAGCACTGTCCATCTCAAGGTTTTCATTCTAATTTTTCTCTGCAATTTTTTCTCATTAAAATCTGCAATTTGAAGAGCTGCTGGATACTATTTATATTGGGTTTCTGAAGAAGAAATTTTTTGTTTTTACTGCAAAAGAAATATGAGTTTTTCTGTTGAAAAATTCTTTAATCTCTACATTTTCTGCAGCTGGATTTGTTTCTGCTGTATATTTGAAAGGAAAAAAATTCTGCTGCTATTCTGCAAAGTCTTTTATTCTACTCTCTCATGTTATAACAAAAAATAAAAAATAAAAAATAAAAATAAAAAAAATTAAATTTCAGACCTTTCGGCCCTTCTTCCCCTACGGCTCTCATGCCCTCCTCTCCCTATGCTACCCGCAGCCCCTATTCTACCCTGCGTCCCCCTCTCCTCCCACTCTATCGAGCTCCAACGCTCTCCCTCTCCGCACATACACACACCCTCAATACGCCCCCTCTCTGCGTCAACTCACCCCCCTTCCCCACGACACTAACCGGCACATACATCCCTCACTTTCCCACGGCAGTCGGCTCCCTCCTACGCTCTCAACTGCAACACATCTCACGGCTCAACCCGCTACCTCCCTTCTGCTCAAACGCTCACACGGCCCTCACTAAATCAACGACTCCAACCTCACATACGCCCTCCCTAAACACTTACCCATCCCCCTCACCATTTTCTCTACATGCATCCCTGCGCTCCCTTTCATACCTCACGTCGCATATAATACTCCTCTCCATTTAATACCACCCGCCCTCTCCCTCCCTTATGTATATACATTCCCATTTTAAATTTTTTTATTATTAAAACCTCTCCATTTAATTCGTTCCCCTCCCTTCTCAATACATTCCCCTCCCTTTTTAATTTTCATATTTAATTTCATTTTAATATATGCCCGCCCCTCCTCTTTTAAATTTTTAATTTTTTTTTTTAAAGATACGCCCCCTCCCCTATATAATACCCTATCTCCCCCTCCCAATTAAAATCCCTCCCATTTTTTTATTAATTCCATTCACTTTAATTAATTCCTTTTTTAAAATAAATTTCCCTTTCCATAATGTTTAATTAATTTTTTTTTTAAATTAATTTTTAATTTAAAAAAAAAAAAAAGCAGAAAGAGAGGAAAAGAGAGAATATGAACAGCAGAAATGAAGGAAAGGGCATATGAAGAACATGGACTATATTTAGAGAAAAGTGGATTTGACATTTAATGATTTGTGGCATAAGAGTGTTTTTTTGAAGAAATTGACATTTGAAGACAAGTTTGCCATCATTTTCAAAACAGCTATTTGAAGGAAAATTCAGCTGCCTTAAAGGCCTCTTGCACAAGTGTTTTCAGCTGCACATTCAAACAAATATTTTGCAGAGATATTGTATTGAGCTGACATTGTATTGTGAGTGGAATTTTCCTCTTCATTCATAGTTGGAATCAGTACTTGAGTTGTTGAAAAATTGTTAATTTCCCTCCATCATTTGAGGAGCACACTTTGTACATTGAGATTTCCATAGTTGGAAATTCTTTAGAGTCATTTGTATTTGTTGTTGAATCAAATTGTAAACGGGTGCATTTTCGATTGAATCCGACACCCTTTCATTTTTTGAGCCTAAGTTGTTGAAATGGCTAAAATCAATGAGGCATTAGAGTTGTTGAATAACCTCATTCATTCAAATGTTGATGACATGATAAAAATGAGCAAGAATGCTCTTTGTAATATTTAGACTTGTTTACAAAATGCACAAGAAAAAATTGAGTTTTTGCAGTTGGAATCTCAGCTCCAACAAGACGAACTTCAGCAAAAGAGTCACCATTTTGAGCCTGTTTCTATTCAGAAGATTGTGAAGGACTCCCATCAGCAGCAAGTCAGTAAAGTTGAAGTCGATTCCCATTCAGTTCATTGTACTAGAGCAGATGTTCATGCAGATGCAGCAGCTCAGTCTGCACTTCTCAAGCCCATCATCAGACCTTGGGAAGAGCTTGTCCACAACAAGCACCGAACTGGTCTTGGATATGACAAGGATGTGTCCTTTCATATTCCAGACTACACCAAGCCCATCATATTTCGCAGTGCCGATTCCCATATGACAAGCCACCCGCAAGCTTGTTCCGCATCCCAACTCCGACAACAAAACAACAGCTCAACAGATGAAATGCCAACACTGTGATCGAGTGCCATAGTGAAAGATCACCGTTTTGATCTTCATCCATGCAAGCACCGTGGTCAAGACACCCATTCTTCCACAGACAGATGTTTAAGAAACAAGCCTCCTCGCAAGAACCAAGATTCATCTGATGGATCGCTCGTTAAATGGGCACGTTGTACCAAGAAGATGTTTAAGCGTATGTCGAACATGTTCACGAGTATTGAGTAAACTTGCGCTGAGTTTTCGCCATCATCTCACCTTGTCCCCGACAAGGGGGAAAATGGTGGTCATGTACAAGCTTCGACGACAGATCAAGCGAGCCCTCGAGCCACAATCTTTCATTCCATGTTCGCAGTTGTAGACATAGCCTGCGAGCCCGAGCCACAATTCGTCATTCCGTATTTCGTAGATGTAGCCAGAGACATCGATGCCCATGAGCATGCCTTCGGGTTGTGGAACAACCTTAAACCATCATCTTTGGTTGGTGGATAACCTAAAACCATCGCGTGTGTAGTAGACTTCCTTCTTTTAGGTTAAGGTCTCCTTTTCATATATGAGGAACACTTCCTAGCAGAAGCCGCTCGGCCTTCGCTGCCTTGGTTGAGTTCCAGAAATGCTTCAAGGTATTCCGCAGTTGTTGGTAATCCTAAAACCATCACAGTAGTAGACCTCCCTTCTTTTAGGTTGAAGGTCTCCCTTTTATATGAGGGACACCTTTCCAGCGTGCTTTCACTTTCGCCGCTTTGGAAGAGTTCCGGAACTGCAACAAGTTTTGCGTTCCGTTGTCAGACACCCTTTAAAACCACCTCTTTTTTCCAACATTTCGTAGAGTTGATTCAGCCCCTCAAGTGCTGCCATTTATACTTTGCAGATTTGTATTACAACTCTTTTCTTGGACTCACACATACCCCTTCGGATTAAGGGGGGATGTTGGAACACCTAATCCTACATGGGTAGGTGTGGAATGCGAAAAGTCACAATGGAGTCCAAATGACCTTGAAATATGAAACCAAGAGTCACACCATTGTACTATAAATGTACACCATGTATAATGGAAAAATAAGAAAGCCTCACGCTTATCTTTCATTGTGTGTTCATCTTCCTCATACACCATGTGTGTGCTTTAACATGGTGTTTAACAAAAAGAGATATTATATTGTTATATTATATAATATTATATTATGTTATGTAAACACTTTGATTCAGTCAAATTATATAACAATTAAAATAAAAATAAAATACAATTAAACAAATATAAAAATAAAATTATTAATTAAAATATTTTAAGGCCTAAAATTATATACAAATAAAATAATTATCAATTATCAATTATTAATAATTAAATGAGCCTAGATCTAATCTTCCAAGTGTCTAATACAGAGATCAAATCTCTTTTCACTTTAAGAGAAATTTACACCTCAAAAAATATGAGCCCTCTTAAGTATTTAATAAATCCCGAATTAATATAAATCTAGACATTGGAGAGCACTTACCCCAAGCTCCCCAGCTGGTAGGAAACTTTCCAAAATCATCGAGAGCTTCAAAGGGCTTTTCCTGAGCTTCACTACAACAAATTTTGACGTTTCGGGTATCTATTCTAATCTGATTTTCACCTTTTGGGTACCTATTTTAAGCAGAGAAAGTACCATTTGTTTATTTTCTAAGTGAAACAAGATAGGTCAGGGGCTGGACTACATGGGCTCTTTATAGAAATAAAGATGTGGAGATGTAGCAAAGGTTTCAACAAAATATAGACAGTTTCCTTGGCAGCTTTTATTGCAAATCTTGAAGTTCAACAATTGCAAAAAATTCTATTTTCTTGCAATCTATCTTGAACCTTTAATGATATTCAACAAATTGCAATGATGCTTAGAAAGACAAAGAGCACCGTGTTAGTCAGTTTCATTTTATAAATTTCCAAACTTAAATTTTGAAATTGAATATAATATAGTATTTCTGAAATCACAAGGAATTTAGTTGGCAAAAGTTGTTGATGGATTAATATTTTGATCAGTGTTTAAAAGTTCAATCTTTTACATATTTCATTGCAAGATGGAACTTAATTGACAAGTTTTGGATGGAAAAAAATTAATTATTTTATTTTTATTTTTAATATATATTAAATTTTAATATATTATATTATTGCTACTCTCAATTTGACGGTTCTTGTAAATTGTAAATTTAGACAAAACTTCTAACCCTGCCACATACTCGTGCAACATAATATATTTCTCAACTAATAATAATAAAACAAATCTCTTAATTATGAATTTTATTATTAAAAAATACCCTTAAAAATATTAAATCAGAGTTGCCATCACACAAAATATGCAAGTTCATCCTTATATCACTAAAATCACAACGGGTTAAGAAGGATCGCCTCTTGGTGGAAATTCGTTCTGGATTGTTGTGGGCTTAATTTCCGGCTACAAGAAATAGTTCTGAGAGTGTTTAGGAACCTTATGGATAGTAACTAAGTTAATTGTTTTTATTTCTGAGAATGTTTGGGAATTTTATGGATAGTAACTAAGTTAACTGTTTTTCTCCTGTTCATCACATTTTCAAATATACCCGGAATTGGAAGCCTTGTTTTCTAGAATCTTTTACAGTGCAAAAACCTGTAAAAGCTCTTTAAACCTTTCGCTATTTTAACCAGAAAGCATTAACTGTCCGTCTTGAATTCATGGAAACTGTAGCCGTAGGTCAGTATATTAAAATTTTAGCTGCCAATCGTAGGAAATCATATCCGTTACTGGTGCCCACAATATCTGTTTTAAGTAACTGGGGAAAGCAACCAAATAATAATGTAAGCAGCGTGTTGTTTTCTCAAATAATGGCATCTTCGGTGTACAGATAAACTAATTTTACAGCGTGTTAAAACATGTAGAAAGTCGTTAAGCTGTCGCTATTTTAACCGGAAATATTGACTGTCGCCATAAATTAGTGTATTAAAATTTTAGCTCCCAGTCGTCCGAAACCGTATCTATAACCACTGCCCACAATATCTGTTGTAAGTAAGTAACTGGGAAAAGCAACCTGTCAAACATCAAGGCACAAGAAATAATAAATCTGATCAAACTGCTTCTCTGTTGTCGGGACTCTGCACAACGTGTAGTGGAGAACTATGAAGCAACAATTATAGTTTATAGTCTCTTTGTGGGATGATGGGTCATTGTTTTATTGGGATGGGGTGGAGAACTATGAAGCAACAATGATAGTTTATAGTCTCTTTGTGTGATGATGGGTGATTGTTTTATTGGGATGGGTGTTTTTTTCATTTTCATGTTTTTTTAGTTGTTTTTAGTGTGATTTTTTGAAAAAAAATTTAATGAATATTTTTGATGAATTTTTTTTAAAGTCTGACAGGAATTCATTGAAATCACATGTTTGATGGGTAATCTTGCACAATTCAAGTGTCTTTGGGGTTTTCAGGGTGCTGAATCCATATATATAGTCAAAAAACCAGTTTAAATAACATAAATCAAGATTTCATCTCAAATTCTTTACCAAATTTTGGCACCTGAAATTCCAAAAAGTTGCACTAAAAACAACTCCATTCTTTTTATTTGGTTTCAAATTTCATGAAGAGACATTATAATTTGTCATAATAAAGTTTAAAGAATAAATGTTTCTTTGGAATTTGAGATTTGGACTCCAAATTATAATAATCATAGTAAGGTTCTAAGAATAAGTGTCTCTTTGAAGTATGAGCTCAAGACTCCAATTTATAATAGTCTCTTGAGATCTAAATTCTAAACTAAACTATGAATTCATGATATGATTTGTTGTCTGAAAATTTTGCTAATTACCCTAAACTATTTTTCATTAAAAAAGACACATAAGCTTACATTAAAAACCACTAAAATAGATAGCTCTAAATGATATCATAATATTTCAATATATCCAAATTATAATAGTCATAGTAAAGTTCTAAGAATAATTGTCTCTTTGAAGTATGAGCTCAGGACTCCAATTTATAATAGTGAGATCCAAATTCTAAACTAAACTATGAATTCATGATATGATTTTGTCTAAAAAATTTGCTAATTACCCTCAACTATTTTTCATTAAAAAAACACACATAAACTTACATTAAAAACCACTAAAATAGATAGCTCTAAAAGATATCATAATATTTCAATATATCTTCTAAGTGTTATGTCCACCCCAAAGGATATTATAGTATTTAAATATATCTTCTAAGTGTAATGTTTAATTTCATGGTAGTCATTTATCAAAAATAAAATTAAAGAAAATATTGTTAAACAATAACTAATAATTAAATCATGACTTTTGAGTTTTGCAATTAATTTGATTCTAGAGATTTAATGTAATTTTTTATTTTATAATGTTATTTAAATGTTCTAATCATTTTAAATTCTTAAATTGTTAATAGAATATACAATTATATTAAACTAGTCTAGATGGATCTTAAATCTAAATGTATTATGAGCATCAAAATTTTCAAGGTGCAAATCTTATTTTTTAGTGCAAAATTTGAGAGATTTAATTCCTCTTAAAATTTGATATATTAAAAATTAAGATATATATATATATATATATATATATATATATATATATATATATATATATATATATATATATATATATTCACACTTTTAAATAGACTATATTACATAAGAATAAAATTTTCAAAATCATGGGTTGTCAAAACTTGGAGCCTAAAAATTGTTAAAGGTAAATTTAATTTTAATAATATTAATTATATTTGTATTTATGTGTAATTTGACTTAATCAAAATATTTATATAACATAATGGGACATTACAAGATTTTTTCCATATTGGATTAGAGAGGGCTTCTCAACACAATTATGTTGCAAATAATAAATAAAACAAATGTTGAATTATAAGTATCGAGGGGTTTTCATTCATCTATGACCTCTCATGGTCATTCATCTATGACCATTTTCATGAGAGGTAGTCTTAAGTGACTAATTTCTCTCATGATTTTTGAATAGTCCACTTAGCACTCATTGCATGGGGTGATGCTCACAGGGATGAAGAAGTGAGATTGAAACTAGTGAAATGAATCGCATAGCGTGAATCATGTTGGGGTTAGGCTTAGAAAGTGTCATGATAACTTCTTCATTTTCTGCCACGAAATCTTCCAGACCTATGCAACAATCATGGCTTGCATTGCAAAATATCACCACCCTCTTAATGTGCTCAATAAAAGTGACATGAAGGGGTGTTCTTCTCTCTTAGCTCCAGCTCTCTTAATTCCTAATATATGAAACTTGAAAATGAATTAAATCTCTCAAATTTTGCACTCAAAAACTAGATTTGCACAGATTTGATCCCTCTTAACACATGATATATTTGGAATCAAAATGCATTCTCGTTAATTTAGTTTAATATAATTATGTATTCTATTAATAATTTGAGCATTTAAAATTATTAAAACATTTAAATGACATTATAAAATAAAAAATACATTAAATCTCTAAAATTAAATTAATTACAAAACTCAAAAATTATGATTTAACTATTAGTTGCTAATGTCAAATTAAATTAATTGCAAAATTAGAAAGTCATGATTTAATTATTAGTTGTTATTGTTAATGATCTTTTCTTTAATTTTATTTTTGATAAATAAATTAATTGCAAAATTTATAATTCAAAATTTATTTATTTATTATTTATTCTGTTTTATAAATCATTTCTTTAATTTTATTTTTGATAAAGGGTGATTATGAAATTGAACACAATACTTAGAAGATATATTTAAATACTATGATATCCTTTGGGGTGGACATAACACTTCGAAGATATATTTAAATATTATGATATCTTTTAGAGCTATCTATTTTAGTGTTTTTAAATATAAGTTTAAGTGTGTATTTTTAATAAAAAATGGTTGAAAGTAATTACAGCAAATCATATCATAAATTCATGATTTAGTTTAGGATTTAGACCTCAATAGACTATTGCAAATTGGAACCAGATGTCATACTCTCCAAAAGGAACCACTCATCCCAATAATATTTGATGAAATTTGAAACTAAATAAAAAGAATAACATCCCAATGAGTGAACCACCCCATCCCAATAAAACAATCACCCGTCATCTTTCATGTTTTACTATAACAGATCATAATATTCCCTGAAACCAAATAAAAAAATAACATCCCAATTAGTGAACCACACATCCCAATAAAACAATCACCCATCATCCCACAAAGAGACAGACTATATAAACTATAAGAGTGTTGCTTCATAGTTCTCCATTACACGTTGTGCAGAGTCCCGACAACAGACAAGCGGCTTGATCAGATTTATTATTTCTTGTGCCTTGATGTTTGACAGGTTGCTTTCAGATATTGTGGGCACTGGCTATAGATACGGTTTCGGACGATTGGCAGCTAAAGTTTTAATACACTAATTTATGGCGACAGTATCCATGAATTCAAGACGAACAGTCAATAGTTCTGGTTAAAATAGTGACAGCTAAACGACTCTCTACAGTTCATTTTGATGATGAACTATAGTTGGTAGTTCGAAATGCGTTGGTCCTAAAATTCTCATCTAATTTCCTTAAAAATTTATAATTTAATATGACTTTCTACAGATTTTAACACGCTGTAAAATTAATTTTTCTGTACAGGAAGACGCCATTATTTGAAAAAACAACACGCTGCTTACATTATTATTTCGTTGCTTTTCCCAGTTACTTAAAACAGATATTGTGGGCACCAGTAACGGATATGATTTCCTGCGATTGGAAGCTAAAATTTTAATTCACTGACCCACGGCCACAGTTTCCATGAATTCAAGACGGGCAGTTAATGTTTTCTGGTTAAAATAGCGAAAGGTTTAAAGATTTTTTACTGGTTTTTGCACTGTAAAATATTCTAGAAAACAAGGCTTCCAATTCCAGGTATATTTGAAAATGTGATGAACAGGAGAAAAACACTTAACTTAGATACTATCCATAAAATTCCCAAACATTCTCAGAACTATTTCTTATAGCCGGAAATTAAGCCCACAACACTCTAGCACGATTTTCCACCAAGTGGCGATCCTCCTTGACCCGTTGTGATTTTAGTGATATAATGATGAACTTGCATATTTTTGTTGGATGGCAACTCACTTAATATTTTTAAGTATTTTTTAAAAACAAAATTCATAATTAAGAGATTTGTATTATTTTTAGTTTAAATCTATTTTAATTTGGGATTTTTTTTAGAGTAAAAAATTATTTGATTTCTCTTCACACTTGAAGATTCAGAATTAAAATGGATCTAGGTTCATTTAATTATAAATAATTGATAATTGATAATTATTTATTTTATGTAATTTCACATATTTAAAATATTTTAATTATTAATTATTAATTTTATATTTTATATTTTTTTAACTATTTTATTTTTGTTTGTATTGTTATGTAATTTGGCCAAGTCAAAAAGTTTACATAACATAACATAATCATACAACATCTCTACCATATTGGAGACGCTACTCCATAATCTGGGTATAAATTACATTAAAAAAATTCAGTAGGACTATACTAACACTATGGAGGACCTATTATCTTTATATTTTAACACTGATACTAGATAAAAGACTTCAAAAAATTTATAGGTTTTGATATGCATATTTATTAAGTAGAAAAATTATTGGCCTCACTTATAATAGATTTTATAATAGTTTTTGGTTGAAGATGGACATTTAGACCCAATGCCAGAGAAGGGGAGTTGGGTATATTTGTTGAGGAGTCCTAAGAAAGAGCTTGTTGTCTTGATAGTTTTAAATCTTCGAATTGAGAGTCGAGAGGCTACAATTCATCCTCAATTATTTGAATTTGATGTTTTTGAATGGTAACAATCTCCATAGTAGAGGTCTAGTTGGAGGCTAATCATGCATGTTGTATTTGCATATGACATATGTCATGTTGCAATCATTCAATTTCCTCAATCTGGCCTTGAGGATTTTCCTATGCATTGCTCCTGATAGGTTGTGCCATTGTGAAGGAGGAATACTATTTCACCAATATGATTGTTTCAAGTTAAATGGAATGAACTGAATTTGAGAGAAACGAGCATGCAAAGGAGAAAACAAAAAGAGGTGGAGGAGAAAAGCTCTATCATTGGGAAGGGGATGCATGCAAAGGTCAAAGGAGATGTGAAGGTATCCAATAGATGGTGAACTTTGAACAGAAGTACAAAACCCACCACAATACCAACCATATTGAATGAATTAAGTTTAGAGTGTGTGATGCTTAGCATCAATGGTTCCATCGTGTTGTTATGGCTTATATCAATCTATGGGAATGTTTGTGTTGGTTGAACCAAGGAGGGGAGGTTGTTGTTATGACAAGGTGGAGATGTAGAGAAATGACGAACATGGTTGATAGTTAAAACTACAATCAATTTGCATCACCAAATTGTCTTGTTCGTCATCATCAATTTGTTCAAGACCTGAGGTTCAGCCATGGCCAAGGTATGGGGGGAAGGAATCATGTCCATTGGTTAGCAGAGTTCCATCTTGGTGTTGTATTTCTTGTTTTACTAGTAGGTCAACTCTTCTATTTTTTTAGGGGAGAACTTAAAACACTTGGATTGCTTGAAGGTCTTTTATAGCGAAACTAATTCTCTTGAAAATATTTTTCAATTTGTCATCACTTGGGACGGTTTGGAAATAGAGATTCCTAATAATCAAAGAATATTCTCCAATGATTATTAGATGTAGAAGATTTAATGTGTTTTCCTACTTCATTCCTTGATGCACAACATATACCACTTCTTGGTTATTCGATACTTTACCCTAACTCCATGAGTATTCTAGTTTCTCTAATCCTCTAAGGCCCAAAATCAACCCCCTCCCCCTACTCTTACCACCCCTAAAATTTATATGGGTATTTATGCCTTATGCAACAACATATTTATCTAAGCCCCAACCCCCCTCCTAGGAAGTCATTTGGAAAGTACATGAAAATATAAAGTAAATGTGAGTATAATATCCTATGTTCAAATCCCATGGAATTCCTAACGCATGTTCACTTGTTGGGGGTGGCACAGCTCACCCGAGGCTTATAGTGGTAGTGGTCAGAATCGACCATGTGTTACACGAGTACGAGACCGACCTAGTTGTTGATTACTCTAGTAAAAAGTAAGAAAAACAACACAAATATGTATGAAATTCAAATTGGTTTCTAGTTTTTGAATAGTTTATTGTTTTAATAGTAATTTTCAATTTTGTATAGTAAGAAGTAAAATTTAATTTCTAAAAAAATAAAAATATTATGAAGAATTATATAAGTGAAAGAATGAAAGCTAGTTGAATCTATATTTAATAATAGCCATTACATTATTGATAAATGAATAAGTGAAATCATTGATATAATGAAACTTGTGATATGATATTTATGTGTTACTTAGTTATAAAAAACATAATGAAAAATAATGATGAGGATGATGATTAATATCCACTAAGATCAATATGGTCTATTGGACTTTAAGATGGTAAAATATTACTTAGAATTTCTTAGCATTTTATTTATATCCTCAAAAAACATTAAGAGAAATGTTACAAAATCATCATAGTTTTGTTGACTTAAAATGACAAGAAGGTTGGTAATGTGATAAAATTTCAGGTCTACTGTCAGTAGAAGATGTGCAATCAAAGAGAAGTGATTTTCATTTTCAACTCTTTTAGTGTTGCAAAGGTGATAGACTCTTTCATCCCATGGTGTTTTGGGAATTGACCAATGCCTAATTTCATGAACTATGAAGCTCATGAGAATTTGTTCTTATTTTAGCAATGTTTATTGTATTCTTAACATTATTCGAGACAAAGAGATACTTTTGATTATCGTCTTCTTAAAATTATTCGAGACAGAGAGATACTTTTGATTTTTGAGATCGGGGTTGCTTCAATAATACCTTACCTTCATTTTTCCCCAACTCTTTATCACCCCACAAATTTTCTTTAAATTTTGACATTATATTATTTTTAATATTATCCTTATTTTGCAAAATGATCTCCTCATTTATCCCTTAGTGGTCTAGCCAAGACTGAACATTCTTATGATATGCTTGAGCCAAAAGTGGGAATTTTGACTAGAGTTAGAAGAAATTTTAGGAAACCTCTTGACTTCCATGTTATTTAACTTTTCTTATATAAATGAAAGAATGACAACTAGTTGAATCTATAAATAATAAGCATGGCATGGTTATTTAATCCTTGCTAGAAAAGTTAAAAATATATATTGTAGAAATTTGAATAATAGCTGAATTATTCACCGAGATTATCCTGATTACACACTATTTAAGCTTCATGCATAATACATAACCTCTTCTACAATTGATCATCAATTTGCGGAAATAGAAGTAGTCGCATGCGCACATTAAAACATAATCAAGCACACATATCAACACAGTATGTAATGGGGAAAGCTTACAGCTGAAAACCCCCAACTATCTGTATATTATAATGATAGAGAACATGTAACAATACATAGCACAAAGCTCCTCATAGCTCTCAGCACTATCTCACATGCTACACACAAAACTAGCTCAGATATGAACAAGTCACAAGTTCAAATCTCCTCCACAAGTCTGCCTGCCTCTACTGCGCAATCCAAGATGAATAATGATGAGATCCAAGTTTGAATCCCACTGGCTTGTACTGCGCAATCCTCATTTGCAATCTCAATCAATGTGTGTGCAAATCTCATGCACAGCTATAGTCACAACTGATAGTAGACTCACCCTTTCACCCACCTCTAACACTGGTCTCCACTGAACTGTCCATGCATTGCAGTTATCTGATGTGTTCTTTAGTTGATTTATGAGTTGATAATTAGTGAATTAATTAATAATTAATTCACACCACTCATCACTAGTGTATTTTTCAGTTAGACTAAATACAACTAGTTCAACTAAGTTAAACCGAACACAACTCCACCAACGGTCTCATCAACTCCACCAAACTCTGCCACATGAGTTCTAACTGAAGTCAACCATGCAATAGCTCAACTAACCCTTAGGAAAAGCGTATTTCCTTCTGTCAGCTGCATGTGCCACATCCAAGAATCAAACTGAAGTGCTCCAAGAGGACAAGATAATGTTTATAGTCTAAATATTATTAAGGGTTAATAATATTTGACTGTTCTATTTTTAGCCCGGCAGTCTAAAAATAGAAACCGCCCAATGTCTAAAAATAGAGGTTCATCTATTTTTACCAACTCGACCAATCATCCATAAATAGCATCCTGCAACTCATAGACCATGATCCATATGTCTAAAAATAGACATAGTCTAAAAATAGACTTTGCGCCAAAAATAGCCTGCGGGCCCACTTAGTGAAGGCGACTCCTTTCCACTAAGCTCATCATCTTGTTGCAATCTCAACACTTCCTCTCAACAAGATATGGATTATCTGCAACCCCTATCCTGCCTCTGTGGTATTCGAATTTGCTCCTGGTGAGCGCCTTCGTCAAGATATCAGCATCCCGATCCTCCGTGGGAATGTATGAAAGTAACATGATTCTCCGCTGCACACAATCTCTGATATGATGGTACCTGATGTCGATGTGTTTGGATCTATCATGAAATACTGGATTAGCCGAGAGTTTAATGCAACTCTGTTTATCACAATAAATCACAGTAGGCTCCAAGTGTGACCCGAACAACCCGACCAGAATCTTTCTCATCCATATGGCCTCACATGCAGCCAAGATTGCTACCATATATTCAGCCTCTGCTGAACCGAGTGCCACGGATCTCTGCTTCCTGCTGTACCAAGAAACTATTGTCGACCCGATACTGAAGATCCCTCCAGATGTGCTCTTTCTGTCCGTTGGGCTCCCTGCCCAATCTGCATCCGTGAAGCCACATAGCTTCACCTCATCCTCCTGTCTGTACCACAAACCATATCCCGATGTGCCTCTAAGATAATGCAATACATGCTTTCCTTCCTTCCAGAAGAGCTTGGTAGGCTTAACCATAGCTTGTGAAAGCTGGTTAACAGCATAGCATATATCGGGTCGTGTATTGACCAGATACATAAGTGACCCCACCAACTGTCGATAAACAGTGGCATCCACTACCTCTGCTGAAGTAGCATCCTCCTTCCTCCAACCTCTAGGAAGAGGAGTATCAACAGGCTTGCAGCCATGCATGTTGAACTTCTCCAGTATCTCCCGGGCATACTTACCCTGAGAAACAAACAGTCCATCACTGCGCTGCCAAATTTCCAATCCCAGGAAATAATGAAGGAGGCCCAAGTCCTTCATCTCAAACTCTCTAACAAGATCCTCCTTGCATGAAAGTATCAACAGCTCATCACCCGTCAAAATCAGATCATCTACATACAGTACAATGATCAGCAACTTCCCCTCCACCACAATCTGGTACAGGTTAGGATCCGCCTCACTCTTGGAAAATCCAAGCCCGGTGAAATAACTGTCAATTCGTGTGTACCAAGCACGAGGTGCTTGCTTCAGCCCGTACAGTGCTCTCTTGAGTCGGCACACATGCGACTCACTGCTGAAGATCTCGAAACCTTCAAGCTGCTCTATGTACACCTCCTCCTCAATAACTCCATTGAGGAACACAGTCTTCACATCCATCTGATGAATGTGCCACCCCATCTGCGCTGAGAGAGCAAGGATCGTCCGTATGGAAGAGTACCTTGTGACAGGTGCAAAGGTCTCCTCATAGTCAATCCCCTCGATCTGTGAAAAGCCATGGGTGACAAATCTCGCCTTGTACTTCTCCACACTCCCGTCAACCGCCTGCTTCACTTTGTAGATCCATCGCGAACCCACCACTGATTTCCCCTCCGATCTTGGGACAATCTCCCATGCACTGTTCCTGACGATCGAATCATATTCTTCGATCATGGCATCAACCCATGCGGGTTCCTCCACAGCTTCCTCAAAAGAGGATGGCTCCGTCACAACACATTGACTCACAAGAGCCATGTATCCAATGTACCGATCCGGTGACTGCCTCTGTCTGCGCTGTGCTGTAGGTGGTCCTACAACCTTCTCTGCATCTCGAGCCAGTCGCTCAGCTTCTGTAGTGCGCATGCGCCCTCTGATGGTTGGCGCTGCATGGGTGGTTTCTTCCACCTCCTGAACTTCCTCTTGTGGCCGATCCACATCCGGAAGCTCCTCCTTAGGAACTAACAGCTCCTCATCTGCATGCAAGTGTAGCTCCCTCTCAAGCGAACACTGCATGGCTTTCTCCTCCTGAAATTTTATATCCCATCGCACAACAATCTTGCGACTGTCTGACAAATACACCTGGTAGTTGTGAGGTGTATCAGTGTACCCCACAAATATTCCAACCTCAGCAGTTGGATCCAGCTTCCTTCTCGCATCCTTCGTCACATGCATGTAGATAGGAGAACCAAAAATCCGCAAATGGGAAATATCAGGCCTCTTGCCAGAATAAGCCTCCTCTAGTGTACTCATGCCAAGAACCTTGTGAGGACAACGGTTCTGCACATACACTGCTGTATTGCATGCCTCAGCCCACAAGTGAAGGGGTAGGCCCCGATCATGCAACATCGCCCGTGCAGCACCCACGATCGTTCTGTTCTTCCGCTCAGCCACCCCGTTCTGCTGTGGGTTATGGGGTGCGATGAGCTCTCTCCGAATCCCTTCTGCGCTGCAAAAGTCTTTGAATTAAGTAGAGATGAATTCACCACCATTGTCGCACCGTATCGACCATCATCGCCCATCTTCCTCTCAAAGGAAATGGTACCGATACCGGTCGCACTGTATCTACCATCATCGCCCATCTCGATGTGCACTCCAAGATCTTTCTCATCCAGATCAGTAAACAAATCTCGATCTCCCGTCATGTGAAAATACGCACCACTGTCCAGAAACCACACTGATCCCACCATACTTGAGACCAAGCATGCGATCAGCGAAAAATCCAGCTCAAACTGCGAGGCTAAGGCCTCTCCCACTGCAGATCCAACAGCTTTCTTATTTTTCTTCTTCTGTGGGCAATTTGTGGCATAATGTCCGTGTTGGTGACAGTGAAAGCACTTCACCTTGGACATGTCTTGCTTCTTACCTTTCACACCAGACTGAGAAGATTTCTTGCTCTTCCCCTTCTTTGCTTTGGCAGCCAAAGCGCAATTTTCTTCATCAGATACCTTTGATGAAGATCCGTCCCTGGTAGTCCACCTTATCTCCTCTTGCATGAGATCCAACCAAAGTCGCTCCCATCTCGGCAATTTCTCCCGACCATTGACAAGAGTCCCCGATAGGAATGCCAACTCTTCGGAAGACCAAGGAGAGCCAAGTCCACCAATTCCTCCTCAGCTACAGTCACCCCCACACTTCCCAGCTCATCCCTGCATTGGGTGAACTTTGTGAGGTACTTGGATATACTGTCGCCTTTCTCCATATTTATGTTTCTAAGTTTATCCTTGAGCGCCAACTTCCTCTGGTCACTCTTGCTTTGGAATAAATCTGTCAATGCTTTCCACATCAAGTATGGAGAATATTTTCCATGCAGGCTGGATACAATGTGATCCTTCATGCCCTCCAACAGAATCCTTCGACATTTTGCTGTCTTCTTTTGCCAAGCCTCAACTTGAGCAGCATCAGTAGGCTTTGGAACTTTAGCATCTATGAACTCTTTCAGCCCATTTTCCTCTAACACCACCTCCATCCTGTCCTTCCATGCAACATAATTCGAGCTGCCCTCAAGGGCATACTCCAATCACAATCCGTTGAAAGACATCTCGACTTTCGACACCAAGAAAACACTGCTACAAATTCGAATTCCACCAGCTCAAAACTCAACCCTGGATCTGTAAGAACAAATTATTTCTAGCATAGAGATCGATTGTAAGGGCATTTACTAGATATATCACCTTTCAAAGAAAGGATGGATCCAGAGGCTACCTGGCCCGTTACAGACTCTGTCTACCTAAAATAATTGTAATCACTGTAATAGATCCGATGATCAATTCTGCTCCGATACCATGTAGAAATTTGAATAATTTGCTGAATTATTCACCGAGATTATCCCGATTACACACTATTTAAGCTTCATGCATAATACATAACCTCTTCTACAATTGATAATCAATATGCGGAAATAGAAAGCAGTCGCATGCGCTCATTAAAACATAATCAAGCACACATATCAACACAGGATGTAATGGGAAATCTTAAAGCTGAAAACCCCCAACTATCCGTATATTATAATGATAGAGATCATGTAACAATCATTGTACAAACTCCTCACAAGCTCTCAGTACAATCTCCAATTGTTACACACTACACAAGCTCAGATCATACAAAACACATGCTCCAATCTGCTCCACCTTTTAGCCTGCCTCTACTGCGCAATCCAATATGGATAATCATGAGATCCAAGTTTGAATCCCACCAAGATGTACTGCGCAATCCTCATTGGCAATCTCAATCAATGTGTGTGCAAATCTCATGCACAACACAGTCCAATCGATAGTAGACTCACCCTTTTCACCCACCCCTAACATTGGTCACCACCGAACCCGTCCATGCATTGCGTTTAACTGATGTAAATATTGGGATTTATGAGTTAATAATTAGTGAATTAATTAATAATTAATTCACACCATTCATCACTAGTGTATTTATCGCTAGACTAAATACAACTAGTTCAACTAAGTTAAACCGACTCCACCCACCGTCTCATCAACTCCACCCTCAAGCTCGCCACATGAGTTCTAACCGAAGTCAACCATGCAATAGCTCAACTAACCCCTTTAGAAAAGCGTATTTTCCTTTTCAAACTCGCATGTGCCACATCCAAGCATCAAACTGAAGTGCTCCAAGAGGATAAGATAATGTTTATAGTCAAAATATTATTAAGAGCTAATAATATTCGACTGATCTATTTTTAGACTGGCAGTCTAAAAATAGATTCCGCCCAATGTCTAAAAATAGAGTTCCATCTATTTTTACCAACTTGACCAATCATCCATAAATAGCATCCTGCAACTCATAGACCATGATCCATATGTCTAAAAATAGACATAGTCTAAAAATAGACTTTGTGCCAAAAATAGCCTGCGGGCCCACTTAGTGAAGGCGACTTCTTTTCACTAAGCTCCATCATCTTGTTTCATTTTCAACATATATAATGAATAGTCAAATTTAATAAGACTAAATACATGGATAACTAACATTCTTTATCAAAAAATCACCAAAAGTAAAAAAATAACATTAATTATTGTTTATCGAGACTGAAATCATCTCCAAACAAGTTCATATGAGTAGCTATAATAATAATAATATATTTATTTTACGTTTTATCAATTGCACAATATCAATAATTAATATGTATGAGATGGTATCAATATATTTAGGTGCTAACATGTAATATTATTATATTTATATTATATCATGAACATGTGTATAATATTTTGAAAATATTTTCACTAAATCATAATTTTTGAAGTAAAAAAAACTTAAATATAATTTTTCAATAATTATATATTTTATTTATTTTTCAATTTAACTTTCTATTTTCCATGCATTTTTCTATATTTTTCCTATATTTCTAATTTAGTAGTAGTAATAAGACTTCAATTTAGAACTTAGGAATAGAGGAACACAAGGATCTCATAGATTATTTAGTGGGCCCATTAAAACACATTTCCATTTTTTCCAGCCAGTTGTTCTCTTCCTCTGAGCCCACCTTCATGTTTCCCTCCCATTAGAAGGAATTTCCATTTGGTCCACCCCTGTTGTTTTCTTCCTCGGATCCCAACCGTCATGTTGCCCTCTTCACTTCGCCTTCCTCTTCAATGTCACATAATTTTCCACATTCACGTATAATCATGGTTCCTTCCTTTTCATACCTACCTCATCCATCTTATGCGCCATCCCTTCCATCCTACCCTACTACTTCGACTTGTTGCCTCCTCCCTCGATCACCGCTATCCCTGAAAAGTGGTCTCCTCCTCATTTTTTTGCTCCACCCCCTGGCATATATGTCATCGTTCTCAATTCCCTTTCACCTATTTCCTCCCCTCCCTCCACAATGATTCTATTTAGTCCATTCTACTCATTTCCTTATGACAGTTTGAACACTCCTCCCTCTCTGGAAAAGTTGGTTGTAAACTCGACATATTTCCCACTGAAAATGGAAGATCACAGTGGGTGTGTTGTTATTTTACAGGTCCACTACCCTCTACCCAATCCGTGAGTGACATATGGACAAACCCCTATATTAAAGAACAAAAATTTCATAAAATTCTTATTTGCCTTACCTTCTTCCTCCATCAACTAGTTGATCAAGTTGGACTCTATTGCTAAAATGGAAGAATCCACCCTAGTTTGAATATTTGCTAGCAAATGACTCTCCTTGCCATCCCTAATGGCTTGGAGTGATAAAAAAAATCAGCCCTATTATTGGCTACTCTCCCTTTTGTTTTATCATGGTGAAAGGTTGGCTTACCTGGGCCACATCCTCCTGTACCTATGCTCAAGCTCTTCTGAGAAAGCACTAGTTATGGGGCTTTCAAGTGCTCTTTATGAAGAGCTAGAAAGTGGATCTTTATTGAAAAATATAGACGTTTGAAATTCTTCCTATTTAAGTAAGATTACTAGTGTCATCATTTCACCTTTGGAATGTGGACATCTTCTATGAAATTGGGAACTTGCTAGGGTTTTTTACAAAGGAGACTTCTGTTTTGAAAATTATTTCTACATGGACATGGCCATAATTATTGTGGGGCTCAATCTCTTACGCAACATGGTTGTAAACATAACCCTCAAATGGGAAAAAAACTTCATATTCACAATCACTAGATTGCAAAGGAGATCCCTTCAAATGTGGGAAATGATGGACATCTTGGACCATGTTTCTATTCTAGTAAATCCAAAAACATGTGGGAGATTAAGTCAACTGCTAGAGACTTCTTGGAAACTCCTCTTATTCAACCCTCAATAGCTAATGGTGATCTAGAACAAATCCAGGACTTCCCCACTATTCATGTCCCTTTGGAAGCTCATTCTACTCTAGATGTGAAACATGTTCAGCTGGCACCTATCTCTCCATCTCCTTCCACATATCAATCTCAACACATATTGAATAACTTAGTTTGGCATCTTCTTCATACTATGGCACTAGTAATTCCATCCTCCTAATGGTATGGTTCTCCCCCCCCTCTCTCTCCCCTTCCTTCCTTCTCAACCCTCTACTTTATCCCCCCCACCTTTCATGCCTCTAAAGCTCATCCCCCTAAACCCCATACCTATATATTTGTTCCCTCAATTTTGATGACTCTTCCTCGTCTATTTATTTTTCGCTGGACCTTCCCATGACATCTGAAGGAAAATTTGGTATCGGGCCATTTGAACTCGCCCTTGACAAGCCCGCCTATAGGGGAATAAAGTCCCTCCTATATATGCCTCAATTGAAAGTGACCAAATAAATCCATGGCAGAAAACAAAAATCAATCATCGAGCCTCTTAGAGTGCCATCCCACATTAGGGGTGCTATATTATAATTTTATCGCTCAATTGTA